>JAJHIY020000569.1:247500-302500 GCA_022114975.2 Lampris megalopsis
CTTTGAACACAGATTCTGCCCTGTGAAGTACAGATTCCCAGTAAAACCATCAAGGCCATTAAAACTGCCTGTCAGCTTGGAAGGCACATTGCTGATGTTCACTAACAGGGATGGGATGGGGTGGGGATGAGTTGTTGCCTCAAGTGAAGGAGTTCAAGTATCTCGGGGTCTTGTTCACGAGTGAGGGTAGGATGGAGCGGGAGATTGACAGGCGGATTGGTGCAGCATCAGCAGTAATGCGGACGTTGTGCCGGACCGTTGTGGTGAAGAGGGAGCTGAGCCGGGAGGCAAAGCTCTCAGTGTATCGTTCAGTCTTGGTCCCAACCCTCACCTATGGTCATGAGCTTTGGGTAGTGACTGAAAGGGTGAGATTGTGGATACAAGCGGCTGAAATGAGTTTCCTCCGTAGGGTGTCTGGGCTCAGCCTTAGAGATAGGGTGAGGAGCTCAGACATCCGGAGGGAGCTCAGAGTAGAGCTGCTCCTTTGCGTCGAAAGGAGCCAGTTGAGGTGGTTCGGGCATCTGATTAGGATGCCTCCTGGGTGCCTTCCTTTGGAGGTTTTCCAGGTGCTTCCAACTGGGAGGAGACCCTGGGATAGACCCAGAACTCACTGGAGGGACTACATGTCCAATCTGGCCTGGGAAGGCCTTGGGATCCCCCAGGAGGAGCTGGAGGGCGTTGCTGGAGAGAGGGAGGTCTGGAGTGCCCTACTTAGCTTGCTGCCACCACGACCCGACCCCGGAGAAGCGGCTGAAGATGAGATGAGATGAACTAACAGAAATAATTACAAAACCCAGGCCTACGTGTTAAAGTGCCAGTTGAATTTCAAACACATTAAGGCCATTAACATTACATGACATGACATGACATGACATGACATGACATGACATGACATGACATGACATGACATAACATTACAGTCATTTAGCCGATGCTTTTATTCAAAGCAACTTACAATAAGTGCATCATGTAACGTAGGAAGTCAGGAGAACTACTAGTCATCAGAGGTCATAAGTGCATCTTCTCTCTAAACAAGCATCTAAGAGCAAAACCAGTGCTAAAGTAAAAGCGCGAGAAAGAGATTTGTTTTTAATGAGTGAATACAATAAGTGCTAAGAGCAAGTAACATTAGATATCAACTTAGAAGGCAAACATTTCTTGTGTGCGCTAATATATAGTCTATTATTAACAACAAAAAATATTTTCCATGTTCAAGTGTCAGTTGAATTTAAATTGTCATGAATTCACGACGTTTGTTATGTGTTCAATAAGAATGGTGCCTCACAGAGCCCCATATCTGTCCCAGTGGCACAGCACAGTGGAATATGGGGTATCCTGCATGAGGGGATGAGGGCTGGGGGCAGATGAAACCTGCTGCTGTGGGGAAGCAGCACAGTAGAATATGGGGTATCCTGCATGAGGGGGTGAGGGCTGGGGGCAGATGAAACCTGCTGCTGTGGGGAAGCAGCACAGTAGAATATGGGGTATCCTGCATGAGGGGGTGAGGGCTGGGGCAGATGAAACCTGCTGCTGTGAGGAAGCAGCACAGTAGAATATGTGGTGTCCTGCATGAGGGGGTGAGGGCTGGGGGCAGATGAAACCTGCTGCTGTGGGGAAGCAGCACAGGGGAATATGTGGTATCCTGCATGAGGGGATGAGGGCTGGGGGCAGATGAAACCTGCTGCTGTGGGGAAGCAGCACAGTAGAATATGTGGTGTCCTGCATGAGGGGGTGAGGGCTGGGGGCAGATGAAACCTGCTGCTGTGGGGAAGCAGCACAGTAGAATATGGGGTATCCTGCATGAGGGGGTGAGGGCTGGGGGCAGATGAAACCTGCTGCTGTGGGGAAGCAGCACAGTAGAATATGGGGTATCCTGCATGAGGGGATGAGGGCTGGGGGCAGATGAAACCTGCTGCTGTGGGGAAGCAGCACAGTGGAATATGGGGTGTCCTGCATGAGGGGCTGAGGGCTGGGGGCAGATGAAACCTGCTGCTGTGGGGAAGCAGCACAGTAGAATATGGGGTATCCTGCATGAGGGGGTGAGGGCTGGGGGCAGATGAAACCTGCTGCTGTGGGGAAGCAGCACAGTAGAATATGGGGTATCCTGCATGAGGGGGTGAGGGCTGGGGGCAGATGAAACCTGCTGCTGTGGGGAAGCAGCACAGTAGAATATGTGGTGTCCTGCATGAGGGGGTGAGGGCTGGGGGCAGATGAAACCTGCTGCTGTGAGGAAGCAGCACAGTAGAATATGGGGTATCCTGCATGAGGGGATGAGGGCTGGGGGCAGATGAAACCTGCTGCTGTGAGGAAGCAGCACAGTAGAATATGGGGTATCCTGCATGAGGGGGTGAGGGCTGGGGGCAGATGAAACCTGCTGCTGTGGGGAAGCAGCACAGTAGAATATGTGGTATCCTGCATGAGGGGATGAGGGCTGGGGGCAGATGAAACCTGCTGCTGTGGGGAAGCAGCACAGTAGAATATGGGGTATCCTGCATGAGGGGGTGAGGGCTGGGGGCAGATGAAACCTGCTGCTGTGAGGAAGAAGAGACGAAGGCTATGTCCTGTAGCAGTCTAGCGAGGAGCAGACTAAAGAGAAAAGACAGCTCTCCATGTGCCGACAGGCAGGAGGGAGAGCGCACAACCCCCAATATGCCTGTGAAACAGCCTCGCACAACCACAGGAAGTAAACAAAATGTAGCCGCGTTAATTGTGTTAAATTTTTTAATGTGTTAAATGTTTCAAATTAATGACGAGCATTAATGCGTTAATTTTGGAAGCATCAAAAATGAAAGCAAGATAAATCATCAATATAAGTCCAGTCAGAACTTTTTCCACCTTTCATGTGTAATTGCAACCTATAGAATTCAAGTGGAAAACAAACTCAAACATTGTAGGAAAAGGAAAAATAAAGGTACAGTGAGCTGGTTGCATAAGTGTGCACAGCCCTACACTCACACTGCTGAAGCACGTGCTGATCTGGGTGCAGCACTCAGCCCCTGTAGGTGCGACTGTCAGCCCGGCTCGCTAACATGTTCCCGCTCTTCATACTAAAATGTTCCAGATCGTCAGCTTGTGAGGGCACAGCCCTCTCCGGGTCACCCCACAGATCCCGTGTTGGATTCAGGGCTGGACTCTGGCTGGGCCGTCACATTTTCCTAATGTGATGCAGCCTGGTAAACCGTTTACGCTCACGCATGTGCGACTCACGTCCGGAGTTTTGATAATCCAAAAGTTATGAAGGAACAACTTCCTGTAGGTTGCAGTCAAAACAGGAAGTGTTGCATATTCTTCTCGCCGCCTGATCTGAGTCAGCCGCAGATGTGAGTCGCGTATGTGCAAGTGTAAAGGTTTACCCAGCTTGAGGAAGATAAAGACAGAGTCAGGGTGCGAGGGTCCACCTCGGGGGCTGCACATCCTCACAGTGACAGGCAAGAGGTTTCATTAGCTAGCTGTTTTAGCTTCAGGGCTGCATATTAAACCTACTTCCCACATTTCCCGTTCAGTCGACTTGGTGCTGTGCAAGTCTGATAAAGGCAGGAAAACACCGGCTTTTCTGTGTGTGTGTGTGTGTGTGTGTGTGTGTGTGTGTGTGTGTGTGTGTGTGTGTGTGTGTGTGTGTGTGTGTGTGTGTCTGCTGCTAGTCTCTCATACTACTGGATCTGTCAGCCTGATAATGTTGTGTGCAGTTATGACTGTATGATCAGCTACCTCTCGTGGTTGCAGTGATTCAAAACCTTTGACAAACCTGTGTTACACCTCAGCTGAGCGGTGCCTCCTCCGCTGGTCTGTGTTACTCCTCAGCTGAGCGGTGCCTCCTCCGCTGGTCTGTGTTACACCTCAGCTGAGCGGTGCCTCCTCCGCTGGATTGCGTTACTCCTCAGCTGAGCGGTGCCTCCTCCGCTGGTTTGCGTTACTCCTCAGCTGAGCGGTGCCTCCTCCGCTGGTTTGCGTTACTCCTCAGCTGAGCGGTGCCTCCTCCGCTGGTTTGCGTTACTCCTCAGCTGAGCGGTGCCTCCTCCGCTGGTTTGCGTTACTCCTCAGCTGAGCGGTGCCTCCTCCGCTGGTTTGCGTTACTCCTCAGCTGAGCGGTGCCTCCTCCGCTGGTTTGCGTTACTCCTCAGCTGAGCGGTGCCTCCTCCGCTGGTCTGCGTTACTCCTCAGCTGAGCGGTGCCTCCTCCGCTGGTCTGCGTTACTCCTCAGCTGAGCGGTGCCTCCTCCGCTGGTTTGCGTTACTCCTCAGCTGAGCGGTGCCTCCTCCGCTGGTCTGCGTTACTCCTCAGCTGAGCGGTGCCTCCTCCGCTGGATTGCGTTACTCCTCAGCTGAGCGGTGCCTCCTCCGCTGGTTTGCGTTACTCCTCAGCTGAGCGGTGCCTCCTCCGCTGGTTTGCGTTACTCCTCAGCTGAGCGGTGCCTCCTCCGCTGGATTGCGTTACTCCTCAGCTGAGCGGTGCCTCCTCCGCTGGTCTGCGTTACTCCTCAGCTGAGCGGTGCCTCCTCCGCTGGATTGCGTTACTCCTCAGCTGAGCGGTGCCTCCTCCGCTGGTTTGCGTTACTCCTCAGCTGAGCGGTGCCTCCTCCGCTGGTTTGCGTTACTCCTCAGCTGAGCGGTGCCTCCTCCGCTGGTTTGCGTTACTCCTCAGCTGAGCGGTGCCTCCTCCGCTGGTTTGCCACTGAAGTTGGAGCACTGGAGAAGGGGAGTTACGCCTGGTGGAGTTGTGTACTCTGCTGAGTGCCCTCTTCACGGTTCATTGTGTTGTGTCCAGGTGATGACCTGTATGACCTCACAGTTAGTGATGGAGACTGTCGTTTGCGTGTGACGCTGGATCCTGCACTGAACTGGAGGGTGGAGAGAAACACCCTTCGAGCCGGGTCTGTCCTGCGGAACAGCACCTTCATGCCGGCCCTGTCCGTCTGTGAAGACGCCGGATGTCCAGGTTCAGGACGGCGCTCAGACAGGTAACCCAGAGGAGTCCACACGATAATAAGAAGCCCAATATGAAAGTGTCGGTGACATCAAACTAAAACAATAAAAACATGAATCATACTGTAAGTAATGTAGTTAATACGATACTTTACATAATATAGACAACATACTGTGAATGATTTATTTCATGTTATTCTATAGGTAATGTAGTTATTAAACTGTAGATAATTTATTATACTATAGATCATGTCGTTATTAACTGTAGATCATGTATACTATAGATAATATAGTTATTAAACTGTAGATAATTTATTATACTATAGATAATATAGTTATTAAACTGCAGATCATTTATACTATAGATAATATAGTTATTAAACTGCAGATAATTTATTATACTATAGATAATATAGTAAATTGCAGATAATTTATACTATAGATAATATAGTTATTAAACTGTAGATAATTTATTATACTATAGATAATATAGTTATTAAACTGCAGATAATTTATACTATAGATAATATAGTTATTAAACTGCAGATAATTTATACTATAGATAATATAGTTATTAAACTGCAGATAATTTATTATACTATAGATAATATAGTTATTAAACTGTAGATAATTTATTATACTATAGATCATGTCGTTATTAACTGTAGATCATGTATACTATAGATAATATAGTTATTAAACTGCAGATAATTTATACTATAGATAATATAGTTATTAAACTGCAGATAATTTATACTATAGATAATATAGTTATTAAACTGTAGATAATTTATTATACTATAGATAATATAGTTATCAAATGTAGATAATTTATTATACTATAGATAATATAGTTATTAAACTGCAGATAATTTATTATACTATAGATAATATAGTTATTAACTGTAGATCATGTATACTATAGATAATATAGTTATTAAACTGCAGATAATTTATTATACTATAGATAATATAGTTATTAAACTGCAGATAATTTATTATACTATAGATAATATAGTTATTAAACTGCAGATAATTTATTATACTATAGATAATATAGTTATTAAACTGCAGATAATTTATTATACTATAGATCATGTCGTTATTAAACTGTAGATCATTTGAAAAGGCTGTAAATCATTCATTAATGAAATACTTTGTTTTACTGCTTTTATATTCTCATTTTGTACATTTTTACGCATAACCACGGTTGGTCTTCTCCATTTAAGCCGACGCTAACGATGAAGAGCAGAGACGAAGGGAAATATTACTTCCTAAATACTTAAAGGAATGTGTAAAATCAGTACCCATGTGTTTTTTAACTGATCTTGCTTGCTACGGTTCAGAGGAAAGGTTGGAAAATGTTCGTGTTTGAACCTTTAAAACAGTTGGAAAAGTAAAACACATTTCTGGGATGTTCTGCACCACAAACACGGAACACAGCACAGTGCGTCTGATGACTGCTGGTCAGTTTCTTCCATCAGTAAAGATGGTTTTCAGCCTGTCTGTTCAAAAGATTTCTGTGTGCTAGTTTCAGGCTGGTGAACGTGGAGGAAATCCAGGAGACAGGTTCCATGACTGGACCGGACCTGGACTATCTGCCCTGGTTCACACCCACTGAACCAGAGCCAGATCCAGATCCAGAACAGGAACCACCAGGTGAAGATAGATATACGTAGATAGAATGACAGATGGATAGATGGATGGATATATATATAAACTTAGCACAAAAAGTAAGGAAATGTGTGTTTGGTAGATGATGTCTTTGTTGTAACGATGCTTCTTGGCAATAAATCTTCTATTAGGCAGCTGATCATCAGCACCTGGGGTACCAGAAGCTCAACACAAGAGTCAACAGCAACAGCAAAATAAGCTGCTTGGCATTGGCAGAGAAGATTTGGCACATTTTTCATGGGCACAACCCACATACTCAGCTCTGCTGCTCATCCCACAAATGCATGTTCCTTACACATGTGGCGCCATTCAAAAGGCAAATAAACAGGCTTTCCAACGCTGTAAGATGTACTGCCAAGAAGCATTGTTACAACAAAGACATACTCTACCAAACACACATTTCCTTACTTTCTGTGCTAAGTATATATACACACACACACACACACACACACATATATATATATACATACACATATACTTTCCCTACCGTTGAGTGTTTCTTTAAACAATTTTGTATATATATATATATATACATATATACACACACACACACACACACACACACACACACACACACACACATATACATGCATTTGTTTATTTATATATACAGAGATAGATAGATTGATTGATTGATTGATTGATTTGTCAACTGATTGATTGACAGGTCCACTGGTTCCTCTGAGAGCCAATAGGAGCACATTTCTGCCTCTGTGGAACAGCACTGACTTCAGTGGAGAGGTCTGGAGAGAGACTGTACCATCTGATGGAGAAGACGAGGAGGAGAGAGAGGAGGAAGGTAGGAGAGGAGACAACAGCATGGATGGATGACGGAGAGCTGAAGATGAACAGAAGTAAGAGACTGGATTTTATGTGTGTGTGTGTGTGTGTGTGTGTGTGTGTGTCTTCCTCAGCAGAGCGTCCCAGTGTGATGGTGCATGAGCTTTATGAAGGTTACCTATCTGGTCTTCAGGAAGTCACTGTGGGCGTGGTCACACGTCACCTGATTGTACGCATCATCAATAAGTCACACCTGATGTATTATGGGAAAACAGACAGGAACTGTCAATGCCCTTATAAGGTTAGATCACACACACAAACACACACTCACTCACTTCTTGGATGTACAGTAAATGTCAGTGTGCATTGGGAACTTGATTTGAGATGCATCTAGGATTTGGGTTCAGCGGTATTGCAGGTTCTGATGCAATGCCCTTGTCTGGCTCTAGACAGGGTTCAGGTGCCTGGCTTCAGCGCCCGGGGTTTCAGGTCATAATGTTCTGTGCTTCTTTAACTGCACACGGGATTCAAACACCTGGCTTCAGAGCCTGGTGTTTCATTTGTCATGCTGTACCCTCTGAAGTGATCCTGTCATGTGCTGTACCCATGCTGTGCCCTGTGATGGGCTGGCGGCCTGTCCAGGGTGTCTCCCCACCTGCCACCCACTGACTGCTGGGATAGGCTCCAGCATCCCCGCCACCCTGAGAGCAGGCTGAGTGGTGTGGATGATGGATGATGGATAGATGATGGCTGGTGTTTCATCAGATCTAAATCCAGTATTGAATCTGCTTGTCAGATCTGAAGCCACTTGAGTCCCGTATCCAAGCTGTTTGGTAAACTGTAAAAAGGAATCAACTTGTTACTTTTGATTCGCAGCTTTTTGGGCTGGTTTTTGCCAATGGGCTGTGATGTCAGAAGTAGGTAAAAAGAAGCGTGCTTCCTGTAGGCGAACACGCATGATGACATCATTGCCTGTTGAAGCCACAGCAAAGATTTAATGACCTTTTATACAAAACTACATGTGGTTTTATCGGTACTCCAAAGCAGCTAATGACAGTTGTAGAGCAAAAGTCTGAATTATAGGGAAAACTGTAACAAGAGAGTTGTTTGACTTGGAGCTCATCGGATGCAGAGCTTTGATCAACTCAGAACCAGTTCTAGACAGAACCAGCATTTGAACCTCAACCCTAGATGCATCCATCATGTAGGTATTGTGGGTTTTTTTTTTGGATCCCCCCCCCTTTTCTCCTCTATGGTACTTGGCCGACTACCCCACTCTTCTGAGCCGTCCCGGTCTCTGCTCCACCCCCTCTGCTGATCCGGGGAGGGCTGCAGACTACCACATGCCTCCTCCCATACATGTGGAGTCACAAGCCGCTTCTTTCACCTGACAGTGAGGAGTTTCACCAGGGGGACGTAGCGCGTGGGAGGATTACGCTGTTCCCTCCCAGTTCCCCTCCCCCCCAAACAGTTGCCCCGACCGACCAGAGGAGGCACAAGTGCAGCGACCAGGACACATCCAGCTTCCCACCCACAGACATGGCCAATTGTGTCTGTACGGACGCCCAGTCAAGCCCTAGATATTGTGTATTGTGTATTTGTATGTATATTGTGTGATATTGTGTATTGTGTATAGCCTAGATCAGCGTTTCCCAACCCAGTCCTCAAGGAACCCGTATCCTGCAGATTTTCATTGTAACCCTGCATAGGTAGCCCTGCTTGTACTTACTCATCTCACAGCACTTAATTATGCAAAGTGTGCAACATCTGACATAATTCATGCTGATTGGTTGAATAACTACAAACAGGTAACTGTTTGTAGTTATTCAACTACTGTAGTCATACTGACTGAGTATTAACCAGCAACTGTAGTCATACTAACTGAGTATTAACCAGCAACTGTAGTCATACTAACTGAGTATTAACCAGTTACTGTAGTCATACTGACTATTAACCAACTACTGTATTCATACTAACTGAGTATTAACCAGTTACTGTAGTCATACTGACTATTAACCAACTACTGTATTCATACTGACTGAGTATTAACCAGTTACTGTAGTCGTACTGAGTATTAACCAACTACTGCAGTCATACTGACTGAGGATTAACCAGTTACTGTAGTCATACTGACTGAGGATTAACCAGTTACTGTAGTCATACTGACTGAGGATTAACCAGTTACTGTAGTCATACTGACTGAGTATTAACCAGTTACTGTAGTCATACTGACTATTAACCAACTACTGCAGTCATACTGACTGAGTATTAACCAGTTACTGTAGTCATACTGACTGAGGATTAACCAGTTACTGTAGTCATACTGACTGAGTATTAACCAGTTACTGTAGTCATACTGACTATTAACCAGCTACTGCAGTCATACTGACTGAGTATTAACCGGCGACTGTAGTCATACTGACTGTGTATTAACCAGTTACTGTAGTCATACTGACTGAGTATTAACCAGTTACTGTAGTCATACTGACTATTAACCAGTTACTGTAGTCATACTGGCTGAGTATTAACCAGCTACTGTAGTTATACTGACTGTGTATTAACCAGTTACTGTAGTCATACTGACTGAGTATTAACCAGTTACTGTAGTCATACTGGCTGTGTATTAACCAGTTACTGCAGTCATACTGACTGTGTATTAACCAGTTACTGCAGTCATACTGACTGTGTATTAACCAGCTACTGTAGTCGTACTGACTTTGTATTAACCAGCTACTGTAGTTATACTGACTGTGTATTAACCAGTTACTGTAGTCATATTGGCTGAGTATTAACCAGTTACTGCAGTCATACTGACTGTGTATTAACCAGTTACTGTAGTCATACTGACTGTGTATTAACCAGTTACTGTAGTCATACTGACTGAGTATTAACCAGTTACTGTATACATACTGACTGTGTATTAACCAGCTACTGTAGTTATACTGACTGAGTATTAACCAGTTACTGCAGTCATACTGACTGAGTATTAACTGGCGACTGTAGTCATACTGACTGTGTATTAACCAGCTACTGTAGTCATACTGACTGTGTATTAACCAGTTACTGTAGTCATACTGACTGAGTATTAACCAGCAACTGTAGTGATAATGACCGAGTATTAACCAGTTACTGTGGTCATACTGACTGAGTATTAACCAGCGACTGTAGTCATACTGACTGTGTATTAACCAGCGACTGTAGTCATACTGACTGTGTATTAACCAGTTACTGTAGTCATACTGACTATTAACCAACTACTGCAGTCATACTGACTGAGTATTAACCAGTTACTGTAGTCATACTGACTATTAACCAACTACTGCAGTCATACTGACTGAGTATTAACCGGCGACTGTAGTCAAACTAACTGAGTATTAACCAGTTATTGTAGTCGTACTGGCTGAGTATTAACCAGTTACTGGCTGGATTATGTTGTCAAAGAATTTAGACCAAATACTGATTCTCTGTCTGTCTGTGTGTCTGTCTGTGTGTCTCCAGGCGATGCTGGAGGTGTGTGACAGGACAGCCAGTGTGTGTGTGGTTCTCTGGAACAGTGTGTGTGTTGAGTGGTACAGATCTCTGAGACCGGGTCAGATTCTCAAACTAAGCCGCTACCGAGTCAAACCAAGATATGCTGCCAAGGACAGAGATATAGGTACACACATACACATACACATACACCAACACGCATATGCAAAAGTATATGCTCACGCACACATCAGGTACACTGAGCGTGATGTCAAACCTGGTGCTCATTCTCTTTCTCTCTCGCTCTCGCTCTCTGTCTCTCTCTCTGTCTCTCTCTGTCTCTCTCTGCCTGTCTGTCTCTGTCTGTCTGTCTGTCTCTCTCTCCCTCTCTGTCTCTGTCTCTCGCTCTCTCTAGAGATCAGTGTAAACAGCAGGAATCCTACCACTCATATCTCTATCCTCCCAGAATTCTGTGTATCTCCCAACTACCGACCACCTCAACCTGTGTACAATTTCTACTGTGGGTATGCACACACGCACACACACACACACACACACACACACACACACACACACTATCATCATCGGCGGTCACTTGGGGTCGAGTATGACTGTCCTCTTTCTAGGTCCTTGTGGGTCTTCAGGTGGATGTAGAGGTCGATCCTAGAGCTTTGGGGCAATGTGGGCAAGGGTGTGAAGGAGTGGTTGAGGATGGGGTTTGGGCTTTTCTGGTAACTCGCTACTTTCTGAGTGCGTTTGTTTTCAGCAGCACGGAGGAGATCGTGGTTGTAGTGCCCAGCACCCTCATGGACAGCCAGTCTCCAGGCTTCCCTGTTTTTTCTGCTTGTTCCCAGGTGTTAAGGTTGATGCCAAGCCTTTTGATATAGGACTTGATGTTCTCTTTATATCGCTTCTTTTGTCCTCCTGGGGCACAGTGTCCTGTCACAAACTGAGAGTAAAGGACTTGTTTCGGGAGGTGAGAGTCCGACATGCAGAGGACATGGCCTGTCCATCTCAGCTGATGTTGTGCGATGGTGGCAGTTATAGTAGGCATGTTGGCCTCCTCGAGGATGCTGAAGTTGGTGTGCTTATCCTCCTAGTAGATTTTAAGGAGCTTTCTGAGAAATCACTGTTGGTATGCCTCGAGGGCCTTCATGTGCCTGCTATATGTGGTCCAGGTTTCTGACCCATACAGTAGGGTACACCAGAATTTTTGTTCTGACCTGAAGGTCGCGGTTTTCAAAAACCTGTTTAATCAATCTTGAGAAGCACCGGCTGGCAAAACTGAGACGATGGTGTATTTCAATGTCAATGTTGGCTTTGGAGGAGAGAAAGCTGCCAAGGTATGGGAACTGTTCCACGTTTTCAAGTCTGGTGTTGTCTATAGAGATGGATGGGGGCAGAGCAGGCATATTTCTGTTGGGTGGGGGTTGGTAGAGGATGTGGGTCTTTTTTATGTTAATGGCCAGGCCAAGCTGCTTGTATGCCTTTGCAAAGGCATCAAGTATGCTCTGTAGGTCCTCTTCTATGAGGGACACTAAGGCGTTGTTACCGACATACTGCAGCTCTGTGATGGATGTGGTGGTGGTTTTACCTTTATCCCTGAGTCTGTTAATGTTCAGGAGATTCCCATCAGTCCTGTACATGATTTTGACTCTCTGAGGCAGATTGGGACCCGTGAGGTGGAGGATGGTGGTAATGAACACAGAGAACAGGGTTGGGGCAATGACACAGCCTTGTTTAACTCCTGTGTGGACCTTGAAGGACTCTGTCTCATGCCCATAACTGCTGAGTACTCTAGCTGACATATTATCACGTAGTAGTCTTAGTATTCTGATATATTTGTCAGGGCAGCCTGTTGTTGACAGAACTAGCCAGAGGACCTGGTGGTTTATGAAAACAAACGCTTTGGTTAAGTCTGTGAAGGCCATGTGCAATGGTTGATTCTGTTCCTGGGCTTTTTGTTGGAGTTGGTGAGCAGTAAAAATCGTGTCCATGGTGCCTCTGTTAGGATGAAAACCGCTCTGGGATTCTGGCAGAAAATGCTCTGATATTGGGAGGAGTCTGTTGGTCAAGACCCTAGCCAGGGCTTTCCCTGTGGTGGAAAGCAGGGAAATGCCATGGTAGTTTCAGCACTCAGCTTTGTCCCTTTTCTTAAAGCTAGAGACAATGAGTGGGTCCCTAAGTTGCACAGGGATTTCCTCTTTTTTCTATATTTTAAGTAGCAGGGCATGGCTATGTCTGAGGAGTGTAGGACCAGCTGCCCTCAGTACATCTGCTGGTATTCCACCAGGACCCGCAGCCTTGTTAATTTTCATTCTCCTGATGGCATCCTGGACTTGTCTGTTGGATGGACAGGTTGGAGTGGATATGTGTTCTGAGCATGTTGTTAACAGCAGGATGCCATTGGAGTTTGTGTTTCCAACTCGTTTCTTGCCAATTATGCCTTTCCACAAATTGTGACTTCATCCCACCCTGGCATTGAAATCTGCAAGCAGGATTAGCTGATCCTCCTAGGGGACTTTGATGAGAACATTGTCCAGGTCAGTATAGAAGGTCTCCTTTACTTCGTCTTGTGAGTCAAGTGTTTGATGTATGATGCCCAGAGGAAGCTCGGCAAGGTGGGGAATGAGGCTGCTTTGGATGGGAAAGCCCACACTGTGGATCCTTGGCTCATCAGCTGCTTTTCCTTTCCAGAAGAAAGTGTAACCACTCTTCTGTTCTTTCAGCAACCCTTAGTCAGCCAATCAGAGAGTGTGGTAATATCAATCCGGAATCTTCTCAGCTCTTGGGCGACGATGGCAGTATACTGTTTAGGTCGATTGCTGGATTGATTGTCCATGAGTGTTCGTATGTTCCAGGCTCCAAAATACATGAGTTTCTGTTTCTGACTGCATGGTGGGGATCCCTCTGGATGCAGTGTTCCAGGGAGGAGATATGAGACAGACTATGTTTAGGGCACCTTTTCTAGTCCCCTCCCCAACTGTGGTGAGCGGAGCGAATCCTAAATAGAGCTGCATAGTCATGGGTGCAGCAAGGGCAACAGACATGGGCGCAAGTCTATGAATACTGGGATGGCATCCGGTGCTTTACCTGTGCCCCCGTCCATACGGTTAGTGATTGTGTCAGGAAGGGCATCTGACATAAAATTTTGCCAAATCGGTATGCGGATTGACAACACCATACCGGATCAGTCGAGGCCCAGGTTAAGAACAGTCACCATCGGTGCTGTGCCCTCTCAGGGTACTGATGGAAACTGTAAGATGTGCTGTGGTGACCCCTGAGAAACAGGGAGCAAGCTGAAAGAAGAAGAAGAAGTCATAGGTGCAGCAGCCAAAAAGCCATTCTGCTTCAGTCCCAGGGGTTTAGCGACTGATCATACAACCACTGCCTGTGTGCCAGGTTGTGGCTAGGGGCTGTCAGAGATCACTGTCCTGCCCCGTCACCTCTTCCTGATCGTCACAGAGCTTTGACCCAGGATGTTTACGGGTTGATCCTTGCAGGAGGATGCCTGCGTGTGACAGTTTTTTTTCTGTATTTTTCCCCTTTTTCTCCCCAATTGTACTTGGCCAATTACCCCACTCTTTCGAGTCGTCCCAGTCTCTGCTCCACCCCCTCTGCCGATCCAAGGAAGGCTGCAGACTACCACATGCCTCCTTCGATACATGCGGAGTCGCCAGCTGCTTCTTTTCCCCCCGACAATGAGGAGTTTCGCCGGGGGGACGTAGCACATGGGAGTATCACGCTATTCCCCCCAGTTCCCCCTCCACCCTGAACAGGTGCCCCGGCCGACCAGAGGAGGCGCTAGTGCAGTGCCAGGACACATACCCGCATCTGGCTTCCCACCTGCAGACACGGCCAATTGTGTCTGTAGGGACGCCCGACCAAGCTGGAGGTAACATGGGGATTCGAACCACCTTCCCCGTAGCGTAGCAGTCTATTCCATTGCCTACCAAGACGGGGATCGCCGGTTCGAGTCCCAGTGTTACCTCCGGCTTGGTCGGGCAGCCCTACAGACACAATTGACCGTGTCTGTGGGTAGGAGGCTGGATGTGGGTATGTGTCCTGGTCGCTGCACTAGCGCCTCCTCTGGTCGGTCGGGGCGCCTGTTCAGGGGGGAGGGGGGACTGGGGGGACTAGCGTGATCCTCCCATGCGCTACACCCCCTGGTGAAACTCCTCACTGTCGGGTGAAAAGAAGCGGCTGGTGACTCTACATGTATCGGATGAGGCATGTGGTAGTCTGCAGCCCTCCCCAGATCAGCAAAGGGGGTGGAGCAGGGATCGGGCCAGCTTGGAAGAGTGGGGTAATTGGCCAGGTAGAATTGCAGAGAAAAGGGTGGGGGGGGGTGAATTTTGCCACCAGGCATAGAACAGTTTGAGTTTGAATGACTGTCGTGTTGAAGGTTGGCTCATAACTTCCTGTCCCTGGCAGGAAGGAACTCTTGGACTGTCCCCACGGCCACCTGTGTGATGTCATCGGCTTGGTGACATTTTCTGGCCGGCCAGAGCGAATCAGGAGCAAGGCGGACGGTCACCCTGGTGAGATCAGTTTGACTGAAATGTATTTCCTTCCTACTCACAGACAAACTCACCCACTGTTTAAATGAGTGATTTTGTTGAAAAGGCCAGAGGGTGGAGCTGTTGGAGTATCGGTGGCTTCGATTGGAGGATGGGACCAGTGATCAGCCAATCATGGTGAAGCTCTTTTCCACATCTCAGCCAGAGATGCACAACAAACTGCACCCATGTAAGACAAGCACACACACACACACACACACACACACACACACACACACACAAGCACACACTCAAACCTCCTTATCCACTAAATCTGTTCTGGTGAGCTACAGTGGTGTGCAAAAATGTAGGCACCCCTCGTCAAAATGCCTTTTACAATTAATTTCTACATAAGCAGACGTGACCTCTAAATGGTACAAAGTGAAATATGACAAATTTCTTCAAATTTTAACACAAGATTGCCTTTTGTTTTAATTTTTATAGTTTCAAAATAATTTTAAAAAAAGGAAAAAATCCCTGTGAAAAAGTTTGGGAACCCTGTCAGGACTTTATGACTCTTCCTCAGCAACTGTAACAGCTTGCAAAAGCTTCCAAATGCAGCTGAGAGTCTTTCATTTCTTGCTTTTGGAATTTTCCCCATTCTTCCTGGCGGAACACCTCTAGTACAGACATTTTCCTTGGCCTCCTCGCATGCACAGCATGTTTGAGATTTCTGCACAGTTTTTCAGTGATATTCAAGTCCAGGGACTGTGGTGGCCATTCCAAAGCCTTCACCCGTCTTTCCTGGCGGTATCGCATGGTTGATTTCAAGGTATGCTTTTGATCATTGTCTTGCTGAAATGCCCAACCTCTCTTCAACTTCAATTTCTGGACTCATCTTCGAACATGGGCCTCTAAAATTTCTTAATATTTGATTCCATTCTTCCTGCCACCCGCACAATTTTTCATTTGACCCCAGCTGCTACACAACCCCAAAGCAAAGCGGATCCACCCCCATGCTTAACAATTGGCGAGGTGTTTTTCTCTACAAATGCTCCACCCTTTTTTCTCCAAACATACCTTCTTTGGTTGTGGCCAGAGTCCATTTTGGTTCGGTCAGTCCCAAGCACGTTGTTCCAAAAGGCTTCAGGCTTCCACGTTTTCTTTTCCATTCTCCAGACTCTGACTGTTGTGTGGCGGCTGAAGGAAAGGCTTCTTTCTGGCAACTGCCATGTAGGTATTTGTTGTTTAAAGTATGTTGTGTTGTTGTCATTGGCACGGGATGAAATTTTGGTATCAGAAATGTTCCGGTTTCTGTTTCCATTTTCTTCCGGGTAGTACTGACGAATCATGTTTGAGTAGGCGGCGATTTGTACAGGAACATGCTTTGGTTGTATGTTGGTAACAGTCCGTGTGGGGAGCAAAAGAGGCGGAACACATCGGCTGAAACATCTACACCCGTACCTGAAACGCCAGGTGTGTGGAGATGGTTGTGTGGAGAAACATTTGACTCGTGTCCACTACTTGTGAAACAATCTGGTCGTAGACGTCATCTCTCATCTCCAATGCCGTTCTTGCGTCTCAAGTCGCAGTTACACTTTATTTTAGGGGGTCGGAAATGACATAGTAATTACATAGTAATTTCCTAGTAATAAGGTGGTAATTATCACGTAATTTCTCCCATTTTCTGATAATGTTTCTTACAGTTAAAATAGGTAGTTTGAAGCGCTGCGAGAGTTCTTTGTTGCATTCTTGTTGCTGGAAGTGAACTATCTTGATTCTGACATCCTCGTACAGCTGTGTGGCAGAGTGAGGTGTGGACCAAGGGTCCTGAGTTAGTCTAATTAACTCAGTACAAATAAATTGATACCACACCCCAGTATTGTAGTACTCAAGTCCAGCACTTGGACTCGAGTCCGACTCGAGTCCTGATTTTCAGAACTTGTGACTCGACTTGGACTTGAGCACTGATGACTCAGACTTGGACTTGAGCATTGACTGCATTCGGACTCGGAAGTTGGAGATGAGGACTCGGTCTTGTTAATTGATAAAGACTTTTTTTTTTTGTTCGTTTTTTTGTTTGGCTATTGTGTCACAAAGTAAATAAACTCCCTTTGAAATGGTGAGGGCTGTGTCGTTTTGTTTCGTGTAGACCTTCTTTATTTGTATGTCAACTTTTTTACGGTGCCAGAGTGGAGCACTGGAGTCCATCTTGGAACTCGACTCAGACTCAACCTTGATGACTCGAACTTGGACTCAGGTAATGGGGACATGACTCGGACTCTTCTTTGGGGACTCGGACTCGGACTCAAACACTGGGGACTCGAGGTTCGACTCGGACTCGAGGTTTAGTGACTGGACTACAACACTGCTACACCCCAAATAAAGACGCCAGAGCCAGCTCTCTGTCTCTGTACTGAAAAGACTCGAATGCGTGTTTGTTTTAGTCTTTTTACATGGGTTTTAGCTCTGGTGTTTTTAAAGATGTTGTATAAATGGGTTGTTGTGCCCTCATAGATGATCTATGTCCATGTCTCTGTCACGGGGAACCCAGGCTGTGGTGCAGCTTTTCCACAGTCAGTTAATTATGTCCACACCACACACCGCAAACTGTTGAGAGGAATCCATGGTACATCATGGCCTTATCCGGGATGGAGACGAGGCTGCATATAGATGGTAGGTTGAACAGCTGGCCCTCTGGTGAGGCCATAACAACCTGGAGCTGAACACAACAGTGTAGATGACAGTGGACTTCAGGAGGAGTCCCCCAACGCTGCCCTCCCCCCTCACCATACTCAACAGCATGGTGTCTGCAGTGAAAACCTACAGATTTCTGGGTTCCACAATCTCCCAGGACCTAAGGTGGGCATCCAACATAGAGTACTACTCCTACTACTACTACTACTCCTACTACTACTACTACTTTTGGCTGCTCCCGTTAGGGGGCTCCACAGCGGATCATCCGTTTCCATCTCTTCCTGTTCTCTGCATCTTCCTCTGTCACACCGGCCACCTGCATGTCCTCCCTCACCACATCCATAAACCTCCTCTTTGGCCTTCCTCTTCTCCTCTTCCCTGGCACCTCCATATTCAGCATCCTTCTCCCAATATACCCAGCATCTCTCCTCCACACATGTCCAAACCATCTCCATCTTGTCTCTCTTGCTTTGTCTCCAAGCCGTCCAACCTGAGTTGTCCCCCCAATATATACTTGTTCCTAATCCTGTCCTTCGTCACTCCTCTTCAGAATCTAAAGTAGAGGCATAGGCACTCACAACTGTTGCCATCTGGTTGTTGGCAAACACCAGATGGATGGTGATGAGATGCTCACTGATCCCCACAGGAAGTTCAGACAGGTGGCTGATGATCTGGTTCCTGATGGCAAATCCAATACCGCGGATCCTGGGCTCATCAGCAGTTTTTCCTTTCCAGAAGAAAGTGTACATCACCCTTCTCCTCCTTCAGTTGTCCTTCATCTGCCTGTCGGGTTTCAGAAAGGGCAGCTCTGTCAATCCGGCATCACTGTCTGGTTTGGATCAGCCACCAAACAGGACAGGGACAGACTACAACGGACAGATAAATCTGCAGAGAAAATCACTGCTGCCAACCTGCCCTCCAGTCAGGACTTATGTACCTGTAGAGTCAGGAAACGGGCAGGCAGCATCACTGCAGACCCATCACACCCTGGTTACAAGCTGTTCCAAGTCCTCCCCTCTGGTAGGCGCTACAGAGCACTGTACCCCAAAACAACCAGATATAAAAACACTTTCTTTTTGCAGGCTGTCATTCAAATGAACTCTTAACACTGTCAATAAACCAACCATGTTGTATATACTGTACTGTACATTGTGTATATACTGTACTGTACATGTTGTATATACTGTACTGTACATTGTGTATATACTGTACTGTACATGCTGTGTATACTGTTCTGTACATTGTATGTGTACTAGTACACTCTGTCATGTACATCTACCTCAGACACGTGTGTCAGTAAGCTGCTAACATGTATTTCAGCATCTCTGATATATTCTCTTCACCAGTGCACTTTTCTTTTTTTTTTGGATTATTTCCCCCTTTTTTCTCCCCAGTTGTACTCGGACAATTACCCCACTTTTACAAGCTGTCCCGATCTCTGCTCCACCCCCTCTGCTGATCCTGGGAGGGCTGCAGACTACCACATGTCTCCTCCAATACATGTGAGTCACCAGCCGCTTCTTTTCACCTGACAGTGAGGAGTTTCACCAGGGGGACGTAGCGCGTGAGAGAATCACACTATTCCCCCCAGTTCTCCCTCCCCCCTGAACAGGTGCCTCGACCGACCAGAGGAGGCGCTAGTGCAGCGACCAGGACACATATCCACATCCGGCTTCCCACCTGCAGACACGGCCAATTATGTCTGTAGGGACGCCCGACCAAGCCGGAGGTAACACGGGGATTCGAACCGAAGATCGCATTGTTGGTACGCAATGGAATAGACCGCCACACCACCCGGACGCCCTGCACCACTGCACTTTATCACCTCTTATTTCACCAGTATCAGTCAGTCCTTGTGTTTATATATGGAGAGTGTTGTGTTGTAGTGTTGTTAGTCTATGTTAAGTACAGTGAGAGAGCCACGACACCAGAGTCACAGTCCATGTGTGTGCAAACCTGCACAGCCAGTACACATGATTCTGGTTCTGACCGACAGCAGGCAGAACAGCCACCCCAGTCGGTTACTCTAGAAGGCATGGAGTTACTTCAACATGAATAGTTCAGCGCTGGAAATATAGTCACCCGACTCACTGAAGCCCTACCAGTAAATCACCTGGGTCTAGGTTTTGGTAACTGACATGCAAACCAGGAGTGCCCACATTTTTGTACCCCACTATCTGAGTTTGTCTGGCCATGCCTGACAAGCTACTCAAAACCTACTTTGGTTTTCTGTCCATCTGTCTGTGTGTCTGTCTGTCTCTGTCCATCTGTCTGTCTCTCTGTGTCTCTGTCTGCCTGTCTACTTGTCCGTCTGTCTTGTCTGTGTCTCTGTCTGCTTGTCTGTCTGTCTGTCTGTCTGTCTGTGTCTGCCTGTCTGTCTGCCTGTCTACTTGTCCGTCTGTCTTGTCTGTGTCTCTGTCTGCCTGTCTGCTTGTCTGTCTGTCTGTGTCTGCCTGTCTGTCTGCCTGTCTGCATCTCTGTCTGTCTGTGTGCCTGTCTGCCTGTCTGCTTGTCTGTCTGTCTGTCTCTTTCCATCTGTCTATCTGTGTCTCTGTCTGCCTGTCTGCTTGTCTGTCTGTCTGTGTCTCTGTCTGTCTTCCTGTCTGTGTGCCTGTCTGCATCTCTGTCTGTCTGTGTGCCTGTCTGCCTGTCTGCATCTCTGTCTGTCTGTCTCTTTCCATCTGTCTATCTGTGTCTCTGTCTGCCTGTCTGCTTGTCTGTCTGTCTGTGTCTGTCTGTCTGTCTGTCTGTGTCTCTGTCTGTCTTCCTGTCTGTGTGCCTGTGTGTGTGTGTGTGTGTGTCTATCTGTCTATCTGTCTTTCGGTCTGTCTGCCGTTCTTCCTGTCTATCTGTCTGTCTGTCTGTCTGTTTGCCTGTCTGTCTATGTGTGTGTCTGTGTGTCTGTCTCTACCAGTATCAGTGGTAGTTGTCACCAGACTGAAGGTCGTCAAAACCACAGCAGAGACAGATGAGTGTTACTACCTGTCCAACACAGCATACACACAAGTCTACTGTACAGGTATATACACACACACACACACACACACACACACACACACACACATTTGGTTTTGTGGTGGTAGCGTTGAGCAAGGCAGTGCTTGGCCCTCCTCCATGTGAGTCAGCGAGTTCCTTAAGTGTGAGGTACCAAACGTCAGTTAGTGTAAAACTGATTGGTTAATTCGTTTGTGCTCTGCCCTGTTATTGGTTCCCAACCAGGATGCCACTCATCAATGTCATACCGGAAGCTCCGCCCAGTTCGCACTTTCCTCCAATGGCTGCAGAGGCAAAATGACGAACAGGTGCTGAGCAGGGCACTGGTTGGAGGATTCTTCATCTTCCCGCCCCCTCCCATATCCCTGGAAACATACATGAAACACAGCAAAGGTAACCAACTGTCTGTCTGTCTGTCTGTTTCCTTTTCCTTCATACTGCAGCAACCAGACATGTGCATGTGTTCACAAGCTGCAGCTCTAAACAGTATTGTTGAAGAAGAGGAGCTGTGTTCATAGAGGAAGTACAGTAAAATTCTTGTGCTGTGACTAATGTCTGTGCTGTAAATCAGTCCCTGTACTTGCCGGGAGGTTTGGACTCCGCTAAACTTTCTCCCAGAGATCCTCTCCTGAGACCAGCAGTTCATTTTTGTCCACTGTAGTGGACGTAGTGTGTTTGCTCATATCTCTCACACTATACATGCCACTGGATTCAGTCCTGTTTCCCTTAAAGAGGACAGCTATGTGCCTTTAAAATGACGTCACATGTGTGTGTGTGTGTGTGTGTGGGGGGGGGTTCACGACAGTGGACATGTAAAATTCGAACAAAATCAAGTTTTAACATGTTTTTCTTTGCAATATGTGTTTTACCACCCCAACACTTAATTTGTGTACAATAAATTAAATAAATTAAATATAAATATAAATGAATATAGATATGTTAAAAGAAACACTCAATGGCAGGAAAAGTGCTCAACAAATAAGGAACAAAATCATCGAACAGAGTAGAGTAGACACAAACAGAGTAGAGTCGAACAGAGTAGAGTAGAATCTAAACAGAGTAGAGTTGAACAGAGTAGAGTCGAGCTGAGCTGGTACCATGCAGTGGAAAAGGGGCACCAGTGACCAAAATGAAAAAGTAATCTGGGGCCACTCTAAAGCTGTATTAAGTAATGTATGTAACTGCTCCATGTCACATGGTAGCGTACACAGTCACTACACACACTCACACCCCTTCCTTCCTGTTCTGTAGTGTGATGCCCAAGTCTGGGCATCACAACAACAAAAAAAACTGTCTGTTATCACTAGCAGTGGGACAATACTGTCTGTTATCACTAGCAGTGGGACTAGACTGTCTGTGATCGTTAGCAGTGGGACGATACTGTCTGTGATCATTAGCAGTGGGACGATACTGTCTGCTATCATTAGCAGTGGGACGATACTGTCTGTTATCATTAGCAGTGGGACGATACTGTCTGTGATCATTAGCAGTGGGACGATACTGTCTGCTATCATTAGCAGTGGGACGATACTGTCTGTTATCACTAGCAGTGGGACTATACTGTCTGTTATCACTAGCAGTGGGACTATACTGTCTGTGATCACTAGCAGTGGGACGATACTGTCTGTTATCACTAGCAGTGGGACTATACTGTCTGTTATCATTAGCAGTGGGACTATACTGTCTGTTATCACTTGCAGTGGGACTATACTGTCTGTTATCACTTGCAGTGGGACGATACTGTCTGTTATCACTTGCAGTGGGACTATACTGTCTGTTATCATTTGCAGTGGGACGATACTGTCTGTTATCACTTGCAGTGGGACTATACTGTCTGTTATCACTAGCAGTGGGACTATACTGTCTGTTATCACTTGCAGTGGGACGATACTGTCTGTTATCACTTGCAGTGGGACGATACTGTCTGCTATCATTAGCAGTGGGACTATACTGTCTGTTATCACTAGCAGTGGGACTATACTGTCTGTTATCATTAGCAGTGGGACGATACTATCTGTTATCACTAGCAGTGGGACGATACTGTCTGTTATCACTAGCAGTGGGACGATACTGTCTGCTATCATTAGCAGTGGGACTATACTGTCTGTTATCACTTGCAGTGGGACGATACTGTCTGCTATCACTAGCAATGGGACGATACTGTCTGCTATCATTAGCAGTGGGACTATACTGTCTGTTATCACTAGCAGTGGGACTATACTGTCTGTTATCATTAGCAGTGGGACGATACTGTCTGTTATCACTAGCAGTGGGACGATACTGTCTGTTATCACTAGCAGTGGGACTATACTGTCTGTTATCACTTGCAGTGGGACTATACTGTCTGTTATCATTAGCAGTGGGACTATACTGTCTGTTATCACTAGCAGTGGGACTATACTGTCTGTGATCACTAGCAGTGGGACGATACTGTCTGTTATCACTAGCAGTGGGACTATACTGTCCGTTATCACTAGCAGTGGGACGATACTGTCTGTTATCACTAGCAGTGGGACTATACTGTCTGTTATCACTTGCAGTGGGACTATACTGTCTGTGATCACTAGCAGTGGGACTATACTGTCTGTTATCACTAGCAGTGGGACTATACTGTCTGTTATCACTAGCAGTGGGACTATACTGTCTGTTATCACTAGCAGTGGGACTATACTGTCTGTTATCACTTGCAGTGGGACTATACTGTTTGTTATCATTAGCAGTGGGACTATACTGTCTGTGATCACTAGCAGTGGGACGATACTGTCTGTTATCACTAGCAGTGGGACTAGACTGTCTGTGATCACTAGCAGTGGGACGATACCATCTGTGATCACTAGCAGTGGGACTATACTGTCTGTGATCACTAGCAGTGGGACTATACTGTCTGTTATCACTAGCAGTGGGACGATACTGTCTGTTATCACTTGCAGTGGGACTATACTGTCTGTTATCACTAGCAGTGGGACTATACTGTCTGTTATCACTAGCAGTGGGACGATACTGTCTGTTATCACTAGCAGTGGGACTATACTGTCTGTGATCACTAGCAGTGGGACGATACTGTCTGTTATCACTAGCAGTGGGACTATACTGTCTGTTATCACTAGCATTGGGACTATACTGTCTGTGATCACTAGCAGTGGGACGATACTGTCTGTTATCACTAGCAGTGGGACTATACTGTCTGTTATCACTAGCAGTGGGACGATACTGTCTGTTATCACTAGCAGTGGGACTATACTGTCTGTTATCACTTGCAGTGGGACTATACTGTCTGTTATCATTAGCAGTGGGACTATACTGTCTGTGATCACTAGCAGTGGGACTATACTGTCTGTTATCACTAGCAGTGGGACGATACTGTCTGTTATCACTAGCAGTGGGACTATACTGTCTGTTATCACTAGCAGTGGGACTATACTGTCTGTGATCACTAGCAGTGGGACTATACTGTCTGTTATCACTAGCAGTGGGACTATACTGTCTGTTATCACTAGCAGTGGGACTATACTGTCTGCTATCACTAGCAGTGGGACTATACTGTCTGTTATCACTAGCAGTGGGACTATACTGTCTGTTATCACTAGCAGTGGGACTATACTGTCTGTGATCACTAGCAGTGGGACTATACCATCTGTTATCACTAGCAGTGGGACGATACTGTCTGCTATCACTAGCAGTGGGACTATACTGTCTGTTATCACTAGCAGTGGGACTATACTGTCTGTTATCACTAGCAGTGGGACTATACTGTCTGTTATCACTAGCAGTGGGACGATACTGTCTGTGATCATTAGCAGTGGGACGATACTGTCTGTTATCACTAGCAGTGGGACGATACTGTCTGTTATCACTAGCAGTGGGACTATACTGTCTGTTATCACTAGCAGTGGGACGATACTGTCTGTTATCACTAGCAGTGGGACTATACTGTCTGTTATCACTAGCAGTGGGACGATACTGTCTGTTATCACTAGCAGTGGGACTATACTGTCTGTGATCACTAGCAGTGGGACTATACTGTCTGTGATCACTAGCAGTGGGACTATACCATCTGTTATCACTAGCAGTGGGACTATACTGTCTGTTATCACTAGCAGTGGGACTATACTGTCTGTTATCACTAGCAGTGGGACAATACTGTCTGTTATCACTAGCAGTGGGACTATACTGTCTGTGATCACTAGCAGTGGGACTATACTGTCTGTTATCACTAGCGGTGGGACTATACTGTCTGTGATCACTAGCGGTGGGACTATACTGTCTGTTATCACTAGCGGTGGGACGATACTGTCTGCTATCACTAGCAGTGGGACTATACTGTCTGTTATCACTAGCAGTGGGACTATACTGTCTGTTATCACTAGCAGTGGGACTATACTGTCTGTTATCATTAGCAGTGGGACTATACTGTCTGTGATCACTAGCAGTGGGACTATACTGTCTGTTATCACTAGCAGTGGGACGATACTGTCTGTTATCACTAGCAGTGGGACTATACTGTCTGTTATCACTAGCAGTGGGACTATACTGTCTGTTATCACTAGCAGTGGGACTATACTGTCTGTGATCACTAGCAGTGGGACTATACTGTCTGTTATCACTAGCAGTGGGACGATACTGTCTGCTATCACTAGCAGTGGGACTATACCATCTGTTATCACTAGCAGTGGGACGATACTGTCTGTTATCACTAGCAGTGGGACTATACTGTCTGTTATCACTAGCAGTGGGACTATACCATCTGTTATCACTAGCAGTGGGACGATACTGTCTGCTATCACTAGCAGTGGGACTATACTGTCTGTTATCACTAGCAGTGGGACGATACTGTCTGTTATCACTAGCAGTGGGACTATACTGTCTGTTATCACTAGCAGTGGGACTATACTGTCTGTTATCACTAGCAGTGGGACTATACTGTCTGTTATCACTAGCAGTGGGACGATACTGTCTGTTATCACTAGCAGTGGGACTATACTGTCTGTTATCACTAGCAGTGGGACTATACTGTCTGTTATCACTAGCAGTGGGACTATACTGTCTGTTATCACTAGCAGTGGGACTATACTGTCTGTGATCACTAGCAGTGGGACTATACTGTCTGTTATCACTAGCAGTGGGACTATACTGTCTGTTATCACTAGCAGTGGGACTATACTGTCTGTTATCACTAGCAGTGGGACTATACTGTCTGTTATCACTAGCAGTGGGACTATACTGTCTGTTATCACTAGCAGTGGGACTATACTGTCTGTTATCACTAGCAGTGGGACTATACTGTCTGTTATCACTAGCAGTGGGACGATACTGTCTGTTATCACTAGCAGTGGGACTATACTGTCTGTTATCACTAGCAGTGGGACTATACTGTCTGTGATCACTAGCAGTGGGACTATACTGTCTGTTATCACTAGCAGTGGGACTATACTGTCTGTTATCACTAGCAGTGGGACTATACTGTCTGTTATCACTTGCAGTGGGACTATACTGTCTGTTATCACTTGCAGTGGGACTATACTGTCTGTTATCACTAGCAGTGGGACTATACTGTCTGTTATCACTAGCAGTGGGACTATACTGTCTGTTATCACTAGCAGTGGGACTATACCATCTGTTATCACTAGCAGTGGGACTATACTGTCTGTTATCACTAGCAGTGGGACTATACTGTCTGTGATCACTAGCAGTGGGACTATACCATCTGTTATCACTAGCAGTGGGACTATACTGTCTGTGATCACTAGCAGTGGGACTATACTGTCTGTGATCATTAGCAGTGGGACGATACTGTCTGCTATCACTAGCAGTGGGACTATACTGTCTGTGATCACTAGCAGTGGGACTATACCATCTGTTATCACTAGCAGTGGGACTATACTGTCTGTTATCACTAGCAGTGGGACTATACTGTCTGTTATCACTAGCAGTGGGACTATACTGTCTGTGATCATTAGCAGTGGGACTATACTGTCTGTTATCACTAGCAGTGGGACTATACTGTCTGTGATCATTAGCAGTGGGACGATACTGTCTGTTATCACTAGCAGTGGGACTATACTGTCTGTTATCACTAGCAGTGGGACTATACTGTCTGTTATCACTAGCAGTGGGACTATACTGTCTGTGATCACTAGCAGTGGGACTATACTGTCTGTGATCACTAGCAGTGGGACGATACTGTCTGTTATCACTAGCAGTGGGACGATACTGTCTGTTATCACTAGCAGTGGGACGATACTGTCTGTGATCACTAGCAGTGGGACGATACTGGGTCGAATTCTGAATTGTTCGATGTGGTCTCCACAGTTCGAGACGCTCCCCATTTCGCGAGATCGTGTGTTGTTAACAGTAGAACGACCAGGATTTCGCTCCTACCTAAACCACCATGGGCGGTCAGGATGACCCCCGGTGTTTAAACTCTGTATTGTGTCACGATAACTACCCAGTTGAGATATTAATGCATTACATATGTTAGTGTGTCTGTTAGGAAACGACTGACACCAGCATTAATATTTTAACAACTTTAATACTGTAGCAAATTCAGGAGGTAGCCGGGAATCCGCCGCAGCCAGGACGCGAACCCAGGGCGACTGTGCTAACCAGTTGACTAAAGGGTCTGATCCGTTAGCCAACGGGCTAGCGAGTCTGCACAGCCGTGATCGTTACAATACTATTTTTCAAACAATTTAAAATGGCCGCTGTCCAACGCCTGTACATACTGCAAGGCCTCGGTGGTAGTCATGGTGTGTCTGTAACAGCACCTGTACCCAGACATGTTGGAAATCAAACCTGAAAACAAGACAGGAAACACATGTTGCTGATCTAACAAACGTAACAAGGCCTATAAAACGTGAAATGTCAAAAAACTGAACGTTGTGAAGGAAATGACGCAACCAACACACGTCATAAATAGTGACATGACACGCACGATGACACGCAGACTACACGCGGTCATTTTGACCGCCGTGGTCGTGTTAGGGAGATCTTACCACTTTTTTTATGCAATTGAACTAAACCTCATTTTAATGCAAACATGCAGTTTTACCATTTAATTTAACCAGTTTCCAGGGATGGTTTAGGGTCAAGTCAGAGAAGATGGAGGCAATATTTTGCTTGCAAAATATGAATCAATATTTATTTTGCGAGGAAGAATTTGATCAGAAACACAAACACACACACACATGTTCAAACTAACAAAGGCACACACACAAACACATACACATAAACCTTCACACACAACCCGTTTACACCCCCTTCGGCAGTCCATCGAAAATGATGATGACTGTGATGCAGTTTAAGCTTGGTAGCACGCCTGTGGGCCACAAGACCGCATTAGAGCGCCAATATCGTTCACATTTGTCACAGACGAATGTTGTTTGAGGTGGTCTGTTCCAAGCTCTCTTTGAAAGTGCTTTTCCCATCCAACGCTCCTCACACCACACCTTGCACTGAAGTTAAGATGGTCGGTATCGTGCCCCTTCCCAACAGTCTCTCTGCACCGTAGTGCAACAGGCTCAGTAGATAAAGAGGTTGCCCCGCAGTGGCATCTTACTTGTCAAGTGATGCCATCCATTGACCAACACAATGGTTTTTCTGCATGCCATCTGATGTTTGTGCCATTGGTCCAATAGGGCTCATGATCCTATTGGACTCTTCTGCTGCAAACACCGGCGAGCGCCCTGCTGCCAGCGCCTTCTTGGATTTGAATTTGGAGTTATCTTCCTCTAGCCTTTGCCTAAAGAGGCAAATCTAGAAGGCAGTAGAAACAGATGCAGATAGTGCCATCTACTGTCCTAATGGTAGCAGCAAAGGTTGACCCGACTTGGCACTATTTAACCCATAGCTGGGGGGCTGGTTCATGGGCAGGGAATATCCACACACTGGTGGGCCTGCGTACCGCACGTCTAGACGCCAGACCTCCTCCGAGTCCCTTGTAGTTCAGCCAGGGTCCAAGGTGTACCCAGTTACTGTGTGTCACCATGAGGAGGCACTACATAGGGCTTGCTGTTGGAGAGGCTACGTACTGGCAGGGAGAGAATGTTGGAGAGGCTACGTACTGGCAGGGAGAGACTGTTGGAGAGACCACGTACTGGCAGGGGGAGACAGTTGGAGAGGCTGTGTACTGGCAGGGAGAGACGGTTGGAGAGACTACGTACCGGCAGGGGGAGACGGTTGGAGAGGCTATGTACTGGCAGGGGGAGACGGTTGGAGAGGCTACGTACTGGCAGAGAGAGACTGTTGGAGAGACTGTGTACTGGCAGGGAGAGACGGTTGGAGAGGCCACGTACTGGCAGGGAGAGACTGTTGGAGAGGCTATGTACTGGCAGGGAGAGACTGTTGGAGAGACTCTGTACTGGCAGGGAGAGACGGTTGGAGAGGCCACGTACTGTCAGGGAGAGACGGTTGGAGAGGCCACGTACTGGCAGGGAGAGACGGTTGGAGAGGCTACGTACTCGCCGGGGGAGATGGTTGGAGAGGCTACGTACTGGCAGGGAGAGACGGTTGGAGAGGCTACGTACTGGCAGGGAGAGACTGTTGGAGAGGCTACGTACTGGCAGGGGGAGACGGTTGGAGAGGCTACGTACTGGCAGGGAGAGACGGTTGGACAGGCTGTGTACTGGCAGGGAGAGATGGTTGGAGAGGCTACGTACTGGCAGGGAGAGACGGTTGGACAGGCTGTGTACTGGCAGGGAGAGATGGTTGGAGAGGCTACGTACTGGCAGGGGGAGACGGTTGGACAGGCTGTGTACTGGCAGGGAGAGATTGTTGGAGAGGCTACGTACTGGCAGGGAGAGACGGTTGGAGAGGCTACGTACTGGCAGGGAGAGACGGTTGGACAGGCTACGTACTGGCAGGGAGAGACGGTTGGAGAGGCTACGTACTGGCAGGGAGAGACGGTTGGACAGGCTGTGTACTGGCAGGGAGAGATGGTTGGAGAGGCTACGTACTGGCAGGGAAAGACGGTTGGAGAGGCTACGTACTGGCAGGGGGAGACGGTTGGAGAGGCTACGTACTGGCAGGGAGAGACGGTTGGAGAGGCTACGTACTGGCAGGGGGAGACGGTTGGACAGGCTACGTACTGGCAGGGGGAGACGGTTGGACAGGCTACGTACTGGCAGGGAGAGACTTACGTGCTCGGCTCTGCTGTTCACATTTCTGCTAGCCAGCGGTGAAGGTTGAGAGTGAGACGTGACAGACACACAACACTATGTCAACAATTTAGACGCTTCACAACAACCCCATTTCCTACACAAGAATGTCACGTACACATTTACACCCCCACACAGAAAAGCATACACATACACACACACACACGCACACACACACACATACACAAGCCTTATGCACACACAACACAGTGACACACACACACACATTCATACACCGAGACGCACACACAGGCCACACCCAAATACACATACTACATACATGTTCACACAAACAAACACAATGTGCATGTGTGTGTGAGAAGGTTTGATAGTGTGTGCAAGTGGGGCAGAGAATCATGAGAATCATGGCCTACACGGCGTGGTGAAAGGTCATGTATTATGAATTATGGCCCACGCTGCCTTAAGAGAGGGTGTGTAGGCCACAGTTCTCAGCTACACTCTCGCACACTATTCAGCCCTGTGATGGCCTGGCGGCCTGTCCAGGGTGTCTCCCCGCCTGCCACCCAGTGGCTGCTGGGATAGGCTCCAGCGTCCCCGCCACCCTGAGAGCAGGATGAGCGGTTTGGATAATGGATGGATGGATGGATGAATATGTGCAATTTTAGGAGCATTCAGGGAGCAGCAGGTCTGTATCTTGTTATTAAACTTTGAAAATCCAAAACGGTCAACATGACGGCCTGGTGGTCTAGTAGTGTTTAAAGATTTAAAGTAAAGCAACTGTGTTGCACAACAAGACAAGATGCCACAAAATGTTGTTAGAACTTTTGCACTTGCATTATGTTTGAATACGTGCCTTGATAATGCCAAAATCTTGGGCCTGATTCTTAACATAAATGGCATCCAGGTAAGGTAGGGGTCTGTTCGGCTGCCGACCAACATGGGGATCGCCGGTTCGATCCCCATGTTATCTCTGGCTTGGTTGGGCATCCCTACAGACGCAAGTGGCTGTGTCTGCGGGTGGGAAGCCGGATGTGGGTATGTGTCCTGGTCGCTGCACTAGCGCCTCCTCTGGTCAGTCGGGGCATGGGAGGGGGAGGTGAACTGAGGGGAATAGCGTGATCCTCCCACGTGCTACGTCTCCCTGGTGAAACTCCTCACTGTCAGGTGAAAAGAAGTGGCTGGTGACTCCACATGTATGGGAGGAGGCATGTGTTAGTCTGCAGCCCTCCTCGGATCAGCAGAGGGGGTGGAGCAGAGACCGGGACGGCTCAGAAGAGTGGGGTAATTGGCCAAGTACAATTGAGGCGAAGGGGGGGGGGTAAATAACTAAATGAAAAATAGAGAACTGCAACGGTGTTTTGTTTCCTGCTTACCAAGGTGTCCACTGTATCGGCCAGCCATCCATTATGCAAGCCACTTATCCAAGCTGGGGTTGGAGGGATGCTGAAGCACACACACACACACACACACACACACACACACACACTTGCTTGCTGGCTGGTTGTCCATGGTGCCCGATGATGACCATCTTCTTCTATCTGTGGGTCCTTTGAGGACTCAGATAGCAGAAGATCCCTGTGCAGCAGAGATGGTTTTTAAAGTGGCATGGGGGGTGGGGCGCTTCTCCCGACGCCACATGACTTGATTGTAGAGGAGATGGTTCCGATGGCAAGGGGGATCCCTAGACGACCGGCACCTCCACACAACTGCTGGGGGCTGCCGGAAATCCAGTTTTTGGGAAACCGCCTCGAAGCGTGCCGCCACAGCTTGCTTTTCTGTTGGGGTGAGCTCCCTTAGCCTTATGTCTTCCAGACTTACCCACAAGGCAGCGGGGCAGTGGTTGATAGGTGCCAGGGCGTGTCCACCGGGGTGGGCCTGCACACCATATCTCTGGGGCCCGCTGCTGCTCCGAGATCCCCTGCCAAGTTAGCCTGGGGCCGCAAGACCCCAGTTACCACGTGTGGCCACGGGGAGGCCTGGCAGGAGTCTTGGTGAAGGAGAGGCTATGTACTGGCAAGGGAAGGGTTACACGCTAGCATGCTGCCCTATTAGCCACAGAGGCTAGCCAGCGGCAGCAAGCTAAGGGCAGGAGTCTTGGTGGAGGAGAGGCTATGTACTGGCAAGGGAAGGCTTACACGCTAGCATGCTGCCCTATTCGCCACAGAGGCTAGCCAGCGGCAGCAAGCTAAGGGCAGGAGTCTTGGTGAAGGAGAGGCTATGTACTGGCAAGGGAAGGCTTACACGCTAGCATGCTGCCCTGTTGGCCACAGAGGCTAGCCAGCGGCAGCAAGCTAAGGGCAGGAGTCTTGGTGAAGGAGAGGCTATGTACTGGCAAGGGAAGGCTTACACGCTAGCATGCTGCCCTATTCGCCACAGAGGCTAGCCAGCGGCAGCAAGCTAAGGGCAGGAGTCTTGGTGAAGGAGAGGCTGTGTACTGGCAAGGGAAGGCTTACACGCTAGCATGCTGCCCTATTCGCCACAGAGGCTAGCCAGCGGCAGCAAGCTAAGGTCAGGAAGGACACAAGCGGGTTGGAAGAACACATGCACCTTCCCTCCAACTACACACTGCTGCACTAGACGCATCACAACACCCTGTGTGTATGTACACACACACACACACACACACACACACACACACACACACACACACACACACACACCTAGAGACAATTTAGTCCGGCCGAGTCACCTGACCTACATGTCTTTGAGTCACCTGACCTACACGTCTTTGGACTGTGGGAGGAAACCGGAGCCCCACACAGACACGGGGAGAACATGCAGACTCCACACAGAGGACGACCCGGGGCGACCCCCAAGGTTGGACTACCCCGGGGCTCGAACCCAGGGCCTGCTTGCTGTGAGGTGACCGTGCCACCATGCCGCCCTCACAGTATCATATTGAATCCGATCGTGAGACGTATCCAACCATAAGATTTGTGAATCCTCCAACCCCGAGTTATTACTGTTATTAGTAACTGCTGAGCTGAACTAAGAAGCAGACGAAAGACTGTGTGTGTGTGTGTGTGTGTGTGTGTGTGTGTGTGTGTGTGTGTGTGTGTGTGTGTGTGTGTGTGTGTGTGTGTGTGTGTGTGTGTGTGTGTGTGTGTGTGTGTGTGTGTGTGTGTGTGCAGGGCACCCCGGGTTCCTGAGGGGGGCAGAGCTTCAGAGAGAGTTAAGTCGACTGTGTTACCGAGAACGACGTACCTTCTGTATCCAGGCAACTGTTACCATGGTCACATACTGCATAAGAGGACAGGTGACCCTCTCTGACTCACACAAACACACACACACACACAAACACACACACACACACTCAACAGTGAGTAACAGTCTGTGTGTCTGTCAGGAGGACCAGTGTGTGGTGTGGACAAACAGAGCATCGTCCTTCTCCCCCTGCTCCTCCTCCTCTCTCCTCTCCTCCCCCCCCTCCTGTCAGTCCTCTTCTCCCCGATCGCCTCGCGCTCCTCCCCCCTCTTCTCCCCGCTCTGTGACATCATCTGTCAGTCAGCCGAGGCCCTACCCCCTGGATAGCAGAGCAAGGTGCCACACACACACACACACACAGTGATAATTAATAAGTGACGCAGCATCATCTATCTGAATAGGTTTCTCGCTGAACTGCAATTTTGTCTGAAATTGTCACAGTGAAGTGTTTTGTGTGTGTGTGTGTGTGTTGTGTGTGTGTGTTGTGTGTGTGTGTGTGTGTGTGTGTGTTGTGTTACTGGTTCAGCAGGACGCCCTCAAAGAGGAAATGGTCAGATTTACAAACAAGAAGAGAGAAAAAGAGGTGAGTCAACCCAGTGGTGTGTGGACTCAAACAGGGTGCTGACCATGTAATGGACTGGTCTCCCAGTAAGTAAGACTGGTCCGTTAACATAGTCTCTCTCTCCCCCTCTCCCCCCCCCCCTCTCTCTGAGCAGAAGTGAGTGGTCGGGGCAGCAGCGTGTTGCTTCGGAGTGAATGAGTTTCTAAAACTTGAGTTTTTCTATCTGTCTTTTCATTTTCGTGTGTTTTGTGTTGTTTTGTTGTCTTTAGTTAGGCTTTCGGTGGCAGGTCTAACTTCGGTATCGGTGCTACTGTGCCAGCGGGGCAATATGGCCGCTGTGGGAGGTGGAGGGATGGCGTCTGAAAAGTTGACACGCCGGCATGTGATTAAAGTGGCTCCGGTGGAGTCCGCGGTGGTGTAGCGGTCTAAGCATCGGCTTTGTGTCGATGCAGATGCCCACTGGGGACTGGGGTTCACGCCCCGGTCTCGTCAGATCCGACTATGGCCGGACTCCATGAAGCAGCAATAATTGGCAGCGCCGTCTTCGGGAAGGGGGGCGGAGTCGGCTTGTGTTCATCACATGAATGTGTCTCTGTGTGTGTGTGTGGGGGGGCAGTGGTTCGGCCTGGATTCACCTTGTCACGGAAGTGGGAAGGCGTCTCCTTCCAGACTGCCGGCTGGAGAGATGCAGTTGGCGAATGCCTGCAGTATGAGGGTGGGTGTTGGAACTAAAATAGGGATTGATTGGCTCCTAAATTGGGAGAAATCAGAAATGAATAAAAAAAAAAAGTGGCTGCCTCGCAGTAGGTGAACATGTGGGATATGGAAGCATCAAACCAGCATGCAGGATGAACAGTGCTGTGGTCATGGTTATCGATAGTGGTGATAAAGCCAACCAGCTGGTGGACAGTGGGGTGGTGGTGAAGGACACGTGGACTCCCGTTCTGCCGCTGGTTCATCCTGCCACGAGACTCACCATTTCTAATGCTCCCCCGTTCATGAGACATGCCGCTTTAGAGGAGGAGCTTACAAGATACGGACAGCTAGTGTCCCCGATAAAGATGGTCTCTTCCGGTTGCCAGTCTCCTCACTTGAGACACGTTGTGTCCCATAGGAGACAAGGCTTCATGACTCTGAGAGATAATGCGGAGGATTTGGATCTGAAGCTTAAGTTCAGGATCGACGAGTTTGACTAGATTGTGTTCGTTACATCCGGTATGATGAAATGTTTTGGCTGTGGGTCTGAGGGGCATTTAATAAGGTCTTGTCCCGACAGGGGTGAGGGTAGGTCTGATCCTCAAGGGCCGCCATCGTCTCCTGATGCCGCCATGAGCGGCGCATCTCCGGCTGGAGACGGCGCTGCTGAGTGGGCACAGGACAGACAGGAGGCCGGGGAACGAGGGGCAGGAGAAACAGACCAGGTGGTGACACAGAAAGAGACCGAGGCTGGAGAACACAAGGAAACCGGACAGACTGAGCAGGCAGGAGAGGGAGGTGGGGGGTTGAGCAGGTTAAAGTAGGTGACCACGATGAGAAGGTGACAGAACTTGAGCAGGTGGAAGCTGATGGCCAGGATGAGCAGGTAGGGGAGGATGGACAGAATAAAAAAGAAAATGAGAACAGGGAGAACAGGGATCATAGCAAATTGGCTGGGCGAGATATGAATTGTGGTTAGAAGCAAATACAGCAGACTGCTGCAGATTAGAGTGGCAGAGTCTGTACTTGAGGAAGAGGAAGAGATGCTGTTGGATGATGAAATAAAATCAAAAAAGTCTATTAAAAGGAGGCCCACAGAGGGTAGACAGGAAAATATAAAAGCAAAGAGGGTTTCAAAAGGTAAGAAGCCATCCTCCTCTTCATCTGAGGAGGACGCTGAAGAAAGTGGCTGTGAGTTAGTTTCCACTCCTCGTACACAGGTGGACACAGAAGGGAGCTATGCTTTCCTGAAAATCAGGAAGTTTTTACAGGACACCAAGGGTTTGAGGGCGGTCAAGGTGGAAAACTACTTTCCAGACTTGCAGCTTTTTGTTGACTCAGTTAAATGCTTTATGAAAAACACAGGAGATTTGGAGGTGAGCATATTTACTGAGCAGGAAATCTTCAGACTGAAAAAAAACTTGTACAGAAAGTAAAAATCGCAACTCCTTGATGATGATTAAGACAAGTTTGGGTATTGTTATCTTTTTGGTCACTGTAAGCTTGTTTTTGGCACAGCTCAGCTCTATTCTCCTCATGTGTCCTATAAAATTAGGCACTTTAAATCTGAATGGAGCAAGAGATGACATGAAACAAGCTGCTGTGTTTAAACTGGCTGAGCTTAAGAAAATAGATGTCTTGCTTGTGCAAGAAACACAGAGCACCATAGATAATGACACTGATTGGAAGAGGGATTGTGGCGGAAAAATTATTCTCTGTCATAAATCAAATCTTAGTGGTGGGGTCGGGATTCTTTTTTTCAAAAGATTTTTGGCCATGCTCCCTTGAGGTAGAGGAAGTAGTCAAAGGCCGGCTACTGAAAGTAAGAGTGCATTATGAAAACATAAAAATAGTTTTTATAAATATTTATGGTCCCTTGGCCCTGAAAGAATAGATTTTTTGGATGTGTTACTTGATGTTATCAGTAAATGTGACAGTGAGAAGTATTTATTTCTGGGAGGGGATTTTAACTGTACAGAAAATTGCAAGTTGTACAGAAATCACCAGGAACCACATCCTGCATCTCTTAGCCGGCTCACACGTTTGATTAATTCATGTGAACTAAAAGATGTTTGGAGAGCTTTTTATGGGAACTGGAGGCAATGTACATGAACACATTCAAAAGATAATGTTCTATCCATGGCACGGCTTGATCGGTTTTATTGTTTTAAACATCATTTTAATGTGCTTAAACAATGTAACATACTTCCAGTTTGTTTCTCTGACCACTCTCTTGTACAGTGTTCAGTTTTTATAAGGAGTGTTAGAACAAATAGTGCTTTCTGGCATTTTAACACAGGCCTTCTAAATGATAACAGCTTTAGAGATGCTTTTAAGTTTTTCTGGGGCCAATACAGAAACCGAAGGTCTGATTTTAGTTCTTTACAGCAATAGTGAGATATTGGCAAGTGCCAGATAAAGCAGCTTGGCCAGCAATACACTTACAATGTCACCAGAGACATAGCCAGATCTATGAGGGCTCTAGAGAATGAAATGGTGGAACTGCAGAATTTAGCAGATTCCACAGGAGACAGAGGCCATATAGAGGCTCTCAAATCCAAAAAGTCTTCTTTGGCTAGCCTGCTGGGTATTACAGCACGGGGGGCACTTGTCCGCTCATACTTTCTGAACGTCACACATATGGAGGCTCCTCACTTTTTCTTTAGTCTAGAGTGCAAGAACTTGGGCGGTACGGTAGCCCAGTGGTTAGCGCTGTCGCCTCATAGCAAGAAAAACCTGGGTTTGAACCTCGTGGTAGTCCAACTTTGAGGGTCATCCGAGGTCCTTTGTGTTTGGAGTTTGCATGTTCTCCCCATGTCTGCGGTGGGTTTTCTCTGGGTGCGCCAGTTTCCCCCACCATCAAAAAGACATGCATGTTAGGGTTAATACTCCTGTCTCTGTCCCTGACCAAGGCAATGGAAAAAAGAACTGGAGTTGGTCCCCGGGGCCTGCACGGCGGCTTCCCACTGCTCCTAGCTACACAACTAGGATGGGTTAAATGCAGCGAAAGAATTGCCCCACGGGGATTAATAAAGTAGTCTACTACTACTACTTTCAGCTGCTCCCGTTAGGGGGCGCCACAGCAGATCATCCGTTTCCATCTCTTCCTGTCTTCTGCATCTTCCTCTGTCACCAGCCACCTGCATGTCCTCCCTCACCACATCCATAAACCTCCTCTTTGGTCTCCATAAACCTCCTCTTTGGTCTCCATAAACCTCCTCTTTGGATGCAACCAAAAATGTCATATAGGGGTCGCATGTTAGTAAACAACAACCTGGTGTCATCAACTCTATGACATCGATTAACATGCGTTGATCCTCCAACCAACCTCCTGGCCAAGATTCAGGCTGTGCTGGTGAACTTTTTCTGGGACAACTTGCACTGGATTCCTCAGAGTGTGCTGTATCTTCCTAAAGATGAAGGGGGTTAAGGACTGATCCATCTGGCCAGCAGTGGTGCAGCCTTCTGCCTCCAGTTCATTCAGAGATTTCTCACTGGGCCTAGAGACTTCATGTGGAGACCAGCAGCCTGTGCACTTCAACGTTGTTGTGGACTCGGAATAAACTTGCCTTTGTCTTTAATGGATCTTAACAACTCAAACCTCAACAGATTACCTAGTTTTTATCGTGGGCTCATGAGTGTGGAATATGTTAAGGAGAGAGTGGGCTGTTCTGACTCCCTGAGCTGGCTTCTAAAAGAACCAGTGGTGGAAGGTGGGCGTATGGACACATCCTGCGACATCAGACCCACTGTGTCAAAGCTGTTCTGCCAGGCAAAGGTCGTCATGTTGGGTCAGGTGGTGGAGCTGGCTGGGCCCAATCTTGACAACGCTGCTGCACTAGCATCTCACCCGGGAGTGAAATCTACACGCCTCATTAATCGGGTGCTATTTAAGTGGAACGGTCAGCATGGGAACTTTTAACATCATACTGCAGTGGCTTTATTCATCCCAATTTTGAAGATCCATTTCCTGGTTTAAAAATTGTTCCCGATCTGAAAAATTGCACAGGGCCGCTTTTAGATTTGGGGAATGTTCTTAATGTGAGTCTGAATGTACTTAAAGGTGTGACCATGTATAGTATCCTGGTAAAAATCCTGAACAAAGAGAAACTGAGTGGTGGGACTGATACACCCTGGAGAGCCCAGCTGGGCTTGGGAGAGTATGTGAAGCCAGTCTGGAGGGGTTTATACAAACCACCATTAATTAAAAAAGCTGGTGGTCTGCAGTGGAGGGTCTTGCATGGCATAGTGGCAGTCAATGCTTTTGTTACTGTGTTAAACCCTAATGTGAATGACAACTGCCCTTATTGTGCCCAGAGAGAAACACTTTTTCATTGTTTTTTAGGATGTGTGAGGCTTACACCCCTGTTTCTGCTGTTAGAACATTTATTTACATCATCTGGGGAAAGTTTTTACAAACAGAATTTTATTTTTGGTTTCAAATACAGCCAACGTGTAAAATATAGATTCCAACTCTTGAACATTGCAGGGCAGACAAAAATGGCTGTTTATGTGAGCTGGAAAGAAAGAATTGAAGCATGTGTAGAAGTGATGCTGAACTGTTGTTTAGCATGATGGTCCAGACCAGGATAACTGTTGTTTAGCAGGATGGTCCAGACCAGGATGACTGTTGTTTAGCATGATGGTCCAGACCAGGATAACTGTTGTTTAGCAGGATGGTCCAGACCAGGATAACTGTTGTTTAGCAGGATGGTCCCTTTCACTATGTCTTTGTGCACATGTTCATTAGTGTTGGGCGATAGGGAAAACATGACTGGCACAATAATGGTAGGGCATTCTACATGATATAGAAATATATCAGCATATCTACATGTGTAAAAACACCGTGTTTCAGAGTCCAGCTGAGGGTCACACATTCAACTGTTTGGTAATGTAAAGTAGAATATCAAACCAACACTATAGTTTTCAAATAATACTGCCTCAAATATTTCACACCTCATTTTGTGAGAAAGACTAGGTCCTAGATTCTCATTATCATTAATTTACACAACACATCTGTGTACCAGGATGTGATAACATCCAAATTTCATTCCAATACAACACTGCTGGAAGACCATAAAAGATCATATTGAACTACTGCCCAGCCCTAATGTGCATGTGTGTGCGTGCGTGCGTGTGTGTGTGCGTGTGTGTGTGTCTATCGGAGCGCTGTCTTCACGTCTATCCGGGAGTGTGTGTCCTGGTATCCCAGCAGACAGGGGTCTGTGGACAAGGCGTCGTGAGTGAAGACCGAGTCGTTGTCTGAGGAGCAGGAGCTGGAGGTAGACCAGGATAACTGTTGTTTAGCAGGATGGTCCAGGCCAGGATAACTGTTGTTTAGCAGGATGGTCCAGACCAGGATAACTGTTGTTTAGCAAGATGGTCCAGGCCAGGATAACTGTTGTTTAGCAGGATGGTCCAGACCAGGATAACTGTTGTTTAGCAGGATGGTCCAGACCAGGATAACTGTTGTTTAGCAGGATGGTCCAGACCAGGATAACTGTTGTTTAGCAGGATGGTCCAGGCCAGGATAACTGTTGTTTAGCAGGATGGTCCAGACCAGGATAACTGTTGTTTAGCAAGATGGTCCAGGCCAGGATAACTGTTGTTTAGCAGGATGGTCCAGACCAGGATAACTGTTGTTTAGCAAGATGGTCCAGACCAGGATAACTGTTGTTTAGCAGGATGGTCCAGACCAGGATAACTGTTGTTTAGCAGGATGGTCCAGACCAGGATAACTGTTGTTTAGCAAGATGGTCCAGGCCAGGATAACTGTTGTTTAGCAGGATGGTCCAGACCAGGATAACTGTTGTTTAGCATGATGGTCCAGACCAGGATAACTGTTGTTTAGCATGATGGTCCAGACCAGGATAACTGTTGTTTAGCAGGATGGTCCAGACCAGGATAACTGTTGTTTAGCCGGATGGTCCAGACCAGGATAACTGTTGTTTAGCAGGATGGTCCAGACCAGGATAACTGTTGTTTAGCAAGATGGTCCAGGCCAGGATAACTGTTGTTTAGCAGGATGGTCCAGACCAGGATAACTGTTGTTTAGCATGATGGTCCAGACCAGGATAACTGTTGTTTAGCATGATGGTCCAGACCAGGATAACTGTTGTTTAGCAGGATGGTCCAGACCAGGATAACTGTTGTTTAGCCGGATGGTCCAGACCAGGATAACTGTTGTTTAGCAGGATGGTCCAGACCAGGATAACTGTTGTTTAGCAGGATGGTCCAGACCAGGATAACTGTTGTTTAGCATGATGGTCCAGACCAGGATAACTGTTGTTTAGCATGATGGTCCAGACCAGGATAACTGTTGTTTAGCAGGATGGTCCAGACCAGGATAACTGTTGTTTAGCATGATGGTCCAGACCAGGATAACTGTTGTTTAGCAGGATGGTCCAGACCAGGATAACTGTTGTTTAGCAGGATGGTCCAGACCAGGATGACTGTTGTTTAGCATGATGGTCCAGACCAGGATAACTGTTGTTTAGCAGGATGGTCCAGACCAGGATAACTGTTGTTTAGCAGGATGGTCCAGACCAGGATAACTGTTGTTTAGCAGGATGGTCCAGACCAGGATAACTGTTGTTTAGCAGGATGGTCCAGACCAGGATAGCTGTTGTTTAGCAGGATGGTCCAGACCAGGATAACTGTTGTTTAGCAGGATGGTTCAGACCAGGATATCTGTTGTTTAGCAGGATGGTCCAGACCAGGATAAGGTAGATTTTAATTATTACAGAGCAGTGAAGGATGTGGACACATTCACACCATGTGGTGTTATAAAGGTGCTGTGTTCCACCATAGAGGAGGAGCTGGTTTCTGCCGCACAGCTCGGATAAAAGGTGCCTTACCTGTTTTTTATGATTTGAGTTGTTGTTCAATGATTATTTTTGGGATTGTTTAAAGATGCATGTTGAGTGTTTGTTTATAATTTGACAAATATTGTTAATATTGTTAAAGGATTTCAAGTCTGTTTTTTGATATTTTTTTTTGTTAAATAAAGACTTGTTTTAAAATGTTTAATTCTCTCTCTCTCTCTCTCTCTCTTTGTACAGACGGCCCCTGGTCACCACACAACCAGACCAAGACAGCATTACAGGTATGGGATCATCTGGGTGTGTGTGTGTGTGTGTGTGTGTGTGTGTCACATGTTTGATAAACATTTTCAAAAACATTTCATTAAATTTCATTTGTCCAAAAATCTCTTTGAAAACACCTTGACTCTGCAGTAGCTCAGTAATACGTATGTATGGGTTATCACCAGATGAGCAATTTATGTACCCGGGGTTTGTGTGGGTGGGTTTGTCACAACGGACCTTGGATTGACAAGTTGATGACAAACCAATCAGCAGCAGATTGCACAAGTAAACTGTAAAGACAGCTGACCTATAGTACTTATTAATATTTTATTCAGTACATCTGAATCTGGATGAAGTGCCATGTCAGATAACTACAGACGTGTGTTGAGCTTCTACTGTGAAACCTGAAGAGACAACAGTAAATAGTCTATATATGATGACTCTATATCAGGACTCTATATGATGACTCAATATATCATGACTCTGTATCATGACTCTCTATCGTGACTCTATATCAGGACTATATATCAGGACTATATCAGCGCTATATATGATGACTATATCAGGGCTATATGTCAGGACTATATATGATGACTATATCATGACTATATATCATGGCTATATATGATGACTCTATATCAGGACTCTATATGATGACTCAATATATCATGACTCTGTATCATGACTCTCTATCGTGACTCTATATCAGGACTCTATATCAGGACTATATATCAGGACTATATCAGCGCTATATATGATGACTATATCATGACTATATATCATAGCTATATATGATGACTCTAGATCAGGACTTTATATCATGACTCAATATATCATGACTCTGTATCATGACTCTCTATCATGACTCTATATCAGGACTATATATCAGGACTATATATCATGACTCTGTATCATGACTCTATATCATGACTCTATATCAGGACTATATATCATGATTGTATATCATGACTCAAGAACAAGGGCGATGTGCAGAACTGTAGCAACTACAGAGGTATAAAATTGATCAGCCACAGCATGAAGATATGGGAAAGAGTAATAGAAGCTAGGTTAAGAGGAGGAGAGGTGATGATCAGCAGCAGCAGTATGGTTTCATGCCATGAAAGAGCACCACAGATGTGATGTTTGCTTTGAGAATGTTGATGGAGAAGTATAGAGGAGGTCAGAAGGAGTTACATTGTGTCTTTGTAGATTTAGAGAAAGCTTATGACAGGGTGCCGAGAGAGGAGGTGTGGTATTGTATGAGGAAGTTGGGAGTTGCAGAGAAGTATGTAGGAGTGGTGCAGGATATGTATGAGGGAGGTGTAACAGTGGTGAGGTGTGTGGTTGGAATGACAGATGGGTTCAAGGTGGAGGTGGGATTACATCAAGGATCGGCTCTGAGCCCTTTCTTGTTTGCAGTGGTGATGGACAGGTTGACGGACGAGATCAGGCAGGAGTCTCCATGGACGATGATGTTTGCGGATGACATTGTGATGTGTAGTGAGAGTAGGGTGCAAGTGGAGGAGAGCCTGGAGAGGTGGAGGTATGCACTGGAGAGAAGAGGAATGAAAGTCAGTAGAAGCAAGACAGAATACCTATGCATGAATGAGAGGGAGGACAGTGGAATGGTCAGGATGCAAGGAGTGGAGGTGATGAAGGCATATGAGTTTAAATACGTGGGGTCAACTGTCCAAAGTAACAGGGAGTGCAGGAGAGAGGTGAAGAAGAGAGTGCAGGCAGGGTGGAGTGGGTGGAGAAGAGTGTCAGGAGTGATGTGTGACAGAAGGGTACCAGCAAGAGTTAAAGGGAAGGTTTACAAGATGGTAGTGAGACCAGCTATGTTGTATGGTTTGGAGACAGTGGCACTGATGAAAAGACAGGAGGAGGAGCTGGAGGTGGCAGAGATGAAGATGATAAGATTTTCACTGGGAGTGATGAAGAAGGACAGGATTAGGAACCAGTATATTAGAGGGACAGCTCAGGTTGGACGGTTTGGAGACAAAGCAAGAGAGACAAGATTGAGATGGTGTGGACATGTGTGGAGGAGAGATGCTGGGTATACTGGGAGAAGGATGCTGAATATGGAGCTGCCAGGGAAGAGGAGAAGAGGAAGGCCAAAGAGGAGGTTTATGGATGTGGTGAGGGAGGACATGCAGGTGGCTGGTGTGACAGAGGCAGATGCAGAGGACAGGAAGAGATGGAAACGGATGATCCTCTGTGGCGCCCCCTAACGGGAGCAGCCAAAAGTAGTAGTAGTAGTAGTAGTAGTAGTAGTAGTAGTAGTAGTAATAGTAGTAGTAGTAGATATATGACTATATATCAGGACTTTATATCATGACTATATATAGAGAGCATCCTGACCATCTGCATCTCAGTGTGGTACGGCAGCTGCACCTCAGTAGACCAGAAAGCTCTGCAGCGGGTCGTCAAGGCGGACCAGCATATCACCGGTACCCAGCTCCCAGCCATACAAGACATTTATCACAAACGCTGCCTTCGAAGGGGTCTGAGCATCAGCAGAGATCCCACCCACCCCAACCATGGACTGTTCTCCCCCCTGTGCTCTGGGAGGTGCTACAGGAGCCTCAGAGCCCGCACTACCAGGCTCAAAACCAGCTTCTTTCCCCAAGCTGTTGCCCACCTGAAGCTGGCCACCCACTAAATGTCTGTAGATATTTTTAAATATTTTGTACTCCAGCTGTTTTTTAACTTGTTTTTAGCTTTTGGTCTTCATGTGTGTATATCTTATACTGTGTCTGTTGTGTTTGTCTGTGTCTGTCTTGCACTGTTTGGTGAAGCCACAGCCCTCATTTAATTTTTAACATGTGCCTGCACATTGTTTTTAATGACAATAAATTGAATTGAATTGAATATCAGGACTATATATCATGATTATATATATATATATATATATATACACTTAGCACCAAAAGTAATTAAATGTGTGTTTGGTAGATTATCTCTTTGTTGTAACAATGCTTCTTGGCAGTAAATCTTATACCATTGGAAAGCCTGTTTATTTGCCTTTTACGTGATGCCACATGTGTAAGGAACATGCATTTGTGGGATGAGCAGCAGAGCTGAGTATGTGGGTTGTGCCCATGAAACATTTGCCAAATCTTCTCTGCCACTGTCAAACAACTTATTTTGCTGCTGCTATTGACTCTTGTGTTGAGCTTCTGCTACCCCAGGTGCTGATGATCAGCCGTCTGATAGAAGATTTACTGCCAAGTATTGTTACTACAAAGATATAATCTACCAAACACACATTTCCTTATTTTGTGTGCTAAGTTTATATGACTATATATCGGGACTATATATACCAGGGCTTATCAGGACTATATATATATCAGGACTATATATACCACGGCTTATCAGGACTATACTATATATCAGGATGGTTTAGTTGACAGTGGGTCTGCTGATGTTTTCACCATACATGAAGTTAATGACTCTGGTCATCGGTTTGGGTCGTGATGCCACTGTATTGGTTATAAGGATGGGGTACCTGCAGTCACTGTATTGTTTATAAGGGTGGGGTACCTGCAGCCACTGTATTGGTTATAAGGGTGGGGTTCCTGCAGTCAGGTGAGACTGAAGAGGTCGCTTAGATGATGATGAAACATTTCTGTCAGTACACGTTTTGTCCAGATGACCTGGTTCAACCTTCTTTGATACATGAAGTTGGTTCAGGTGAAAGAGCAGTAGCTCATTACAAACACAGTTCTAGTTTGCAGTGAGAAAAGTGAGAAAAAGTGAGAAATGGAGGCTGGAAATGAATCTGCTCAAACAGAGGAGTCTGCTGTTTCCCCGTTAGACATACACATATGAAAATGGTCCTCTTTCCATGCAGGTTGACACATATCAATCAATCAATCAATCAATCAATCAATCAATTTAGTTGCATTTTATATACCGCTTTCTTGCTGCAACAGCCACTCAAAGCGCTACACAGTTAAAAAAATCACACACACACACACAGACACACACTGATGGCATGTCAACTCTGCAAGATAACTGCTCATTGAGAGCATTGAGGAGTTCAGGGACATCGTCATTTTTGCCAGGAGCAGCTGAGGATTAATCCAATCCTTCATTGTCTCACAGCTCATGACTAAGCACCAGTGTTAGCTAACATTAGATAATATATAGTATATGACATTTTATATTGGAAATGAAATGCCCTAGGCACCGCTAGCTAGAACATCTCTATTCGCTCGAGTATCTCACAGTATTCTTCCCACGTTTGCTCTTTAGCCTCGAAGGCTGACAGGGTGCCAATACTTGTACTCACATAGCCATCTCATGTGGCATGGGGGGGGTGTATTAACAGTCATGTGACATGGGGGGACGTAAACAGTCATGTGACATGGGGGTGTATTAACAGTCATATGACATGGGGGGTGTATTAACAGTCATGTGGCATGGGGGGGGTGTATTAACAGTCATGTGGCATGGGGGGGGTGTATTAACAGTCATGTGACATGGGGGGACGTAAACAGTCATGTGACATGGGGGTGTATTAACAGTCATATGACATGGGGGGGTATTAAAAGTCATGTGGCATGGGGTGTATTAACAGTCATGTGACATGGGGGGTGTATTAACAGTCATGTGGCATGGGGGTATTAACAGTCATGTGAAATGGGGGGTGTATTAACAGTCATGTGACATGGGGGTATTAACAGTCATGTGACATGGGGGGTGTATTAACAGTCATGTGACATGGGGGGTGTATTAACAGTCATGTGACATGGGGGGACGTAAACAGTCATGTGACATGGGGGTGTATTAACAGTCATGTGACATGGGGGGTGTATTAACAGTCATGTGACATGGGGGGTGTATTAACAGTCATGTGGCATGGGGGTATTAACAGTCATGTGACATGGGGGGTGTATTAACAGTCATGTGGCATGGGGGTATTAACAGTCATGTGACATGGGGGGTATTAACAGTCGTGTGACATGGGGGGTGTATTAACAGTCATGTGACATGGGGGGTGTATTAACAGTCATGTGGCATGGGTGTATTAACAGTCGTGAAATGGGGGTATATCAACAGTCATGTGACATTGGGGGGTGTATTAACAGTCATGTGACGGGGGGGTGTATTAACAGTCATGTGGCATGGGGGTATTAACAGTCATGTGGCATGGGGGGTGTATTAACAGTCATGTGGCATGGGGGGTGTATTAACAGTCATGTGACATGGGGGGTGTATTAACAGTCATGTGACATGGGGGTATTAACAGTCATGTGACATGGGGGTATTAACAGTCGTGTGACATGGGGGGTGTATTAACAGTCATGTGGCATGGGGGTATTAACAGTCATGTGACATGGGGGTATTAACAGTCATGTGGCATGGGGGTATTAACAGTCATGTGAAATGGGGGGTATATCAACAGTCATGTGACATGGGGGTATTAACAGTCGTGAAATGGGGGTATATCAACAGTCATGTGACATTGGGGGGTGTATTAACAGTCGTGTGACATGTGGGGTGTATTAACAGTCATGTGACATGGGGGGTGTATTAACAGTCATGTGGCATGGGGGGTGTATTAACAGTCATGTGGCATGGGGGGTGTATTAACAGTCATGTGACATGGGGGGTGTATTAACAGTCATGTGGCATGGGGGTATTAACAGTCATGTGACATGGGGGTATTAACAGTCATGTGACATGGGGGGTGTATTAACAGTCGTGTGACATGGGGGGGTATTAACAGTCATGTGGCATGGGGAGTGTATTAACAGTCATGTGGCATGGGGGGTATTAACAGTCATGTGACATGGGGGTATTAACAGTCATGTGACATGGGGGGTGTATTAACAGTCATGTGGCATGGGGGTATTAACAGTCATGTGACATGGGGGGTGTATTAACAGTCATGTGACATTGGGTGGTGTATTAACAGTCATGTGACATGGGGGGTATTAACAGTCATGTGACATGGGGGTATTAACAGTCATGTGGCAGGGGGGTATTAACAGTCGTGTGACATGTGGGGTGTATTAACAGTCATGTGACATGGGGGGTATTAACAGTCGTGTGACATGGGGGGTGTATTAACAGTCATGTGGCATGGGGGGTATTAACAGTCGTGTGACATGGGGGGTGTATTAACAGTCATGTGACATGGGGGGTGTATTAACAGTCATGTGGCATGGGGGGTGTATTAACAGTCATGTGGCATGGGGGTATTAACAGTCATGTGACATGGGGGGTGTATTAACAGTCATGTGGCATGGGGGTATTAACAGTCATGTGACATGGGGGGTGTATTAACAGGTGCTCTCTGGGAAGCCTCCATGGAGTTTCTGCAAAGACCTGTAGATGAGGAGGACAGCAGTGAAGATGATGAAGATGCGTGGTCATTCATCACTGCTCCCCTCCCCCCTGCCACCTCTCCAGTCGCCATGGAAACGCTGCCACTACGCTACAGTCATGCTCAGAGGGAGGAGCAGGCAGTTGTGGTGTCGTTGCAGTCAGGGCAGTGGAGGCGGAGCTTAAATGAAGCACTGGAGAAGTTTGACCCCGCAGTGGAAACATATTACACCCTGACATTAAGAGGTATACACACACACACACACACACACACACACACACACACACTCCATGTCTTTCTACCTCTGTCTTTACTGTACTCAACAGAATTGTTAGGTTGGTATAACGTCGTGTTGTCAAGCATATTTTAGAAGTTTGAACTGGTCACATGAGATAACAGTTTTATTTAACATATTTTAGAACACCTTAGGCCGAAGAACGATGATAGACTTTGTGGTGGTGTCATCAGATCTGCGGCTGTATGTTTTGGACACTGGGGTGTAGAGAGGAGCAGAGTTGTCAACTGATCACCACCTGGTGGTGAGTTGGATCAGATGGCAGGGAAGGCTGCCGGACCGACCTGGCAAACCCAAACATGTAGTGAGGGTCAACTGGGAACGTCTGGCAGAGGCCCCTGTCCATGGTGTCTTCAACTCCCACCTCCAGAAGAAGTTCTTGTGTATCCCAAGGGAGGCTGGGGACATGGAGTCTGAGTGGGCCATGTTCAAAGCCTCTATTTTAGATGCAGCAGGCAGGAGCTGTGGTCATAAGGTCATCGGTGCCTGTTGAGGCGGCAACCTAAGAGCCCGCTGGTGGACACCGGTGGTGAGGGAAGCCGTCAAGCTGAAGAAGGAGGCCTTTCAGACTTGGTTGACCCAGGAGTCTCCTGAAGCAGCAGACAAGTACTGGGAGGCCAGAAGGGCTGCCGCTTTGGTGGTCACAGAAGCAAAAACTTGGGTGTGGGAGGAGTTCGGTGAGGCTATGGAGGAGGACTTTTGGTTGGCCTCAAGGAAGTTCTGGCAAGCCATTCGGCGACTCAGGAAGGGAAAGCAGGGCCTGACTCAGGCTGTGTTCAGCCAGGGAGGGGAACTGTTGACCCAAACTGGGGACGTTGTTGAGTGGTGGAAGGAACACTTTGAAGAGCTCCTGAACCCAGCTAACACTTCCTCAGTGGAGGAGGTAGAGTCTGAAGACTCAGGGGAAGCCCCACCCATATCCCTGGCAGAGGTCTCTGAGGTAGTTAAAAAGCTCCTCAGTGGCAAGGCGCCGGGCGTGGATGAGATTTGCCCTGAGATGCTGAAGGCTCTGGACATTGTTGGGCTGTCTTGGTTGACACGCCTCTTCAGTGTCATGTGGAGGTCAGGGACAGTACCTGTGGAGTGGCAGACTGGGGTGGTGGTTCCCGTATTCAAAAAGGAGGACCGGAGGGTGTGCTCCAATTATCAGGGCATCACATTGCTCAGCCTCCCTGGGTGCTCGAAAGGAGAACAATGCAGATTCCATCCTGGCCGTGGAACAACAGACCAACTCTTTACCCTTGCGGAAGTGCTGAGGGGGACATGGGAGTTTGACCAGTCAGTCTACATGTGTTTTGTGGACTTGGAGAAGGCTTATGACTGTGTACCCCGGGGCACTCTGTGGGGGGTACTGCGGGAGTATGGGGTACTGGGGCAGTTGCTACAAGCCATCCAGTCCTTGTATAACCAAAGTGAGAGCTGTGTCCATATTCTCGACACAAAGTCAAACACGTTCTCGGTGGGTGTCGGACCACCAAGGATGTCCCTTGTCTCCGATTCTGTTTGTGATTTTCATGGACAGGATCTCAAGGCGCAGCCAAAGTGAGGAGTGTGTCCGTTTTGGGAACCTCAGAATTGCATCTCTTCTCTCCGCAGATGATGTGGTTTTGTTGGCTTCATCAGAACGCGACCCCCAGCATGCACTGGGGTGGTTTGCAGCTGAGTGTGAAATGGCCGTGATGAGAGTCAGCACCTCTTAAGTCTGAGGCCATGGTTCTCTTCCGGAAAATGGTGGATTGCTCCCTCCGGGTTGGGGATGAGTTGTTGCCTCAAGTGAAGGAGTTCAAGTGTCTCGGGGTCTTGTTCATGGGTGAGGGTAGGATGGAGGAGGAGATTGACAGGTGGATTGGTGCAGCATCAGCAGTAATGTGGACGTTGTACCGGACCGTTGTGGTGAAGAGGGAGCTGAGCCGGAAGGCAAAGCTCTCAGTTTACCAGTCAGTCTTCATTCCAACCCTCACCTATGGTCATGAGCTTTGGGTGGTGACCGAAAGGGTGAGATCATGGATACAAGCGGCTGAAATGAGTTTCCTGCGTAGGGTGTCTGGGCTCAGCCTTAGAGATAGGGGGAGGAGCTCGGACATCTGGAGGGACCTTGGAGTAGAGCCGCTGCTCCTTCGCGTTGAAAGGAGCGAATTGAGGTGGTTTGGGCATCTGATTAGGATGCCTCCTGGGCACCTTCCTTTGGAGGTTTACCGGGCACAGCCAACTGGGAGGAGACCCCGGGGTAGACCCAGAACTCTCTGGAGGGACTACATGTCCAATCTGGCCTAGGAACACCTTGGGATCCTCCAGGAGGAGCTGGGGCACATTGCTGGGGAGAGGGACGTCTGGAGTGCCCTACTTAGCTTGCTGCCACTGCGACCCCACCCCTGAGAAGAGGCTGAAGATGAATGAATTAATGAATGAATATTTTAGACGTGAGAACTGGTCACATGAGAGAACAGTTTTATTAACATTCTCACACAGTCATGAAATCACTCTAGTCAACAAAATGGCCTGAATTTGAATCAGAGTCATCAGATCATGCAGGCTTCAATCAACATGTATGATTTGACATGGCTCTGTGTGTGTGTGTGTGTGTGTGTGTGTGTGTGTGTGTGTGTGTGTGTGTGTGTGTGTGTGTGTGTGTCTGTGTGTATCCAGCTCTGTCAGATTGTGTGCTGTTTGATGTGGTCTTCCTCCCCGTCTCTCCCCTCTCCTCCTCCTGTTCCACCCACTCCAACACCTGGCTCTCCATTCTGTCCCATGGAGCCTTCTCCTCACACACACCTCCGCCCTCCCCAGGTCAGTGTACACACACACACACACACACACACACTAATGAAGAAATGCACAAATAAAGTGCAAGTGTTCCTAGGTTTTACCTGCAGTAATAATATAAGAGCAACAGGCATGGGTGCAAGTCCATGAATACTGGAATGGCATCCAGTGCGTCACCTGTGCCCCGTCCATAGGGTTAGTCCATAGGGTCCATGGGGTTAGTCCATGGGGTCCACAGGGTTAGTCCATAGGGTCAATAGGGTAAGTCCACAGTGTTAGTCCATAGGGCTAGTCCATGGGGTCCATGGGGTCCACAGAGTTAGTCCATGGGGTCCATAGGGTTAGTCCATAGGGTCCATAGGGTTAGTCCATAGGGTCCACAGGGTCAGTCCATAGGGTCCATAGGGTTAGTCCATAGGGTCCATAGGGTTAGTCCATAGGGTCCATAGGGTTAGTGGTCGTGTCAGGAAGGGCATCCCATGTAACATTTTGCCAAGTCAGTATGTGGCTTGACAAGACCATACCGGGTCAGTCAAGGTCTTTCTTACAGTCAATGCAACATTTCATGTGGTCTGTAGACCGGTTGTTATTTAACCAGCATGTGTCATGGCCTGTATCTCTGACTGTCCAGCTAAACATCATGTACATTTCCTGACTCGAAACTGAGAAGTCTCATTTACTGAAACACAACCAAGTTATACAAGTTCCCAACAGCAGCAACATCAAAAGACAGTTAGCACTTTTTTTCAGGGGGGGAGGGGTTCCCGTTTTTTCTTCCCAATTGTACTTGGCCAATTACCCCACTCTTCCGAGCTGTCCCAGTCACTGCTCCACCCCCTCTGCAGACTACCACATGCCTCCTCCGATACATGTGGAGTCACCAGCCGCTTCTTTTCACCTGACAGTGAGGAGTTTCAGCAGGGGGTCGTAGCACGTGGGAGGATCACGCTATTCCCCCCAGCTCCCCCCCCCCCGAATAGGCGCCCCGGCCAACCAGAGGATGCAGTAGTGCAGCGACCAGGACACATACCCACATCCGGCTTCCCACCCGCAGACACGGCCAACTGTGTCTGTAGGGACGCCCGACCAAGCCGGAGATAACACGGGGATTCCAACCAGCGATCCCTGTGTTGATAGGCAACGAAATAGACCGCTACGCTACCCAGGCGCCCACAAAGACAGTTAGCCCTTCCAACAATGTTTCCAGTTGGTTCTCTCACACAAAATAAAGCACTTTGTGTCGCGCCAGGAGCAGGAATGGAGGACCCAAGTGCACGACTCAGAGAAGGACTGGCCTAGAGCAATGTCTTAATAAAACAGATCACTGGCAGACTACAGGGACAGACGCTACAGACAGCACAGAAGGCTCGAAACAGGACGTGGCGCATCTGTCACGTGCAAGCCAGGGGGAATATATATACGTAGGGGAGCCAGTCAGGGATATTGGGCGCAGGTGCACAGGACAGGGCAGGAACAGAACAGCCAGTCGGAGAACGGGGAAACAGGTGAGTGGAGCAGGGGCAATCAGGGAAATGGGGCAATCAGGGAAATGGGGCGGAGGTGATCGGAAACACCAATTGGGGGGGGGGGGACAGGCGAGCCCTGATGACCCAGATCACACAACCATGACACTGTTTTTAATTGACAGTGATGATGATGATGATGATGAGGGTTGAGTTTCTTTTCTTTTCTCTGTTTCAGCTGACCTCATCGGTGTGACGACCCAGCTGGCCAATCAGAGGCTGGTGTGCATTTTGGAGGCGTGTCATCTGGGCGGGTCCAGAACAGAGATCATGCTGAGCAGAGCTTTTCCCCTGACACAGTGACACACACTCACACACATACACACACAAACATACACACATACATACTCACACACACACTCACACACACTCACTCACACACACACACACACTGACACACACGTGTATATTTTGTTTCCTGTTGGACTCATTCTGACGGTGCAGGAAGTGGACTGTGCCATGTGTGCAGTATTTGTGTGACCCTGGCAGTTGTAGTTCTGCGGTGCTGCTGGGTTGTGTTGTCTGTAGCAGCAGCTTTGCCCTGATAGTGTCTGCTGTGTCGTTTGGCCCAGAATTGGCCATGGTGGTGGGATTTGTAGTTTTTGACTGGCAGGTTTTGGAGGCCAGCAGTTTGATTGACATTTTAAAAGGAAGCGACGTCCCTGGTTGTTGTAACAAGATTACCAACAGAATCCGTCTTCTAGAAACATCCGCATCAGCTGATGATACATGTTTTATTATACAGCTGTCCAGCTGAACATTTACCTGGACATGTCCTGTCATTCACTCTAGAAGTTAATACGTTATTAGTAAGACTTGTCAGTAAGAGCTGTGTGTGTGTGTGTGTGTGTGTGTGTGGATATGACAGTATAGTCATTTCAGATATTTTGTGAATGTAAGATGAAACCTCAGCTGATGTATTGAAACGATTAATTTATTGATTGAAGGCAGTAAACTGCAGGTTGTCCCTCAGGGTTTGGTCCTGTCTGTCTGTCTGTCTGTCTGCCTTTCTTCTTGGAAAATAAATAAACCAAAGAGAATGTTGTTTAGTCCACGTTGCTCCTTCATGTGAGGTGAAACCAGCTGCCGTCCATCTTCCCCCATCGTTACCTTCACGTGAAGACATGTAAAGAAGACATGTGAAGACATGAAGACGTGAAGAAGACATGTAAAGAAGACGTGAAGACATGTGGAGACACGTAAAGACGTGAAGAAGACGTGACGACAGCAGCATCTGCTTCCATCCTGTACTTGTAAAGAAGACAGGTTTCACTGATGTGGACACAGCGGTTTCCCTTGATGGGGTCACAAAAGTTTCTGATTATTTTTTGTTGTCCTGCTTTATAATAAAACGTGATTTATGTCTGTGTGGTAGTCCAGCATAAACACTCAGCAGATGGCGCTCATGTAAACAGTAAACACTCAGCAGATGGCGCTCCTGTAAACAGTGTGAACACTCAGCAGATGGCGCTCCTGTAAACAGTCTAAACACTCAGCAGATGGCGCTCCTGTAAACAGTGTGAACACTCAGCAGATGGCGCTCCTGTAAACAGGGTAAACACTCAGCAGATGGCGCTCCTGTAAACAGGGTGAACACTCAGCAGATGGCGCTCATGTAAACAGGGTAAACACTCAGCAGATGGCGCTCCTGTAAACAGGGTAAACACTCAGCAGATGGCGCTCCTGTAAACAGTGTGAACTCTCAGCAGATGGCGCTCCTGTAAACAGTCTAAACACTCAGCAGATGTCGCTCCTGTAAACAGGGTAAACACTCAGCAGATGGCGCTCCTGTAAACAGGGTAAACACTCAGCAGATGGCGCTCCTGTAAACAGTGTGAACTCTCAGCAGATGGCGCTCCTGTAAACAGTGTGAACACTCAGCAGGTGGCGCTCCTGTAAACAGTGTGAACACTCAGCAGATGGCGCTCCTGTAAACAGGGTAAACACTCAGCAGATGGCGCTCCTGTAAACAGGGTAAACACTCAGCAGATGGCGCTCCTGTAAACAGGGTAAACACTCAGCAGATGGCGCTCCTGTAAACAGTGTGAACTCTCAGCAGATGGCGCTCCTGTAAACAGTGTGAACACTCAGCAGGTGGCGCTCCTGTAAACAGTGTGAACACTCAGCAGATGGCGCTCCTGTAAACAGGGTAAACACTCAGCAGATGGCGCTCCTGTAAACAGTGTGAACACTCAGCAGATGGCGCTCATGTAAACAGGGTAAACACTCAGCAGATGGCGCTCCTGTAAACAGTGTGAACTCTCAGCAGATGGCGCTCCTGTAAACAGGGTAAACACTCAGCAGATGGCGCTCCTGTAAACAGTAAACACTCAGCAGATGGCGCTCCTGTAAACAGCATAAACACTCAGCAGATGGCGCTCATGTAAACAG
>JAJHIY020000569.1:310000-312500 GCA_022114975.2 Lampris megalopsis
GTCACTCGCGGTATTGCAGCAAAAAATCCCCTGAGGCCCAGAAAACATTTTCCCCATAGACCACCATTGTAAAAGAGAAGCCTGTAAAACTGTTGACAGACACCTGCAGCTATAATTATGGTCAGTTATTACTCCTAGTATTGTATATTTTTAAGCCATGGGGTTTTAATCTTTCTAAAAAATTTCAAAAGCCCAGAAGAATCTTTTTTTCTGCATGACGGAACAGCTGTGTACGAGCTGTTCTCACAGCCTAGAGGCATGATGGGAGTAACGCTACTGCGCATATTCAGTGGGCCCCATGTACCCGGAAGTAGCCTGGAAGCCAGGTGAGCACCAGGTGAGCATTTCTCATAGGAATGAACAGGCACCATTTTTAGATCCGGTATCCAGTTCTACTATAATACATCCATGATACCTGCCTATCACCTCCTCATCACCTCTGTTCCCTCCACCAACATGCCCATTGAATTCTGCTGCAATCACCACTCTCTCCTCCTTGCCTAATTGCCTCCTGACCTAATGCTGCCTCAATATTAACTCACACACACACATACACACACATGTGAATGTGCAGACACACCCACACATGAGTAGTACCTGCGGTCCATAGCGTAGGGGGTCTGATTGACCCACTCCCATTTCCCCGTCCTCTCGTCTGTCAGACCGATCCAGTAGAAGGTTGGCATTGTTCTGTCAGTGACAAAAGTCTGTAAGACAGAGTGACAGACAGACAGAAGAGAGGGGACAACAGACAAACCCAGGAGATTTAGAGAGACAGTGAGACAGACTGACTAAACCTTTAAGATGAGCCTCCTTATTGTATCATGGTTTCTTTATCTTTTACTCTCTCTGACTCAGATGAGTCAAAGAGTCAGAGGACATCAATCTTCAATTCTGATACAGGCAGAAACACACACACACACACACACACAGTCAGTCTCACCCATTCTTCGGCTGTTTTGAGGATGACCAGGTGACCTCCCTGCCCAGAGCACCAGTCTCTGGCATCGTCCCACGATCGAACATCTTTAGAGAAGTGATAACAACTGGAACCAAACAACTCCCAATGCAGAGGGCAACAATCATGACTTCCTGTCCCTACACACACACACACACACACACACACACATCAATACATAGACAGATACACAGATAGTTACAGTACCTTGCAAAAGTCTTCACCCCCTTGACAGTCATCAGTAATTTCTGGATTATAAAAGACACTCACACATCTGTTCCTGAACAATATTATTGTTGTGAACCCATAAGCTCTAACAGGATGTTCCCAAACCCAAAATAAGTTATGTTTCGCTGACTTTTTATGAATAAATTAAAAAGTAAAATATAGTGCTTGCATAAGTATTCAACCCCTTGTGCTCTGACAGCTCCAAGTTTACACAAATGACAGATTATTCTTCAAAACAAACTCAGGTAAACACAACTGGACATAACTAGTGTGCACCTGTAAGATATTAAAGTACCGGTCTGGTTTATGATATAAAAGCACTCTGTAAAGTTCATTAGCCGGCATGAACTCCATCAGAACATGAAGACAAAGCAGCATCATACTGAAGTAAGGGACAAAGTGATTAAAATGCAGAAGGCAGGAAAGGGACACAAAACAATATCCAAGTGTTTGGATGTCCCACGGAACACTGTTGGATCCACTGTCAGGAAGTGGAAGCTGTATCACACCACCCACCCAGACGCTTGGTAGGACAGGCCGTCCCTCAGAGCTAAGTGTCCGAGCAAGACGTGGGCTGGTGAGGAAAGCCGCAGATGATCCTGCAGTCACTGTGAAGGAGCTCCAGAGGTCAGTGGCTGGAACTGGAGTAAATGTGCATGAGTCAACCATATCACGGCTCTCCATTAATCTGGCCTGTATGGGAGGGTGGCAAGACAGAAGCTGTTGCTCTAAACTATGCATTTAAAAGCACGCTTGGAGTTTGCTACCAAGCATGAGAGACCCAGTTAGGATGTGGGTAAAGGTTTTGTGGTCAGATGAGACGAAAGTGGAGCTTTTTGGCCAAAACTCAAAGCGTTATGTGTGGCACAAACCTAACACTGCTCATGCCCTAAAAACCCCCCCTCCCCCTACAGTAAAGCATGGCGGCGGCGGCATAATGCTACGGGGTTGCTTTTCAGCTGCGGACACTGGGAACCTTGTTCACATTGAGGGAAGAATGGATGGAGCTAAATACAGGGACATATTGGAAGAAAACCTGTTGCAGTCTGCCATAAAACCGAAGCTTGGGAGAAGGTTCACCTTCCAGCAGGACAATGATACTAAGCGCAAGGCTAAAGCAACAATGGCACGGCTCCGCAACAAAAAGCTGAACGTTTTGGAGCGGCCAAGTCAAGGTCCAGACCTCAACCCCATTGAAAATCTGGCACAGACTGAAAATCGCAGTCCAGAGGCGCCACCCAACCAACCTGCAAGACCTGTACAAATTCTGCCAAGAAGAATGGGCAAAATTTACTCTAAGAGAATGTGCAAAGC
>JAJHIY020000569.1:317500-332500 GCA_022114975.2 Lampris megalopsis
TCAGATATCATGACGACAGTAGAGGCCAGGTAACATCAGATATCATGACGACAGTAGAGGCCAGGTAACATCAGATACCATGACGACAGTAGAGGCCAGGTAACATCAGATACCATGACGACAGTAGAGGCCAGGTAACATCAGATATCATGACGACAGTAGAGGCCAGGTAACATCAGATATCATGACGACAGTAGAGGCCAGGTAACATCAGATATCATGACGACAGTAGAGGCCAGGTAACATCAGATATCATGACGACAGTAGAGGCCAGGTAACATCAGATATCATGACGACAGTAGAGGCCAGGTAACATCAGATATCATGACGACAGTAGAGGCCAGGTAACATCAGATATCGTGACGACAGTAGAGGCCAGGTAACATCAGATATCGTGACGACAGTAGAGGCCAGGTAACATCAGATATCATGACGACAGTAGAGGCCAGGTAACATCAGATATCATGATGACAGTAGAGGCCAGGTAACATCAGATATCGTGACGACAGTAGAGGCCAGGTAACATCAGATATCGTGATGACAGTAGAGGCCAGGTAACATCAGATATCATGATGACAGTAGAGGCCAGGTAACATCAGATGTCATGACGACAGTAGAGGCCAGGTAACATCAGATATCATGACGACAGTAGAGGCCAGGTAACATCAGATATCATGACGACAGTAGAGGCCAGGTAACATCAGATATCATGACGACAGTAGAGGCCAGGTAACATCAGATATCATGACGACAGTAGAGGCCAGGTAACATCAGATATCATGACGACAGTAGAGGCCAGGTAACATCAGATATCATGACGACAGTAGAGGCCAGGTAACATCAGATATCATGACGACAGTAGAGGCCAGGTAACATCAGATATCATGACGACAGTAGAGGCCAGGTAACATCAGATATCATGACGACAGTAGAGGCCAGGTAACATCAGATATCATGACGACAGTAGAGGCCAGGTAACATCAGATATCATGACGACAGTAGAGGCCAGGTAACATCAGATGTCATGACGACAGTAGAGGCCAGGTAACATCAGATATCATGATGACAGTAGAGGCCAGGTAACATCAGATATCGTGACGACAGTAGAGGCCAGGTAACATCAGATATCGTGATGACAGTAGAGGCCAGGTAACATCAGATATCGTGACGACAGTAGAGGCCAGGTAACATCAGATATCGTGATGACAGTAGAGGCCAGGTAACATCAGATATCGTGACGACAGTAGAGGCCAGGTAACATCAGATATCGTGACGACAGTAGAGGCCAGGTAACATCAGATGTCATGACGACAGTAGAGGCCAGGTAACATCAGATATCATGACGAAAGTAGAGGCCAGGTAACATCAGATATCATGACGACAGTAGAGGCCAGGTAACATCAGATATCATGACGACAGTAGAGGCCAGGTAACATCAGATATCATGACGACAGTAGAGGCCAGGTAACATCAGATACCATGACGACAGTAGAGGCCAGGTAACATCAGATATCATGACGACAGTAGAGGCCAGGTAACATCAGATATCATGACGACAGTAGAGGCCAGGTAACATCAGATATCATGACGACAGTAGAGGCCAGGTAACATCAGATATCATGACGACAGTAGAGGCCAGGTAACATCAGATATCATGACGACAGTAGAGGCCAGGTAACATCAGATATCATGACGACAGTAGAGGCCAGGTAACATCAGATATCATGACGACAGTAGAGGCCAGGTAACATCAGATATCATGACGACAGTAGAGGCCAGGTAACATCAGATATCATGACGACAGTAGAGGCCAGGTAACATCAGATATCATGACGACAGTAGAGGCCAGGTAACATCAGATATCATGACGACAGTAGAGGCCAGGTAACATCAGATATCATGACGACAGTAGAGGCCAGGTAACATCAGATGTCATGACGACAGTAGAGGCCAGGTAACATCAGATATCATGACGACAGTAGAGGCCAGGTAACATCAGATATCGTGACGACAGTAGAGGCCAGGTAACATCAGATATCGTGACGACAGTAGAGGCCAGGTAACATCAGATATCGTGACGACAGTAGAGGCCAGGTAACATCAGATATCGTGACGACAGTAGAGGCCAGGTAACATCAGATATCGTGACGACAGTAGAGGCCAGGTAACATCAGATATCGTGACGACAGTAGAGGCCAGGTAACATCAGATGTCATGACGACAGTAGAGGCCAGGTAACATCAGATATCATGACGAAAGTAGAGGCCAGGTAACATCAGATATCATGACGACAGTAGAGGCCAGGTAACATCAGATATCATGACGACAGTAGAGGCCAGGTAACATCAGATATCATGACGACAGTAGAGGCCAGGTAACATCAGATACCATGACGACAGTAGAGGCCAGGTAACATCAGATATCGTGACGACAGTAGAGGCCAGGTAACATCAGATATCATGACGACAGTAGAGGCCAGGTAACATCAGATATCATGACGACAGTAGAGGCCAGGTAACATCAGATATCATGACGACAGTAGAGGCCAGGTAACATCAGATATCATGACGACAGTAGAGGCCAGGTAACATCAGATATCATGACGACAGTAGAGGCCAGGTAACATCAGATATCGTGACGACAGTAGAGGCCAGGTAACATCAGATATCGTGACGACAGTAGAGGCCAGGTAACATCAGATATCGTGACCACAGTAGAGGCCAGGTAACATCAGATATCGTGACGACAGTAGAGGCCAGGTAACATCAGATATCGTGACGACAGTAGAGGCCAGGTAACATCAGATATCGTGACGACAGTAGAGGCCAGGTAACATAAGATATCATGACGACAGTAGTGGCCAGGTAACATCAGATATCATGACGACAGTAGAGGCCAGGTAACATCAGATATCATGACGACAGTAGAGGCCAGGTAACATCAGATATCATGACGACAGTAGAGGCCAGGTAACATCAGATATCGTGACGACAGTAGAGGCCAGGTAACATCAGATATCGTGACGACAGTAGAGGCCAGGTAACATCAGATATCGTGACGACAGTAGAGGCCAGGTAACATCAGATATCGTGACGACAGTAGAGGCCAGGTAACATCAGATATCGTGACGACAGTAGAGGCCAGGTAACATCAGATATCATGACGACAGTAGAGGCCAGGTAACATCAGATATCGTGACGACAGTAGAGGCCAGGTAACATCAGATATCATGACGACAGTAGAGGCCAGGTAACATCAGATATCATGACGACAGTAGAGGCCAGGTAACATCAGATATCATGACGACAGTAGAGGCCAGGTAACATCAGATATCATGACGACAGTAGAGGCCAGGTAACATCAGATGTCATGATGACAGTAGAGGCCAGGTAACATCAGATATCATGATGACAGTAGAGGCCACGTAACATCAGATATCATGACAACAGTAGAGGCCAGGTAACATCAGATATCATGATGACAGTAGAGGCCAGGTAACATCAGATATCGTGACGACAGTAGAGGCCAGGTAACATCAGATATCATGATGACAGTAGAGGCCAGGTAACATCAGATATCGTGACGACAGTAGAGGCCAGGTAACATCAGATATCGTGACGACAGTAGAGGCCAGGTAACATCAGATATCTTGACGACAGTAGAGGCCAGGTAACATCAGATATCATGACGACAGTAGAGGCCAGGTAACATCAGATATCATGACGACAGTAGAGGCCAGGTAACATCAGATATCATGACGACAGTAGAGGCCAGGTAACATCAGATATCATGACGACAGTAGAGGCCAGGTAACATCAGATATCATGACGACAGTAGAGGCCAGGTAACATCAGATATCATGACGACAGTAGAGGCCAGGTAACATCAGATATCATGACGACAGTAGAGGCCAGGTAACATCAGATATCATGACGACAGTAGAGGCCAGGTAACATCAGATATCATGACGACAGTAGAGGCCAGGTAACATCAGATATCATGATAACAGTAGAGGCCAGGTAACATCAGATATCGTGACGATAGTAGAGGCCAGGTAACATCAGATATCATGACGACAGTAGAGGCCAGGTAACATCAGATATCGTGATGACAGTAGAGGCCAGGTAACATCAGATATCGTGACGACAGTAGAGGCCAGGTAACATCCGATATCGTGACGACAGTAGAGGCCAGGTAACATCAGATGTCATGACGACAGTAGAGGCCAGGTAACATCAGATATCATGACGAAAGTAGAGGCCAGGTAACATCAGATATCATGACGACAGTAGATAGAGGCCAGGTAACATCAGATATCGTGAAGACAGTAGAGGCCAGGTAACATCAGATATCGTGACGACAGTAGAGGCCAGGTAACATCAGATATCATGATGACAGTAGAGGCCAGGTAACATCAGATATCATGATGAAGGTAGAGGCCAGGTAACATCAGATATCGTGACGACAGTAGAGGCCAGGTAACATCAGATATCATGACGACAGTAGAGGCCAGGTAACATCAGATATCATGATGACAGTAGAGGCCAGGTAACATCAGATATCGTGACGACAGTAGAGGCCAGGTAACATCAGATATCATGACGACAATAGAGGCCAGGTAACATCAGATATCGTGACGACAGTAGAGGCCAGGTAACATCAGATATCATGACGACAGTAGAGGCCAGGTAACATCAGATATCATGACGACAGTAGAGGCCAGGTAACATCAGATATCATGACGACAGTAGAGGCCAGGTAACATCAGATATCATGACGACAGTAGAGGCCAGGTAACATCAGATATCATGACGACAGTAGAGGCCAGGTAACATCAGATATCATGATGACAGTAGAGGCCAGGTAACATCAGATATCGTGACGACAGTAGAGGCCAGGTAACATCAGATATCATGACGACAGTAGAGGCCAGGTAACATCAGATATCATGACGACAGTAGAGGCCAGGTAACATCAGATATCATGACGACAGTAGAGGCCAGGTAACATCAGATATCATGATGACAGTAGAGGCCAGGTAACATCAGATATCATGATGACAGTAGAGGCCAGGTAACATCAGATATCATGACGACAGTAGAGGCCAGGTAACATCAGATATCATGACGACAGTAGAGGCCAGGTAACATCAGATATCATGACGACAGTAGAGGCCAGGTAACATCAGATATCATGACGACAGTAGAGGCCAGGTAACATCAGATATCATGATGACAGTAGAGGCCAGGTAACATCAGATATCATGATGACAGTAGAGGCCAGGTAACATCAGATATCGTGACGACAGTAGAGGCCAGGTAACATCAGATATCATGATGACAGTAGAGGCCAGGTAACATCAGATATCGTGACGACAGTAGAGGCCAGGTAACATCAGATATCATGACGACAGTAGAGGCCAGGTAACATCAGATATCATGACGACAGTAGAGGCCAGGTAACATCAGATATCATGACGACAGTAGAGGCCAGGTAACATCAGATATCATGACGACAGTAGAGGCCAGGTAACATCAGATATCATGACGACAGTAGAGGCCAGGTAACATCAGATATCATGATGACAGTAGAGGCCAGGTAACATCAGATATCATGACGACAGTAGAGGCCAGGTAACATCAGATATCATGATGACAGTAGAGGCCAGGTAACATCAGATATCATGACGACGGTAGAGGCCAGGTAACATCAGATATCATGATGACAGTAGAGGCCAGGTAACATCAGATATCATGATGACAGTAGAGGCCAGGTAACATCAGATATCATGATGACAGTAGAGGCCAGGTAACATCAGATATCATGACGACAGTAGAGGCCAGGTAACATCTGGGTGCTCTATACATGTTCTAACAGATAAAACTAGTCCCAGCTACTCTAATATACATCTGTTGCTGCAATGAAGCACATTAAGCACAGCTGCAGTAAAGTGTGTGTGTGTGTTTGTGTTTTTCTCAGAGTGTGTATGTATGTGTGTGTGTGTGTGTGTATGTGTCAGTGTGTGTGTGTGTGTGTGTGTGTACTTACTGCTTGCTCCCAGTGCTATGACTAAGGCCAGTATGATTCCAGCTGTTACTGCAGGAAAAAGCCACTCTCTCCACCTGTACCTGCTGGGTAACATCAGCTGTCTCATGGGAGGAGACTCTGTATGGACAGACACACAGACACGCAGACACACACACACACACACACACACACACACACACACACACACACACACACACACACACACACACAGCCACAGACAGACAGACACACAGACAGACACACAGACACACAGACAGACAGACACACAGACAGACACACAGACAGGCAGACAGACAGACAGGCAGACAGACAGACACACAGACAGACACACAGACAGGCAGAGAGACAGACAGGCAGGCAGACAGACACACAGACAGGCAGACAGACAGACAGGCAGGCAGACAGACAGACAGACAGACACACAGACACACAGACAGACAGACACACAGACAGACACACAGACAGGCAGAGAGACAGACAGGCAGGCAGACAGACAGACACACAGACACACAGACAGACAGACACACAGACAGGCAGAGAGACAGACAGGCAGACAGACAGACACACAGACAGGCAGAGAGACAGACAGGCAGAGAGACAGACAGGCAGGCAGACAGACAGACAGACAGGCAGAGAGACAGACAGGCAGGCAGGCAGGTAGGCAGACAGACAGACAGACATTAAAACAGATGACCAAGAAAAGTGAAAGGGAACAATGTTGCAGGTTTTTAGTTTGTCAAAGTATTTATTATTTACATGACAATCAGTATGACCCCATTAAGTCTTGTTACAACAATGTCTCACACACACACACACACACACACACATACAATCAATGACAACTGTATACACACACACGCACACACAAATGGACATATAGAAGCACACCAGGTCCAAACCATTAACACAGAAACAGACAGACAGACATGTAGACATAGAGATAGACAGACAGACGGACGGAGAGACAGGTAGACAGTGAGATAGACAGACAGACAGACGGAAAAATGGACAGAGAGGCAGACAGACAAACAGACAGACAGATGGACAGACAGACAGGTAGACAGAGAGATAGACAGACAGACAGATGGACAGAGAGACAAGTAGACAGAGAGACAAACAGACAGAAGGACAGATGGACAGAGAGACAGGTAGGCAGAGAGACAGACAAATAGACAGACAGACAGGTAGAGAGACAGATAGAAAGACGGACAGAGAGACAGACAGACGGACAAATGGACAGAGAGACAGACAGACAGACGGACAGAGAGACAGGTAGACAGACAGACAGACAGACAGACAGACAGACAGAGAGATAGACAGATAGACAGAGAGACAGGCAGACAGAGAGACAAACAGACAGACGGACAGATGGACAGAGAGACAGGTAGGCAGAGAGACAGATGGACAGAGAGACAGGTAGGCAGAGAGACAGGTAGGCAGAGAGACAGACAAATAGACAGACAGACAGGTAGAGACAGATAGAAAGACGGACAGAGAGACAGACAGACGGACAAATGGACAGAGAGACAGACAGACGGACAGAGAGACAGGTAGACAGACAGACAGACAGACAGAGAGATAGACAGACAGACAGAGAGACAGGCAGACAGAGAGACAAACAGACAGACGGACAGATGGACAGAGAGACAGGTAGGCAGAGAGACAGACAGACAGACAAACAGACAGGCACACAGACGGACAGAGAGACAGACAGACAGACAGACAGACAGACAGACAGACAGATGGACAGACGGACAGAGAGACAGGTAGGCAGAGAGACAGACAGACAGACGGACAGGTGGACAGAGAGACAGGTAGACGGAGAGACAAACAGACAGGTGGACAGAGAGACAGGTAGACAGAGAGGTAGACAGATAGACAGACAGACAGACAGACAGACAGACAGACAGATGGACAGACGGACAGAGAGACAGGTAGGCAGAGAGACAGACAGACAGACGGACAGGTGGACAGAGAGACAGGTAGACAGAGAGACAAACAGACAGGTGGACAGAGAGATAGGTATACAGAGAGGTAGACAGACAGACAGACCGACAGATGGACAGAGAGACAAGCAGACAGAGAGACAGATGGACAGAGAGACAGGTAGACAGACAGACAGACAGGAAGACAGAGAGTCAGACAGACAGAGAGACAGACAGACAGACAGGTAGTCAGAGAGACAGGTGGAGACCTTTGGGCCAGATGGCCGTGTTGTCAGCGTTGTCATCATGGTATTCGGTGGTCATGATGAGGAATCAAATCTGTCTGTTGTCCTGCGTCTGTTGGTGTGTCTCACTTTTCCAAATGTTGTCCTGCATCTGTTGGTGTGTCTCACTTTTCCAAATGAAGACCCACTCTGTAAGTGACAGTGTGTGTGTGTGTGTGTGTGTGTGTGTGTGTGTGTGTGTGTGTGTGTGTGTGTGAGAGAGAGAGAAGTTTAAATAACAAACTCCTGGTCATTGGCCCCCAAACTGAACTTTGAACAGGGAACCTGTTGTGTATATGTGTGTGTGTGTGTGTGTGTGTGTGTGTGTGTGTTTCTGAATGCGTGTATGTGTGTGTATGTGTGTGTATGTGTGTGTATGTGTGTGTGTATATATATGTGTGTATGTGTGTGTATGTGTGTGTGTATATATATGTGTGTATGTGTGTATGTGTGTGTATGTGTGTGTGTATATATATGTGTGTGTGTGTGTGTGTGTCTGTGTCTGTGTTTCTGTATGTGTGTATGTGTGTATGTGTGTGTATGTGTGTGTGTATATATATGTGTGTATGTGTGTATGTGTGTGTATGTGTGTGTGTATATATATGTGTGTGTGTGTGTGTGTGTCTGTGTCTGTGTGTGTGTTTCTGAATGCGTGTATGTGTGTGTATGTGTGTGTATGTGTGTGTGTATATATATATGTGTGTATGTGTGTGTGTGTGTATGTGTGTATATATATATGTGTGTGTGTGTGTGTGTGTGTGTGTTCCTGTGCTGGTCCCTCATCAGAGGGACGGCTCTATCCATCCATCCATCAGTCTTCATCTTTTCATGAGGCTTTATGAAACATGAGGCTGAAATACCACCCACTGCTTCTTAAACTTTAGCTGCCTTTATTCTAAACAGGTTAATTTATGTATATATTGATTGGTATAAATGCTATTGATCTTTAGGGTAACTTTTATTTAGCGTAAGGAAACACACAGCAACAGAACAACAACAGGAACAATACAGGACCAACCTCTGGTCATCGGGCATTTTGCCGGGTGCACTATTCACCACGTGTAGCCTGCACACGGCACCTTCCATGTGTGTGGCAGTACAACTGAGCAAGAGGGCCATACAGCAACAGCGGGGCTCAGTGAGGCGCCCCTCAGCGGAAACGTTCACCGTTTCACTCATACTTATCGAATGCCCCCTCTCTCCCCCCCCAGCTCAGCAGTTCATGTTGTTTTTTTTACCGTAACACATCAAAATGAGCGCCAACTACTATTTGGATTCAGGCGGCTCAGTTTTACGTCACTAAACATTTTTCAGCTGAACTACTCCTACTACTACTTTCGGCTGCTCCCGTTAGGGGGCGCCACAGAGGATCATCCGTTTCCATCTCTTCCTGTCCTCTGCATCCTCCTAGGCTGGCACACCAGCCACCTGCATGTCCTCCCTCACCACCTCCATAAACCTCCTCTTTGGCCTTCCTCTTCTCCTCTTCCCTGGCAGCTCCATATTCAGCATCCTTCTCCCAGTATACCCAGCATCTCTCCTCCACACATGTCCACACCCTCTCCATCTTGTCTCTCTTGCTTTGTCTCCAAACCGTCCAGCCTGAGCTGTCCCTCTGATATACTCCTTCCTAATCCTGTCCTTCTTCATCACTCCCAGTGAAAATCTTATCATCTTCATCTCTGCCACCTCCAGCTCCTCCTCCTGTCTTTTCACCAGTGCCACTGTCTCCAGACCATACAACAAACCATTTTTGTTAAATGGTTTGGAGACAGTGGCAAACTCCAAACCATTTCTCAGCTCAACTATTCTCACAAGTTGGACGGTTTGGAGACAAAGCAAGAGAGGCAAGAGGAAGGCGCACAAGACAGGAAGAAGTGGAAACGGATGATCCGCTGTGGCGCCCTCTAACGGGAGCAGCCGATAGTAGCAGTAGCAGCAGTCGTATTGTCACATATTTACGCAGTACGCCTTCTACGACGTGATAACTCCGCTCCGCTCCGCTCCGCCTGCTCCGCCTTCCGGCCGGCCGGCCAGCACCTCCACACACGTGGCACCGCGTTCACGAACTTTCTGCGGCTCACGGCACGAAACATAACGACCACGCCCCCGTTCCATTTGTCTACCGCTCATTGGCTCATCCGTTGTCGTTTCAGAGCGTTAATTGGTCGACGTTGGGTCTGTCAATGTTTCTGCGTAACGCATTGGTCGAGGTGTTGGAAGTAGGCGGGGCGCTGTCCAGTGTTGACAAAACGTCTCCCCCGGAAGGCCGCGGAGCTCTCGCGGTAGTTGGAAAACCGGAGCGAGTCGGAGGAAAGGAGGAGGCGGCCGAGGAGGAGAAGAAGAAGAAGAAGAAGAGAAGCGGAGAAGTTTCTGGAGCAAGTATTCAAGCGGACAGCGGCTTTTTTTAAAAGTCCGTCAAAATGTCCAGCAGTTGTTTGTTCCGTCTGCTTGTCCTCGTCCTCGTCCAGAGCTCCGTGTCGGCCGACCAGCGCAGGCTGTCTCCAGGTAAGCCCGTCTGAGAGGAGACCCGGGCTCGCCCCGCTGCGGGCCCGGGTCTCCCGCGGCGGGCCCGGGCTCGCCCCGCGGCCCGGGTCTCCCGCGGCCCGGGTCTCCCGCTGCGGACCCGGGTCTCCCGCGCCGGCCCCGGGTCTCCCGCGGCGGACCCGGGTCTCCCGCGCCGGCCCCGGGTCTCCCGCGGCCCCGGGTCTCCCGCGGACGACCCGGGTCTCCCGCGGCGGACCCGGGTGTCCCGCGGCGGACCCGGATGTCCCGCGGCGGCCGGCCCGGGTCTCCCCCTTCTCCGGCTCCTCTCGCTGTCATCTGACTGTTAGGACAATAATAATGACGACGGGACGCGGGGTAAAAGTGCGTTATGTGTTCCTGCCGCTGGTCAGACGCGGTGCGGCGGGGAGGAGGACGCGGTGCGGGGAAGAGGACGCGGTGCGGGGAAGAGGACGCGGTGCGGGGAAGAGGACGCGGTGCGGCGGGGAGGAGGCGGCGGCGAGCCGAACGAGCCGCTCCTAACACGGACGGAAGACGAAGCTGCAGGCGGCTTGGCAGGGCGGCGCAAAAGCCGCACAGTCCCAAGTTCCAGCGCGTGGGGCGGAATATCCCCCCCCCTCCCCCCCCATGGGCGCTGATGTGGGGCTGATGTGGGGCTGATGTGGGGCTGTGTAGTGGACACGGCCGTGGGCTTGCGTGACATGTCTGGCCGGCAGCAGATGTTGGGAGACGAGCATCAGCGACGTCCCCTGTTCACTTCAGTAAAACGGCGGAATGCGCCGTCCCCCCTCACTCTCATGCAGCCTTCATGACCCGGGGGCCACAACAGTCCCACAACGCAGCTAGTCTCCTATCAGATCCACATCCACATCCACATCCCGACCTGCTGGGGGGCTGACATGCCCCGACACGGTTGTGAGTACGTTCAGGCTCCTCTAACTTACCAAACCACCGTCACGTGTGTTTCCATGGAAGCTTTGTGGCTTATGGGGACAGCAGACGTCCCCCTCGGACCACGGGGCTGCAGCAGCCAGCCGTCCTCTGAGGCGCACCTGGCGGCGCGGCCCGCGCTTTAATGGCTTCTTACAGAGCTGCCTCTGCCTCTAGTAATTCCTCAATTATGTGGGGGGGGGGCGCGCGGGGGGTCCCCTGCAAATATCCAGCGCGCGGGGGGGGGTCCCCTGCAAATATCCAGCGCGCGGGGGAGGGGTCCCCTGCAATTATCCAGGGGGGGTCCCCTGCAAATATCCAGCGCGCGGGGGGGGGTCCCCTGCAATTATCCAGGGGGGGGTCCCCTGCAAATATCCAGCGCGCGGGGGGGGGGGTCCCCTGCAAATATCCAGCGCGCGGGGGGGGGGGTCCCCTGCAAATATCCAGCGCAAGCAGCAGCCATGTCAGGTCATTTGAAGGGTTTTTCAAATCGAATTCCAGGGAACGTTGGACACGAAGCTGCCATTGCCGGTAAAGGGAAGGATGCCGTAGGTGTCCAGTTTCTGGTCGGTAAGACGGACAGAGGGCCGACGGGTAGATCAGAGTAGCTACGCTGCAGCACAGCCTGCTAGTTCACACAGCCGGCGAAGGGTTCAGAAGAAGGCGTCTGGACTCCGTGATGCTTTTAGCTGCCAGAATCCATGGCTGACATAAAGACACCACCAGGGGATAGTCTATTCTAGCCACCTTGTCTGGCTCTTGCACTTGTAGTGATTGTGTGGTTTACAGGTGTGTGGTGTTGTCCGCAGGCTAGTGGAGTGAATATTCATCTGAACACACAGGTGTAAAACCTTCTCTCTGTTTACTGTGTGAAGACAAAACTCAAAACTCCTCCTCCTCCTCCTACCTAGCACCCAGGACCGCTAGGGCAATTTATGACACACTACTGTTGATAGAAGGTAAAGAGTGTGTGTGTGTGTGTGTGTGTGTGTGTGAGAGTGACTTGACCAAGTGAGAGACAGACAGACATACAGACACACTAGACCACAGATGGTCAACACACATCTAATAGAGAAAACCAGTAAACACACACACACACACACACACATACAGGTTCATTATCAGCATAACCACAGTGGCACAGCCCTGTTCATTAATTCCACTACTTGCATACGGTTGAATACACTGGAACGTCCATCAGATGTGGAACATCATGTCGTCTCTCTAGACCAGGGGTGGGCAGCATGGTCCAGAATGGTCCAGAGTGGGTGCAGGTCTTTGTTCCAACCAAGCAGTTACACACCTGAGTCTACAAATCAAGGTCCTTAGCAAAGACTATTGGTTGACTAATACACTCAGGTGTGTAACTGCTTGGTTGGAGCAAAGACCTGCACCCACACTGGACCTTTCTGGACCTTTCTGGACCATGCTGCCCACCCCTGCTCTACAATGACCCATTCTCCTCAATCCAGAATCTTAAACCTGTTTTCATGACTGAATTCAGCTCTTACTAAATCTGCTTATCTCACTCTCATCTTTGACTCTGTCTCACCATGTCCCCAGCTCTCTGTCTCTCAGTCTCTGTCTGTCTCTCTTTCTCTGTCTCTCTCTGTCTGTCTGTCTGTCTGTCTCTATCTGTCTCTCTCTCTTTGTCTTTCTCTCTGTCTCTCTATAGAAATCACTTATCTGTTGCGAGAAGAAGCCGAGGAGAAGTGTAGTAACCTTGTCTCTGAGTGGCTTCACCTCTCTTTTCCCTCTTTCTCTCTCCCTCCGTCTCTTAACTTCTCATGTGAATGGATCTTTTCTTAGACACGCTCACACACTTTAAACCACACAGCTGCCGCGTAGCTGTGGGTGGGCCTATGAGGGCCTGGGCCCACCCACTTCACCCCAGGCCAACCCAGTCAGAAGGCTTCCTTTTTTGCTGGCTCATCCAGTGACTAGCAGTCAGTGAAGACTGTTTCAGTCATCTGACTACACGACCAATAAAATAAAACCGTCTTGTGCCTTGCTTCCGGTTTACCATATGATGATGATGGGTCAGATGTTTATTTTTTTCCCCTTTTTCTCCCCAATTGTACTTGCCCAATTGCCCCACTCTTCCGAGCCGTCCCGGTCTCTGCTTCACTCCCTCTGCTGACCCGGGGAGGGCTGCAGACTACCACATGCCTCCTCCCATACATGTGGAGTCACCAGCCGCTTCTTTTCACCTGACAGTGAGGAGTTTCACCAGGGGGACGTAGCACGTGGGAGGATCACGCTATTCCCTCCAGTTCCCCCTCCTCCCCTTAACAGGCACCCCGACTGACCAGAGGAGGCGCTAGTGCCGCGACCAGGACACATACCCGCATCCGGCATCCCACTCGCAGACACGGCCAGTTGTGTCTGTAGGGACGCCCGACCAAGCCAGAGACAACACAGAGATTTGAACCGGTGATCACCGTGTTGGTATGCAATGGAAAAGAACACTACACTACCTGGACGCCCCTAGGTCAGATGTTTTGAGTGGCAGTGCATTTCACAAATGCCAGCTAGTGAGCAGCCCCTCCTCTTTCCCTCAGTGTCCAGCCCGCCCACTGCACAGAGGAGCAGTAGCTGCTTCCTGCTAGCTAGCTGCTTGTGATGTAGGTCCAGATAAAAATCATGGCTACACAAAGCAGTTTGCTTCAGTTAGTCACAAAAAGATGTGAAGACGTGTGTTTCAGAACCTGTAGAGTATGACTGGTGCTGGACGGGCTAACGTGTTTCAGAATCTGTAGAGTATGACTGGTGCTGGACGGGCTAACGTGTGTTTCAGAACCTGTAGAGTATGACTGGTGCTGGATGGGCTAGCGTGTGTTTCAGAACCTGTAGAATATGACTGGTGCTGGACGGGCTAACGTGTTTCAGAATCTGTAGAATATGACCGGTGCTGAATGGGCTAGCGTGTGTTTCAGAATCTGTAGAATATGACTGGTGCTGGACGGGCTAACGTGTGTTTCAGAACCTGTAGAGTATGACTGGTGCTGGACGGGCTAACGTGTGTTTCAGAACCTGTAGAGTATGACTGGTGCTGGACGGGCTAGCGTGTGTTTCAGAACCTGTAGAGTATGGCTGGTGCTGGACGGGATAGCGTGTGTTTCAGAACCTGTAGAATATGACTGGTGCTGGACGGGCTAGCCCCACCCGATCGTCTCGGTGCCCGCCACACTGTGATGTGTGCCTACACCACAGCCTCACGTTGGTTGTAGAGGAGTGACTTGAGACTTGCAGGACAAGGAAGGTTTTGTGTTGAGATCCTGTTTTCCCTCTTCCCTCTCCCCTCTTTA
>JAJHIY020000569.1:337500-372500 GCA_022114975.2 Lampris megalopsis
TTTTCACTAAGTGTTATTATTGTGTTTATAGATATACTACTACTACTACTATTACTACTACTACTATTGCTGCTACTACTACTACTATGACTACTACCACTACTATTACTACTGCTACTATAACCACTACTACTTATATGACTACTACCACAACTATGACTAATACTGTGACTACTACTACTACTACTACTACTACTACTACTTCTATGACTACTACCACTGCTATTACTACTACTACTATTCATTCTATGACTACTACCACTACTATTACTACTACTACTATTCATTCTATGACTACTACCACTGCTATTACTACTACTACTATTCATTCTATGACTACTACCACTGCTATTACTACTACTACCACTATTACTGCTACTACTACCACTACTATTACTACTACTACTATGACTACAAATACTATGACTACTACCACTATTACTACTGCTGCTACTACTACTACTACTTCTATGACTACTACTACTACTGTGACTACTACTACTCATAATAATAATAAATCAAACTTATATAGTGCTTTTCTAACACTCAAAGTGGCTTTACAATAAACGGGGTGAAACAAGACAACAGATAAACATAACACAGACATACAGGGGTGGATGGGAAGGGTGGGCAGACATACAGGGGTGGATGGGAAGGGGGGGCAGACATACAGGGGTGGATGGGAAGGGGGGCTACAAGAGGGAGAAGCGGCAGCCACACAGGACGCCAGCAGTACTCTCCCACTTAAACACATACAAAAGGGCAAGAAAAACACAAAACAACAGCACTGTGGCCATTGATGTGTAAGGGTTTACTCCCGTAGTCTAGTCCTCTCCCGAGGTGCCCACTAGGTGGCACTATTCAACCCATAGCTGGGGCTGGTTCATGGGCATCAGGGAATATCCACACACCGGTGGGCCTGCGTACCGCACGTCTAGGGGCCAGGCCTCCTCCGAGTCCCTTGTAGTTCAGCCAGGGTCCAAGGTGTACCAAGTTACCGTGTGTCGCCATGAGGAGGCGCTAGATAGGGCTTGCTGTTGGAGAGGCTATGTACCGGCAGGGGGGGACTTACGTGCTCGGCTCTCCTGTTCACATTTCTGTTAGCCAGTGGTGAAGGCTGGGAGTGAGATGTGACAGACCCACGACACCACACCAACACACTAAATGCTTCACAACAACCTCACTTCTTACACAAGAATGTCACACACACCATTACTACTATTAATATTACTACTACTACTAATTTTGGCTGCTCCCGTTAGGGGGCGCCACAGCGGATCATCCGTTTCCATCTCTTCCTGTCTTCTGCATCTTCCTCTGTCACACCAGCCACCCACATGTCCTCCCTCACCACCTCCATAAACCTCCTCTTTGGCCTTCCTCTTCTCCTCTTCCCTGGCAGCTCCATATTCAGCATCCTTCTCCCAGTATACCCAGCATCTCTCCTCCACACATGTCCACACCATCTCAATCTTGTCTCTCTTGCTTTGTATTATGTTTCGATATATACGTATAGTGGCTGTTTGTTTGTTTGTGTGTGTAAATCTGGTGAAACCTGCTTATCATTAGTGAGCATAACCGACGTACAAATGGAATTAATCATATTTACTCACATCTATGTTGAACAACATAAATTAATATTTACTCACATCTATGTTGAACAGCATAAATTAATCATATTTACTCACATCTATGTTGAACAGCATAAATTAATCATATTTACTCACATCTATGTTGAACAACATAAATTAATCATATTTACTCACATCTATGTTGAACAACATAAATTAATCATATTTACTCACATCTATGTTGAACAACATAAATTAATCATATTTACTCACATCTATGTTGAACAACATAAATTAATCATATTTACTCACATCTATGCTGAACAACATAAATTAATCATATTTACCCTCATCTATGCTGAACAACATAGTAACGTAAAGTAACGGGGAGTGCAGTAGAGAGGTGAAAAAGAGAGTGCAGGCAGGGTGGAGTGGGTGGAGAAGTGTGTCAGGAGTGATTTGCGACAGAAGGGTACCAGCAAGAGTTAAAGGGAAAGTTTACAAGATGGTTGTGAGACCAGCTATGTTATATGGTTTGGAGACAGTGGCACTGACGAAAAGACAGGAGGCGGAGCTGGAGGTGGCAGAGTTGAAGATGCTAAGATTTTCACTGGGAGTAACGAAGAAGGACAGGATTAGGAACGATTATATTAGAGGGACCGCTCAGGTTGGACGGTTTGGAGACAAAGCAAGAGAGGCAAGATTGAGATGGCTTGGACATGTGTGGAGGAGAGATGCTGAGTATACTGGGAGAAGGATGCTGAATATGGAGCTGCCAGGGAAGAGGAGAAGAGGAAGGCCAAAGAGGAGGTTTATGGATGTGGTGAGGGAGGACATGCAGGTGGCTGGTGTGACAGAGGAAGACGCAGAAGACAGGAAGAGATGGAAACGGATGATCCGCTGTGGCGACCCCTAACGGGAGCAGCCGAAAGTAGTAGTAGTAGTAGTATGCTGAACAACATAAATTAATCATATTTACTCACATCTATGTTTAACAGCATAAATGAATCATATTTACTCACATCTATGTTGAACAACATAAATAATCATATTTACTCACATCTATGTTGAACAACATAAATTAATCCTATTTACTCACATCTATGTTGAACAACATAAATTAATCATATTTACCCTCATCTATGTTGAACAGCATAAATTAATCATATTTACTCACATCTATGTTGAACAGCATAAATTAATCATATTTACTCACATCTATGTTGAACAACATAAGTTAATCATATTTACTCACATCTATGTTGAACAGCATAAATTAATCATATTTACTCACATCTATGTTGAACAGCATAAATTAATCATATTTACCCTCATCTATGTTGAACAACATAAATTAATCATATTTACTCACATCTATGTTGAACAGCATAAATTAATCATATTTACCCTCATCTATGTTGAACAACATAAATTAATCATATTTACTCACATCTATGTTGAACAGCATAAATTAATCATATTTACCCTCATCTATGTTGAACAACATAAATTAATCATATTTACCCTCATCTATGTTGAACAACATAAATTAATCATATTTACCCTCATCTATGTTGAACAGCATAAATTAATCATATTTACCCTCATCTATGTTGAACAACATAAATTAATCATATTTACTCACATCTATGTTGAACAACATAAATTAATCATATTTACCCTCATCTATGTTGAACAACATAAATTAATCATATTTACCCTCATCTATGTTGAACAACATAAATTAATCATATTTACTCACATCTATGTTGAACAGCATAAATTAATCATATTTACCCTCATCTATGTTGAACAACATAAATTAATCATATTTACTCACATCTATGTTGAACAACATAAATTAATCATATTTACCCTCATCTATGTTGAACAACATAAATTAATCATATTTACCCTCATCTATGTTGAACAGCATAAATTAATCATATTTACCCTCATCTATGTTGAACAACATAAGTTTGTCAGCCATGTTAGTGTATTAGCCTGTCTTTTATATGACTGACTTAATGTGAAATGTGTTTACAAATTCGCAGTTGTTGCACATTTTTTTCATCACAACAGTTGGGAAAGAGAATTTACACTGAAATACAACAATGAGACAAACACATATGTGGTAACGCACAATAAGACAAACACATATGTGGTAACGCACAATAAGACAAACACATATGTGGTAACGCACAATAAGACAAACACATATGTGGTAACGCACAATAAGACAAACACATATGTGGTAACGCACAATAAGACAAACACATATGTGGTAACGCACAATAAGACAAACACATATGTGGTAACGCACAATAAGACAAACACATATGTGGTAACGCACAATAAGACAAACACATATGTGGTAACGCACAATAAGACAAACACATATGTGGTAACGCACAATAAGACAAACACATATGTGGTAACGCACAATAAGACAAACACATATGTGGTAACGCACAATAAGACAAACACATATGTGGTAACGCACAATAAGACAAACACATATGTGGTAACGCACAATAAGACAAACACATATGTGGTAACGCACAATAAGACAAACACATATGTGGTGCTCCACAGTGAGGGTGAATAAAATCAAGTCTGACTGCTTGACTGGTGGCAGCACGGCGTGACATCTAGCATGACGTGGTTAACCAGCGTTCCATGTTCTGTAGACACCTGAGAATTGATGTGACTGCTCTCTGTGCAACCCTTAGTGTGTGTGTGTGTGTGTGTGTGTGTGTGTGTGTGTGTGTTTGTGAGAGAGACTTGACTCTCTTTTTTTTCTGTTTTTCTCTCTCCATTTCTTTGTGCTATTGTTTTCTCATCTTCAATGAGAAATCTGACACATCTGCCCCAGTTACACACACACACACACACACAATGTGGGAACTACCCTGTATTTAGCTTCCCTCTGTTTCCTGTGGCCGTCATCTTGACAACACATCAGCGGTTCCTTCTTAGAGCCACAGTCCTGCAGAGTTCCACACAAACACACGTCCTGCCTGCCTCGGTCAGTCTGCTGTGTTAAGACCCCATGAGCACCAGCTCCTGCAGACTGCAGCAGTGTGATGTGGATGGTTGGTGTCTGGTAGGACTTCACCAGGAAAAATTATGCATAGTGTTTTCATCTTCATCATAGCAGCCAGATGAGGAAGAGGAAGGTGGGTAGTGTTGAGTTTGGGGAAGAAACGAGGTGGAGATTCTGTGTGTGGCGGGAGGGTCGGGAAAGCTGAGACATATATTTTAAAAATACGGTGTCTCAGTTGCTTTCAAATCCCCAAACACGCTGCGCCAGAACTTGGTCCACCCCAAGGATCGGGTCCCCCAACACAAATAGAGCAATATAGTGTACGCTGTTAAGTACCAGGAGGATTCGACCGGGGATCGCCAGTTCAAATCCCCGTGTTGCCTCCAGCTTGGTCGGGCATCTCTACAGACACAATTTGCCGTGTCTGTGGGTGGGAAGCCGGATGTGGGTATGTGTCCTGGTCGCTGCACTAGCACCTCCTCTGTTTGGTTGGGGCGCCTGTTCAGGGGGGAGGGGGAATTGGGGGGAATAGCGTGATAATCCCACGTGCTACGTCTCTGGTGAAACTCCTCACCGTCAGGTGAAAAGAAGTGGCTGGTGACTCCACATGTATGGGAGGAGACATGTGGTAGTCTGCAGCCCTCCCCGGATCGGCAGAGGGGGTGGAGCAGAGACCAGGACGGCTCAGAAGAGGGGGGTAATTGGCCAAGTACAATTGGAGAGAAAAAGAGGGGGGGAAAGCCACAAACTAAGAGTGCCAGGAGGAGGATTGCCGTGACTTGTACATTGAGGAAACTAAACAGACGCTGGCCAAGAGGATGGCACAACACAGGAGAGCTAACATGTCAGACCAGGACTCCACAGTCTACACCATCTACACAGTCTACACCCATCTACAGGCCAGGACTCCACAGTCTACACCATCTACACAGTCTACGCCATCTACAAGCCAGGACTCCACAGTCTATACCATCTACACAGTCTACACCATCTACAGGCCAGGACTCCACAGTCTACACCATCTTCACAGTCTACACCATCTACAGGCCAGGACTCCACAGTCTATACCATCTACACAGTCCACACCATCTACAGGCCAGGACTCCACAGTCTACACCATCTTCACAGTCTACACCATCTACAGGCCAGGACTCCACAGTCTATACCATCTACACAGTCCACACCATCTACAATGTCTACATCATCTACAGCCCAGGACTCCACAGTCTACAACCATCTACAGGCCGGGACTCCACAGTCTATACCATCTTCACAGTCTACACCATCTACAGGCCAGGACTCCACAGTCTACACACCATCTACGCAGTCTACACCATCTACACAGTCTACACCATCTACAAGCCAGGACTCCAAAGTCTATACCATCTACACCAGTGTTTCTCAACCCTGTCCTCAAGGAACCCCTATCCTGCATATTTTCTTTGCCACCCTGAATAGGTACCTGTTTGTAGTTATTCAACCAATCAGCAATGAATTTTGTCAGATGTTGCACACCTTGCATAATTAAGTGCTGCGAGATGATTGGTCAAGTAAGTACAAGCAGGGCTGCCTATGCAGGGTTACAATGAAAATCTGCAGGATAGGGGTTCCTTGAGGACTGGGTTGAGAAACACTGATCTACACAGTCTACACCATCTACACAGTTTACACCATCTACAGGCCAGGACTCCACAGTCTACAAGATGTACAGACCAGTTACCACTCTTTCAGGGATGAGGATGTGCACATCCTTAATAGGGAGGAACACTGGTTCGAATGGGGAGTCAAAGAGGCCAACTATGTGAAGAGGGAACGACTGAACCGAGGAGGGGGAGCTAATAGTACATCTGTCACCATCTTACAATGCTGTGATAACAACTATTCCCCAGTCCTGTGTGAATAGTACACATGACCACTGTAACACTAGTTAATAGCCGCGGTAATTTGCACATGAAACTGATCGTTGTTTTCAGTCGTTATGCCACTGTATGGTTTATAAGGGTGGGGTACCTGCAGTCAGGTGAGACTGAAGAGGTCACATAGGTGATGATGAAATGTATCTGTCAGTACACGTTGTGTCCAGATGAGCTGGTTCAGTTGTGAAGAAGAGAAGGTGTGTCTAACCAGCAGATGTGGCAGAACAGGCTGGTGGAAGACAGGGCGGTCTCCATTTAGAATGGAGCTCAGACAACACTCACCTCACCGACACACAGACACACACTGGTCCAGTAACGCCTACAGATTCAGGACTGTGGCTTGTACCTTGTTGTTTCATTGCTGACCCACTCAAGATGGCTGCCACAGGGCATCAGTTTTACGTTTTAATCTTAGCTTCTGTCGCTTCTGACCCAAGATGGCTGATACAGGGCATCAACTCCAGTTGTTTGTTATAAATTAAAGATGGCCACCACGGGACCCTCAGGTGTCCAGTGTGGCTCGTAATTAAAATGTGACCAATCCGCGTGTGCGTGCGTGCGTGTGTGTGTGTGTGTGTGTGTGTGTGTGTGTGAGAGAGATACTATTGTGAGCATGTCAGGACTCTGACATGTGGATTGATGTTGGTGCTCCATCGAAGAAGAAATAAAAGTGGAGAACTGTCTTCCTCTCTGTCTGTAGTTATGATGTGATCTTTGCGTCTGGTCCAGAGGAGATGTTGCTGAAGTTTTCTAAGTTTGGACACAAGGTGGTGTTTTCAGCTGAAGGGTTCTGTTGGCCGGACCAGAGACTGGCCCCCAAATACCCTGTGGTCCATACAGGAAAGAGATACCTCAACTCTGGAGGTGAGACAGCGAGAGAGAGAGAGAGAGAGAGAGAGAGAGAGAGAGCGATTGATGATAGTACTTTATTTTTCGTCCCTTTAAAATTTCAAGAAAGTGAATTTAAGCGTGTGTGTGTGTGTGTGTGTGTGTGTGTGTGTGTGTGTGTGTGTGTGTGTGTGTGTGTGTGTGTGTGTGTGTGTGTGTGTGTGTGTGTGTGTAGGTTTCATAGGTTTTGCTCCAGAGCTCAGTGCTATAGTGCAGCAGTGGAGGAACAAAGACAACGATGATGACCAACTTTTCTACACCAAGATCTACCTGGACAAGGCCCAGAGAGTCATTATTATTTATTCATTTATTTATTTAATTATTATTATTAATTTATTATTATTATTATTATTATTTGACTTATTTCTTTTAACATTAATAATGATACTTTAATAAGAAGTGATTGATTTCTGGGCGTCCGAGTAGCGTAGCGGTTTATTCCTTTGCCTACTAACACGGAGATCACCGGTTCAAATCCCTGTGTTACCTCCGGCTTGGTCGGGCGTCCCTACAGACACAATTGGCTGTGTCTGCGGGTGGGAAGCCAGATGTGGGTATGTGTCCTGGTCGCTGCACTAACGCCTCCTCTGGTCGGCCGCGGCACCTGTTATAGTGGGGAACTGGGGGGAAGAGCGTGATCCTGACACACGCTGCATCCCCTTGGTGAAACTCCCCACTGCCAGGTGAAAAGAAGCGGCTGGTGACCCCACATGTATGGGAGGAGGCATGTGGTAGTCTGCAGCCCTCCCCGGATCAGCAGAGGGGGTGGCGCAGAGACCAGGATGGCTCAGAAGAGTGGGGTAATTGGCCGGGTACAACTGGGGGAAATAAAATCCAAACAAAACAAAAAAAAGTGATTGATTTTTTTTTTTTTTTAATCTTCAGACCAAGTTCAACATGACCTTGGATCATCGCTCTAGAATATTCCAGAATCTCAACGGAGCCATCGGTGGGTCAAAGTAACACACACACACACACACACACACACACACACACACACACACACACACACACACACACACACACACACAAGAATCATCATCATCTCTCTCTTTCTCTCTCTCTCTCTCTCTGCATCAGAGGAGGTGGTGTTGAAGTTTGAGAAGTCCCGGGTCAGGGCCCGAAATGTTGCTTACGACACACTTCCTGTTATCATCCATGGCAACGGTCCCACCAAGGTAACCAGCCAATCACAATTCCCCAAACAGACCATGTGACGAACAAGCCAACAGTCACCACATGCAGAAAAAACAAATGCTTTTCTCAGTATGTCAGTAAAACTTAAAACCGGGTTAAGACCATCATCATCATCCTCATCATCATCTTAAAATCAGAAATCATGTCAAAGTGGAATTGAGTTGATCATGTTATTAAACAGTTGAAATATTCAAGTTCAAGCTCATCTTTCTTGTCATGTGTATTAGAATACACTGAAGTTCTGGTGCCATGGCTCTCTGCCCTATCACAGTAACAAAGGACACAAGGGACCCCCCCCCCCAAGAAAAAACAACTGACAAATAAACCAGATGGCTGCAACAACCCTTAATACAGCCAAGGAAATAACTGTGTCTGTCTGCCTGTCTGTCTCTCTGCAGCTCCAGTTAAACTATCTGGCGAACTATGTACCCACAGCGTGGACCCACGAGAACGGCTGTGGAGTCTGTGATGATGACCTGCAGTTCTTCAATGACATCCCTGTAGGTTTACTCTGTGTGTGTGTCCTGTTGACCTGTCCAGGATGTCTCTGCCTTCCACCCAATGCATGCTGGGATAGACTCCAATCCTCTGTGACCTTGAGATGGATTAAGTGGGTTTCACATATGAATGAATTAAAGAATGAGTGGGTGAACTAGTGAGTGAACGTATGAATGAATAGCATGGAGCAAAAACATTTAGTGTTGAACCCTAACTCTGTATAAGGTGTTAACTGTGTGTTTGTGTGTGTGTGTGTGTGTGTGTGTGTGTGTGTGTGTGTAGGATGATGAGATGCCTCTGGTGTATGTAGCAGTGTTTATTGAACAGCCGACTCCATTTTTGGAAGAATTCCTGGAGAGACTGACCACATTTAACTACCCAACAAACAGGATGCGTCTGTTTATACACAACAATGTAAGACACACACACACACACACCCACCATGTATATATACATAGAGTGACTGGCTGTGTTGAAACGCTTATCAGCAGGATAATCAACACATCAAATCACAACAAATGTTGCATGATAAAGCCTTTGTGGGTCTGTGTTTTAGGTGGTCTACCATGAGCGTCACATCCAGAGGTTCTGGGAGCGTCACAGAGTTCTGTTTCCTGATGCTCGGCTGGTTGGACCAGAGGAGAACCTGCAGCAGGAGCAGGCAAGGACCATGGCTGTGTGAGTACAGAACCTTTAGAACATCACAGACCCATTTGGACCTTTACTTAGTTCTTTGAGACACCATGTGGTGCAACCTAGACACATCATCAGTAATGAACCCGGGGTCATCAGGTGTTTCGGGTCTTAACAACATAAGACACCCTCGCCCCAGCGACCCAGCCGGGGTGATCAAGCCCCGACATGTGTCCAGGGATGTGGCTTGTGGCGCTTGGAGGTTCTGGGCACTGTGGAGTGTCTCCGGGCCTTGCTCCTCCTCTGTCTCACCAGATGCTGTATCAGGTACTTGCACTGTGCATTGCACCACTTGCTCCTTCCTCAAGCAGCCCATCTTGGTCTGGTGGATCTTTAGACCTCTTGGGTTTGTGCAGACCTTGCCGAGTCTGCAGACTGCACTCGTAGTCATTTGCTCATTAGCTCAGGTCATTACTAGTATATCAGTCCATTTAGGGTGCTCACCCCCCCCCTTCTCAGGCACCCCTGGGGGTATTTTTCTGAAAGGCTGTTCATAGCATATTTGTAGGTGCTCCATCTGGAGAGCTGCAGCTTGGGGTGGTAACCCTCCCTGCCCCGGTTGCTGTCTCTCCGAGCTGTTCACTGTCTCTCCAATTGTCACCACATTATTTGTGGTTGTCAACCAGCCTTTCCCTGGAAGTCACTCGCATCGCCATACTGAGATAGTTCTTTGATACACCATCTGGTGCAGCCAGGACACATCGTCAGTAATAAACCCCGGGGTCATCTGGTGTTTCGGGTTTTAACATTAGACACCTTCGCCCAAGCGACCCAGCCGGGATTGGTCCAGCCCGACTTGTGTCCAGATAGCACATTACACCACCCATCACCCCTCTTCACCCGGAGCCAACGGGAAGCCTTTTCAGTGGCTTCCAAGATGTTCCTAATGGCTCTTCTTCTTTGCAGCTCACAAATCAATTCAATTTTATTTATTTGTATAGCCCAATATCACAAATTACAAATTTGCCTCAGTGGGCTTAACATCAAAACAACATCCTGTCCTTAGACCCTCTCATCCCCAAGAGCCCCAAGAATCCTAGGACCTGGTGGAGAGACTGGCCTGCAAAGCCCTTGCAGCCCACTTCAACCGGCTCACAGTGGGCCTTCCACCCATTTCTCCGACACTTGGCTACAAGATAGACATACCTGGCTCTCATTCTCATCTGTTCTTGCACCTCCTCCATCCAATCTTCCCCAGGGGACAGTTAGCTCTAGCAAAACCACTTGCTTGGTGGCCACGCACATCAGGACCATGTCTGGCCTGAGTGTGATAGCTGCGATGGTGTCCAGAAACCTCAATTGTCTCCCTAGGTCAGCCAGGAACTGCCAGTCCCTTGCTGTTGTGAGCAGCCGACCCTGTGCCTTTGGCTGGGGCTTGGGCTTCTCCACTGCTCGAACAAAGGCAATGGTGCATTTTGTTGGGTGTTGCTGCTTGCTGTAGCTGATACCAGTGCAGACGGTGTCTGCAACTGCCTGCAGAACTTGGTCATGGTGCCAACGATACCACCCCTCTCCCAAGGCCTTTAGACAGTGGCTCAGGATGTGCTTCAAGGAGCTCCTTCTCCAGCAGAGTTGGCAAGCAGGTTGTTCTGCCAGGCCCTAGCTGAACAGGTTGGGAGGGCTCGGGAGGGCATCACACACTGACTGGACCACAAACCTGAATCGGTGTGATTCCGCCTTCCAGAGTTCTGCCCAGTTGATCTTTCGGCTGGTTGTAGGCTCTCACTCAGAACTGCCGGGAACAGGCCCAGGTTGTGTTATGGTATTACAGAACCTAGAACCTGAAGAACAATTTGAAATTTGTGTGTGTGTGTGTGTGTGTGTGTGTGTGTGTGTGTAGGGAGGCCTGTAAAAAGAATCCAGAGTGTGACTTTTACCTCAGCATGGACTCAGAAGTGGCTTTGATTAACCCGGACATGATCCGCATCCTCATGGAGGAAAACAAGTATGTGTCTATACCCCCTAACATGTACCCTAAACCCAGGTATGTGTCTATACCCCTAACATGTACCCTAAACCCAAGTATGTGTCTATACCCCCTAACATGTACCCTAAACCCAAGTATGTGTCTATACCCCTAACATGTACCCTAAACCCAGGTATGTGTCTATACCCCTAACATGTACCCTAAACCCAAGTATGTGTCTATACCCCTACCATGCACCTAAACCCAAGTATGTGTCTATACCCCTAACATGTACCCTAAACCCAAGTATGTATCTATACCCCCTAATGTTTACCCTAAACCCAGGTATGTGTCTATACCCCTAACATGTACCCTAAACCCAAGTATGTGTCTATACCCCTAACATGTACCCTAAACCCAAGTATGTGTCTATACCCCTAACATGTACCCTAAACCCAAGTATGTGTCTATACCCCTACCATGCACCCTAAACCCAAGTATGTGTTTATACCCCCAACATGTACCCTAAATGCAAGTATGTGTCTATACCCCCAACATGTACCCTTAACCCAAGTATGTATCTATACCCCCTAACATGTACCCTAAATGCAAGTATGTGTCTATACCCCCAACATGTACCCTAAACCCAAGTATGTATCTATACCACCTAACGTGTACCCTAAACCCAAGTATGTATCTATACATCCAAGCATGTACCCCCCAACCCAAGTATCTATTTATCCCTTGCTCTCCCTCTTTCTTTCTCTGTCGTTTTTTCTCTCCACCAGGCCCATCATAGCGCCCATGTTGTCCAGACATGGGAAATTGTGGAGTAATTTCTGGGGTTCTCTGAGTCCAGAAGGGTTTTATTCCAGATCAGAGGATTATATTGACATCGTCCAGGGCAAGAGGATGTGAGAACACACACACACACACACACGTAGATTCATTTTAGTTTGTGTTTTTTAGTAGTTGATACAAGAATATCACAAGGAGACACATTCTGAGACAGACTTTGATTTAAAATTACTTTTTTTTTCTTCTTGTTTTGTTTTGTTTTTTTTTTTTTTTAAACATTTTCCCCCCTTTTCTCCCCAATTGTGTCCGGCCAATTACCCCACTCTTCTGAGCCGTCCCGGTCTCTGCTCCACCCCCTCTGCTGGTCCGGGGAGGGCTGCAGACTACCACATGCCTCCTTCGATACATGTGGAGTCACCAGCCGCTTCTTTTCACCTGACAGTGAGGAGTTTCACCGGGGGGACGTAGCACGTGGGAGGATCACGCTATTCCCCCCAGTTTCCCCTCCCCTCTGAACAGGCGCCCCGATCGACCAGAGGAGGTGCTGTGGCAGTGACCAGGACACATACCCACATCCAGCTTCCCACCTGCAGACACGGCCTATTGTGTCTGTAGGGACGCCCGACCAAGCCGGAGATAACGCCAGGATTTGAACTGACGAGCCCCGTGTTGGTAGGCAATGGAATAGACCGCTACGCCACCCGGACGCCTATTTAAAATTATCTTGTATATGTTTTTGTGTGTGTATTTGTATGTACAGTGGAGTGTGGAACGTGCCCTACATTACCCAAGTGTACCTGGTGAGGGCCAGTGTCCTTCGCTCTAAACTGGCCCAGGTCAGCCTCTACATCCAGGAGGGAATGGACGCTGATATGGTGTTCTGTAGGACCATTCGAGATCAGGTAACTCTGCTGTGGGTGTGGGTGGGTGGATATTGGTGTTTGTAGGGCTGGCCCGCTGCTCTGGACCAGCCCTACAAACCCCAATATCCCTGGGTGATCATGTTCTGAGTGACTGACTGACTGAGTGACCTTGTTTAGAGTGACTGACTGGCCGAGTGACCATGTTTAGAGTGGCTGACTGGCTGAGTGACCATGTTTGGAGTGACTGACTGGCAGAGTGATCATGTTTAGAGTGACTGACTGAGTGATCATGTTTAGATTGAGTGACTGGCTGAGTGACCATGTTTAGATTGAGTGACTGACTGAGTGACCATGTTTAGATTGACTGACTGACTGAGTGACCATGTTTAGATTGACTGACTGGCTGAGTGACCATGTTTAGAGTGACTGACTGGCTGAGTGACCATGTTTAGAGTGGCTGACTGGCTGAGTGACCATGTTTAGAGTGGCTGACTGGCTGAGTGACCATGTTTAGAGTGGCTGACTGGCTGAGTGACCATGTTTAGATTGAGTGACTGGCAGAGTGATCATGTTTAGAGTGACTGACTGAGTGATCATGTTTAGATTGACTGACTGACTGACTGACCATGTTTAGAGTGACTGACTAGCTGAGTGACCATGTTTAGATTGAGTGACTGACTGAGTGACCATGTTTAGATTGAGTGACTGACTGAGTGACCATGTTTAGATTGAGTGACTGACTGAGTGACCATGTTTAGATTGACTGACTGGCTGAGTGACCATGTTTAGAGTGACTGACTGGCTGAGTGACCATGTTTAGAGTGGCTGACTGGCTGAGTGACCATGTTTAGAGTGACTGACTGGCAGAGTGATCATGTTTAGAGTGACTGACTGAGTGATCATGTTTAGACTGACTGACTGACTGACTGACTGACCATGTTTAGAGTGACTGACTAGCTGAGTGACCATGTTTAGAGTGACTGACTAGCTGAGTGACCATGTTTAGATTGAGTGACTGACTGAGTGACCATGTTTAGATTGAGTGACTGACTGAGTGACCATGTTTAGAGTGACTGACTGGCTGAGTGACCATGTTTAGATTGAGTGACTGACTGGCTGAGTGACCATGTTTAGAGTGACTGACTGGCAGAGTGATCATGTTTAGAGTGACTGACTGAGTGATCATGTTTAGACTGACTGACTGACTGACTGACTGACCATGTTTAGAGTGACTGACTAGCTGAGTGACCATGTTTAGAGTGACTGACTAGCTGAGTGACCATGTTTAGATTGAGTGACTGACTGAGTGACCATGTTTAGAGTGACTGACTGGCTGAGTGACCATGTTTAGAGTGACTGTCTGGCTGAGTGACCATGTTTAGATTGAGTGACTGACTGAGTGACCATGTTTAGAGTGACTGACTGGCTGAGTGACCATGTTTAGATTGAGTGACTGACTGGCTGAGTGACCATGTTTAGAGTGACTGACTGGCTGAGTGACCATGTTTAGATTGAGTGACTGAATGAGTGATCATGTTTAGGTTGACTGACTGACAATGTTTAGATTGAGTGACTGGCTGCGTGATCATGTTTAGAGTGACTGACTGAGTGACCATGTTTAGAGTGACTGACTGGCCGAGTGACCATGTTTAGAGTGACTGACTGACTGAATGATCATGTTTAGGTTGACTGACTGACAATGTTTAGATTGAGTGACTGGCTGAGTGACCATGTTTAGATTGAGTGACTGACTGCGTGATCATGTTTAGATTGAGTGACTGACTGAGTGACCGTGTTTAGATTGACTGACTGACTGAGTGATCATGTTTAGATTGACTGACTGACTGAGTGATCATGTTTAGATTGACTGACTGGCTGAGTGACCATGTTTAGATTGAGTGACTGACTGAGTGACCATGTTTAAAGTGACTGACTGGCTGAGTAACCATGTTTAGATTGACTGACTGGCTGAGTGACCATGTTTAGATTGAGTGACTGACTAGCTGAGTGACCATGTTTAGAGTGACTGACTGGCTGAGTGACCATGTTTAGATTGACTGACTGACTAGCTGAGTGACCATGTTTAGATTGAGTGACTGGCTGAGTGATCATGTTTAGAGTGACTGACTGGCTGAGTGACCATGTTTAGAGTGACTGACTGGCTGAGTGACCATGTTTAGGTTGACTGACTGACAATGTTTAGAGTGACTGACTGGCTGAGTGATCATGTTTAGATTGAGTGACTGACTGAGTGACCATGTTTAGAGTGACTGACTGGCTGAGTGACCATGTTTCGAGTGACTGACCATGTTTAGAGTGACTGACTGACTGAATGATCATGTTTAGATTGACTGACTGACCATGTTTAGATTGAGTCACTGGCTGAGTGACCATGTTTAGATTGAGTGACTGACTGAGTGACCATGTTTAGAGTGACTGACTAGCTGAGTGACCTTGTTTAGATTGAGTGACTGACTGAGTGACCATGTTTAGATTGAGTGACTGACTGAGTGACCATGTTTAGATTGAGTGACTGGCTGAGTGACCATGTTTAGATTGAGTCACTGGCTGAGTGACCATGTTTAGATTGAGTGACTGACTGAGTGATCATGTTTAGATTGAGTGACCATGTTTAGAGTGACTGACTAGCTGAGTGACCATGTTTAGATTGAGTGACTGACTGAGTGATCATGTTTAGAGTGACTGACTAGCTGAGTGACCATGTTTAGATTGAGTGACTGACTGAGTGATCATGTTTAGATTGAGTGACTGACTGAGTGACCATGTTTAGATTGAGTGACTGACTGAGTGATCATGTTTAGATTGAGTGACTGACTGAGTGACCATGTTTAGATTGAGTGACTGGCTGAGTGACCATGTTTAGATTGAGTCACTGGCTGAGTGACCATGTTTAGATTGAGTGACTGACTGAGTGACCATGTTTAGAGTGACTGACTCACTGAGTGATCATGTTTAGATTGAGTGACTGACTGAGTGACCATGTTTAGATTGAGTGACTGGCTGAGTGACCATGTTTAGATTGAGTCACTGGCTGAGTGACCATGTTTAGATTGAGTGACTGACTGAGTGACCATGTTTAGAGTGACTGACTAGCTGAGTGACCATGTTTAGAGTGACTGACTAGCTGAGTAACCATGTTTAGATTGAGTCACTGGCTGAGTGACCATGTTTAGATTGAGTGACTGACTGAGTGACCATATTTAGATTGAGTCACTGGCTGAGTGACCATGTTTAGATTGAGTGACTGGCTGAGTGACCATGTTTAGAGTGACTGACTGGCTGAGTGACCATGTTTAGAGTGACTGACCATGTTTAGAGTGACTGACTGACTGAATGATCATGTTTAGATTGACTGACTGACCATGTTTAGAGTGACTGACTGGCTGAGTGACCATGTTTAGATTGAGTGACTGACTGAGTGACCATGTTTAGAGTGACTGACTGGCTGAGTGACCATGTTTAGAGTGACTGACCATGTTTAGAGTGACTGACTGACTGAATGATCATGTTTAGATTGACTGACTGACCATGTTTAGATTGAGTCACTGGCTGAGTGACCATGTTTAGATTGAGTGACTGACTGAGTGATCATGTTTAGATTGAGTGACTGACTGAGTGACCATGTTTAGAGTGACTGACTAGCTGAGTGACCTTGTTTACATTGAGTGACTGACTGAGTGACCATGTTTAGATTGAGTGACTGACTGAGTGACCATGTTAAATTGAGTGACTGGCTGAGTGACCATGTTTAGATTGAGTGACTGACTGAGTGACCATGTTAAATTGAGTGACTGGCTGAGTGATCATGTTTAGATTGAGTGACTGACTGAGTGACCATGTTTAGATTGAGTGACTGGCTGAGTGACCATGTTTAGATTGAGTCACTGGCTGAGTGACCATGTTTAGATTGAGTGACTGACTGAGTGACCATGTTTAGAGTGACTGACTGACTGAGTGATCATGTTTAGATTGAGTGACTGACTGAATGACCATGTTTAGATTGAGTGACTGGCTGAGTGACCATGTTTAGATTGAGTCACTGGCTGAGTGACCATGTTTAGATTGAGTCACTGGCTGAGTGACCATGTTTAGATTGAGTGACTGACTGAGTGACCATGTTTAGAGTGACTGACTAGCTGAGTGACCATGTTTAGAGTGACTGACTAGCTGAGTAACCATGTTTAGATTGAGTCACTGGCTGAGTGACCATGTTTAGATTGAGTGACTGACTGAGTGACCATATTTAGATTGAGTCACTGGCTGAGTGACCATGTTTAGATTGAGTGACTGGCTGAGTGACCATGTTTAGAGTGACTGACTGGCTGAGTGACCATGTTTAGAGTGACTGACCATGTTTAGAGTGACTGACTGACTGAATGATCATGTTTAGATTGACTGACTGACCATGTTTAGAGTGACTGACTGGCTGAGTGACCATGTTTAGATTGAGTGACTAGCTGAGTGACCATGTTTAGAGTGACTGACTAGCTGAGTAACCATGTTTAGATTGAGTCACTGGCTGAGTGACCATGTTTAGATTGAGTGACTGACTGAGTGACCATATTTAGATTGAGTCACTGGCTGAGTGACCATGTTTAGATTGAGTGACTGGCTGAGTGACCATGTTTAGAGTGACTGACTGGCTGAGTGACCATGTTTAGAGTGACTGACCATGTTTAGAGTGACTGACTGACTGAATGATCATGTTTAGATTGACTGACTGACCATGTTTAGAGTGACTGACTGGCTGAGTGACCATGTTTAGATTGAGTGACTGACTGAGTGACCATGTTTAGAGTGACTGACTGGCTGAGTGACCATGTTTAGAGTGACTGACCATGTTTAGAGTGACTGACTGACTGAATGATCATGTTTAGATTGACTGACTGACCATGTTTAGATTGAGTGACTGACTGAGTGATCATGTTTAGATTGAGTGACTGACTGAGTGACCATGTTTAGAGTGACTGACTAGCTGAGTGACCTTGTTTACATTGAGTGACTGGCTGAGTGACCATGTTTAGATTGAGTGACTGACTGAGTGACCATGTTAAATTGAGTGACTGGCTGAGTGACCATGTTTAGAGTGACTGACTGGCTGAGTGACGATGTTTAGAATGACTGACTGACTGGCAGAGTGACCATGTTTAGATTGAGTGACTGACTCAGTGATCATACTTAGAGTGACTGACTAATTGAGTTGCTGGATCAGGTGACCAACGACGTCAGTTAAGTTACATGACTGGTTTGTACTGAATCTCTGAGAGTTGGAGGGATGAGTACTTATCCAGAATACCTAAAAATTTATCTTCACACTGCCCCCACCTTGGTCTCTCTCTTTCTCTTTCTCTTTCTCTTTCTCTTTCTCTGTCTCTCGCTCTCTCTCTCACTTTTTCTCTCCTTTTCCCCCCTCTTTCTTTCTGTAGGGAGTATTCATGTTTGTGTCAAACCGTGATGAGTTTGGTCGTTTGCTGTCGACTTCAAACTACAACACATCAAGACTTCGACCTGACATGTGGCAGATCTTTGACAACCCTGTGGTAGGACACACACACACACACACACACACACACACACACACACACACACACACACACACACACACACACACACACACACGTTGTACCTCTTCCTTTACTCATTTTGCAATTTTTTCCAAAGTGACTTCCAAGAGTCAGAAATGTGCAGAGAAATGGGAGTGTTGCCAACAGACATCACAGAGCGCTACATAGTAATCTCTCTCGTAAAGTACTATATGCAGTAGTAGTAGTACATCTGCTGCATGGTATTCATGTCCAGGTCAAGAGTATATGTCATGTTGAGTACTTTTAGTGGAAGTGTGTCTGGGGTGACCAGAGGAGGTGAATAGCAGAGTCTGCAGAATGAAGAGTTGTGACAGTACAGACAAGATTCAGTGTTGTTCTCCGTTTCAGCGGCACTTTTGTCCTTGGCTGTAACCCTGTAACCATGTTAACTTGAATGCTGTGTGTCCTCTTTAATGAGACGCACTTTATCACCCTGTTGCACCTACTATGTCTTCTGATACCCTATGTGAGGGTGGTGTTGTTGGCTTCTGTGATATTGTTGCAGTAGCAGAATTATTAATTAGAATAATTAATTCCTCTAATTGAGCAGTTGCAGGTATGTAAAAGATGACATTACCGGTCCTGTGAGGTTCCAAGGGTATGTTCAGTGTGGTTGTGAGCTAATAGCAGGATATGAACCAGTTACTACATACCGACCGTTTTGACAGTCACTTTTTTAATAGCTACTAGCGAATCCACAGCTGTGTGTTTGTTGCCATAGCAACCATTTTCAATCAATTGGCATATTTTAAAGGGGGAAACGTTGGTAAACAAAGATTTAAAGACAGAGTATTTAGCAAACCAAGTTTTAAGATACGGGCCTTCACCTGTGCGTGTTCTCGTAGCACTGGCTGAGCATGGCATCCCGTGTGCCTTGTGGCTCATTAGCTAAAAGGAGAATAGTTGAATTAAGCATCAGTTACGATGTCACTAGCTTGTCAGGCATAGTTCCATGCCCCAGACCAGGCAGAGAGGATGAGCCATAATACCCTGCACAAGTCAGGAGGTGAGGAGGATAGCCCTCCTCCTTTGGAGTCCACCCCCTCTCTGGTTTTGTTGCTGAAGAGGCTGTTGTCCTGGCTGGTTTTGCTGCAGTATTCACTGAAGCCCTCCTCTGCTGTTCACAGTACTCCCATTGCTGCAGCATTGATCATTCCATCAACTTGAATGGGTCAGTTATAAATAACACTACAATTAGTGGTTGATAATTGTGAGACTGATTTAATGAGATTGATTTGATATCCCTGTTGCACCCACAACAGTGTTACCACTAGATTATCCCATCAATTTTAGTAATTACACAATATTAAACACCAAAGTTAATGGTTTATAAATGTATCAGTGATTTGATAACTCTGTTGCACCTAAAGAAGATACAGTAGCACGCAGGGATACTGCTGCTGTTTAAGCTACACACACAGATTCAGTCATTAAAGGAGCATTCCACCGATGGGTTTGTGTATGTGTAATCGGTACTGATGAGTAATGTAGTGAACTGAAGTAATAAAGTGCTCACTGTGTACCAGATTGTACCACAGCGCCTACATGTACCAGAATGCACTGCTGCACACTAGTTTCTGCATCATCGTCCATAAAACCCTCTGCGATAGTTTTTTGTGATGTCATTTCCACCATCGGAAACGTAACATAGCCAACAGAACAAGGATGTGTTTTTTGAGAAACATGTCAGAGTAGAGCGTTGGAAACCCTGCTAGGCCGCAGGTTTTGTAGAGTAGAGCGTTGGAAACCCTGCTAGGCTGCAGGCTTTTTAGAGTAGAGTGTTAGAAACCCTGCTAGGCTGCAGGTTTTTTAGAGTAGAGTGTTAGAAACCTTGCTAGGCTGCAGGCTTTTTAGAGTACAGTGTTAGAAACCCTGCTAGGCTGCAGAATTTGTAGAGTAGGGTGTTAGAAACCCTGCTAGGCTGCAGGCTTTTTAGAGTACAGTGTTAGAAACCCTGCTAGGCTGCAGGTTTTTCAGAGTAGGGTGTTAGAAACCCTGCTAGGCTGCAGGTTTTTCAGAGTAGGGTGTTAGAAACCCTGCTAGGCTGCAGAATTTGTAGAGTAGGGTGTTAGAAACCCTGCTAGGCCGCAGGTTTTTTAGAGTAGAGTGTTAGAAACCCTGCTAGGCTGCAGGTTTTTTAGAGTAGAGTGTTAGAAACCTTGCTAGGCTGCAGGTTTTTTAGAGTAGGGTGTTAGAAACCCTGCTAGGCTGCAGGTTTTTTAGAGTAGAGTGTTAGAAACCCTGCTAGGCTGCAGGTTTTTTAGAGTAGAGTGTTAGAAACCCTGCCAGGCTCCAGGTTTTTTAGAGTAGAGTGTTAGAAACCCTGCTAGGCTGCAGGTTTTTTAGAGTAGAGTGTTAGAAACCCTGCTAGGCTGCAGGTTTTTCAGAGTAGGGTGTTAGAAACCCTGCTAGGCTGCAGGTTTTTTAGAGTAGAGTGTTAGAAACCCTGCTAGGCTGCAGGTTTTTTAGAGTAGAGTGTTAGAAACCCTGCTAGGCTGCAGGTTTTTTAGAGTAGAGTGTTAGAAACCCTGCTAGGCTGCAGGTTTTTTAGAGTAGAGTGTTAGAAACCCTGCTAGGCTGCAGGTTTTTTAGAGTAGAGTGTTAGAAACCCTGCTAGGCTGCAGGGTTTTCAGAGTAGAGTGTTAGAAACCCTGCTAGGCTGCAGGGTTTTCAGAGTAGAGTGTTAGAAACCCTGCTAGGCTGCAGGTTTTCAGGCTGCCAGATGACATCTTCATACGTCACTTGGCAGTCAGAAAAAAATGCAGAAACTGGCTTTGTGTCGATGCAGTTGCCCACTGGGGACCGGGGTTCGCGTCTCGGTCTTGTCAGATCCGACTATGGCCGGACTCGATGAAGCAGCAATAATTTCCAACGCTGTATTCGTGAGGGGGGCGGAGTCGGCTTGTGTTCGTCACATGAATGTGTCTCTGTGTGTGTCGGACAAAGCAGTGGTTCGGCCTGGATTCACCTCATCACGGAAGTGGCGAGGCGTCTCCTTTGAGACTGCCGGCCGGAGAGACGCAGTTGGCGAACACATGCAATACGAGGGTGGGAGTTTGAACTAAAATGGGGATCGATTGGCCACTAAATTGGGAGAAAAAAGGGAAAAATTACTGCACTGGTATCAGCTACAGCAAGCAGCAACACCCAACAAAATGCACCATTGCCTTTGTTCGAACAGTGGAGAAGCCCAAGCCCCAGCCAAAGGCAGGTGTTTATCATGTGCTACCCTCGCCATGGACAAGAGATAAGGTTGAAACTTAATGAATGTACCCTTTAAATGTGTGTGTGTGTGTGTGTGTGTGTGTGTGTGTGTGTGTGTGTGTGTGTAGGACTGGAGGGAGAAGTATGTCCATGAAAACTACTCTCGTATCTTTGAAGAGGAGGAGAACTTTGTGCATCAGGTAACCATAGCAACCGTTTCTTGGCTGGTCATCATGGCGATGGCCCTTCATCTGGGCAGCATCTGTCCTGCTCTAGAGTCCATGAGCAAGGCACTTGATCCTGACCAGCTGGAGAGAATCTAATTCATCTTAATATTTGTTCAGCGCCCCCTGCTGTTAATGGTCAAAATGAGAAGAACCTGGGCGTCTGGGTAGCATGGCGGTCTATTCCGTTGCCCACCAACACAGGGATCGCCGGTTTGAATTTCTGTTGTTACCTCCGGCTTGGTCGGGCGTCCTTACAGACACAATTGGCCGTGTCTGCAGGTGGGCAGCTGGATGTGGGTATGTGTCCTGGTTGCTGCACTAGCGCCTCCTTTGGTCGGTTGGGGCACCTGTTCGGGGGGGAGGGGGAACTGGGGGGAATAGCGTGATCCTCCCACATGCTACGTCCCCCTGGTGAAACTCCTCACTGTCAGGTGAAAAGAAGCGGCTGGTAACTCCACATTTATCGGAGGAGGCATGTGGTAGTCTGCAGCCCTCCCCAGATCAGCAGAGGGGGTGGAGCAGAGACCGGGACGGCTCGGAAGAGTGGGGTAATTGGATGAGTGCAACTGGGGAGAAAAAGGCGGGGGGGGAAATACCCTCCCACCAAAAAAAGAGAAGGACCCAATTAATTTTCCAGTCAACAACCTCAGTTGTAATGAACAGCTGACCAGAGAACATCGTCTGGGAAGAGTTGTGTTGAGTTGGGACTGGTCACCACAGTCCTGCAGCCGTGTCCGATCTCCAGGGAAACACAGCCCGACGCCGGCGGCTCGTTTTCACTGTGATGTTGGGACTGGTCACCACAGTCCTGCAGCCGTGTCCGATCTCCAGGCAAACACAGCCCGATGCCGGCGGCTCGTTTTCACTGTGATGTTGGGACTGGTCACCGCAGTCCTGCAGCCGTGTCCGATCTCCAGGCAAACACAGCCCGATGCCGGCGGCTCGTTTTCACTGTGATGTTGGGACTGGTCACCGCAGTCCTGCAGCCGTGTCCGATCTCAAGGCAAACACAGCCCGACGCCGGCGGCTCGTTTCACTGTGATGTTGGGACTGGTCACCGCAGTCCTGCAGCCGTGTCCGATCTCCAGGGAAACACAGCCCGACGCCGGCGGCTCGTTTCACTGTGATGTTGGGACTGGTCACCACAGTCCTGCAGCCGTGTCTGATCTCCAGGGAAACACAGCCCGACGCCGGCGGCTCGTTTCACTGTGATGTTGGGACTGGTCACCACAGTCCTGCAGCCGTGTCCGATCTCCAGGCAAACACAGCCCGACGCCGGCGGCTCGTTTCACTGTGATGTTATATGATGTTCAGTCTGAGTCCACCGTCATCATGAACCACCTCCTGGTTCTCCATCTCATTATGTGTCTGTGGCTTGTCCTGTTTGTCTGTTCACCTGTCTGTCTCTCGTACGCCGTCTCTGCAGCCCTGTCCAGATGTGTACTGGTTCCCTGCCTTCTCAGAGAAGATGTGTGATGACATGATTGATACCATGGAGGACTACGGACAGTGGTCTGGAGGCAAACATACGGTGTGTGTGTGTGTGTGTGTGTGTGTGTGTGTGTGTGTGTGTGTGTATGTATGTGTGTGTGTGTGTGTGTGTGAGAGAGAGAGAGAGAGAGAGAGAGAGAGAGAATAGAGAAAGTGATTATTTGTTTTTCTTCATGTGAAAATAACTTTCATTTTGTCAGATTTAAGGGAAATGTGAAAGTTAAATCTGTGCGTGCGTGCGCGCGTGTGTGTGTGTGTGTGTGTGTGTGTGTGTGTGTGTGTACAGGATGAGCGTCTCACTGGGGGTTATGAGAATGTTCCGACAGTGGATATTCACATGAACCAGGTGGGATTTGAGAAGGAGTGGCTCAAATTTCTCAAAGAATACATCTTACCTGTGACCGAGAAACTCTACCCAGGATACTACCCCAAGGTACACACACACACACACACACACACACACACACACACACACACACACCACCTGCTCCTGATGCCATCTGTGGGTGCACTCGTGCTACTGTGCTGGCCGGCATAGTGACGTATTTACTAAACTTTTCCAGATGTGTGCTGAAACTGGCCAGATACCTCCAACATGGAAACCATCCACTATAATACCCCTCCCACCGTCCCACCATCCACTATAATACCCCTCCCAGCATCCACTATAATACCCCTCCCACCGTCCCACCATCCACTATAATACCCCTCCCACCATCCCACCATCCACTATAATACCCCTCCAACCATCCACTATAATACCCCTCCCACCATCCACTATAATACCCCTCCCAGCATCCCACCATCCACTATAATACCCCTCCCACCATCCACTATAATACCCCTCCCAGCATCCCACCATCCACTATAATACCCCTCCCAGCATCCACTATAATACCCCTCCCACCAGGTGTGGAGGATGCAGAACTCTATATCCTCGACAGTACCAGCACCTTGACAAACCCAGACATCATGTGAGACTTCTATTCTCGGACTTCTCTTTGGCTTTTAACAAGAAGCAGCCTCGTATCTTGACTGAGCGACTTGTTTTAATTTACCTGATCAGCTTTTGATATTGCTTCTCTAGAACGACCAAGGTGGCCATTTTGATGGTTTTTGATTTTCAAAGACCTGCTGCTCCATGAATGCCCCTAAAACTGCATATATTTGCATTAAAATCAGTGTTAGATCAATCGCACAAAAAAAGTCATAATAAGATCGACCTAAAACCACCATGAGCCGTCAACATGGCCGCTCGTAACTTGTGCGTGATGGTGTGTGTCATGTCAGTATTTATGATGTGTGTTGTCGCATCATTTCCTGTGTGAAGTTTATTGCTCTGTGCTAGAAACACACTAGCGTTCTCCAGTGCAGACAAATAGTCTAAACTTTATGTTCCAACATGTCTGGTTACAGACACCACTACAGACGCACCATGACTACCACCGAGGCCTCGCAGTATTTACACCATGACTACCACCGAGGCCTCGCAGTATTTACACCATGACTACCACCGAGGCCTCGCAGTATTTACACCATGACTACCACCGAGGCCTCGCAGTATTTACACCATGACTACCACCGAGGCCTCGCAGTATTTACACCATGACTACCACCGAGGCCTCGCAGTATTTACACCATGACTACCACCGAGGCCTCGCAGTATTTACACCGTGACTACCACCGAGGCCTCGCAGTATTTACACCATGACTACCACCGAGGCCTTGCAGTATTTACACCATGACTACCACCGAGGCCTCGCAGTATTTACACCATGACTACCACCGAGGCCTCGCAGTATTTACACCGTGACTACCACCGAGGCCTCGCAGTATTTACACCGTGACTACCACCGAGGCCTCGCAGTATTTACACCATGACTACCACCGAGGCCTCGCAGTATTTACACCATGACTACCACCGAGGCCTCGCAGTATTTACACCGTGACTACCACCGAGGCCTCGCAGTATTTACACCGTGACTACCGCCGAGGCCTCGCAGTATTTACACCGTGACTACCACCGAGGCCTCGCAGTATTTACACCATGACTACCACCGAGGCCTCGCAGTATTTACACCGTGACTACCGCCGAGGCCTCGCAGTATTTACACCATGACTACCACCGAGGCCTCGCAGTATTTACACCATGACTACCGCCGAGGCCTCGCAGTATTTACACCATGACTACCACCGAGGCCTCGCAGTATTTACACCATGACTACCGCCGAGGCCTCGCAGTATTTACACCATGACTACCACCGCAGCCTCGCAGTATTTACACCATGACTACCACCGAGGCCTCGCAGTATTTACACCATGACTACCACCGAGGCCTCGCAGTATTTACACCATGACTACCACCGAGGCCTCGCAGTATTTACACCATGACTACCGCCGAGGCCTCGCAGTATTTACACCGTGACTACCACCGAGGCCTCGTAGTATTTACACCATGACTACATCCGAGGCCTCGCAGTATTTACACCATGACTACCACCAAGGCCTCGCAGTATTTACACCATGACTACCGCCGAGGCCTCGCAGTATTTACACCATGACTACCGCCGAGGCCTCGCAGTATTTACACCATGAATACCACCGAGGCCTCGCAGTATTTATACCATGACTACCGCCGAGGCCTCGCAGTATTTACACCGTGACTACCGCCGAGGCCTCGCAGTATTTACACCGTGACTACCACCGAGGCCTCGCAGTATTTACACCGTGACTACCACCGAGGCCTCGTAGTATTTACACCATGACTACCACCGAGGCCTTGCAGTATTTACACCATGACTACCACCGAGGCCTCGCAGTATTTACACCATGACTACCACCGAGGCCTCGCAGTATTTACACCGTGACTACCGCCGAGGCCTCGCAGTATTTACACCGTGACTACCACCGAGGCCTCGCAGTATTTACACCGTGACTACCACCGAGGCCTCGCAGTATTTACACCATGACTACCACCAAGGCCTCGCAGTATTTACACCATGACTACCGCCGAGGCCTCGCAGTATTTACACCATGACTACCGCCGAGGCCTCGCAGTATTTACACCATGACTACCACCGAGGCCTCGCAGTATTTACACCATGACTACCGCCGAGGCCTCGCAGTATTTACACCATGACTACCGCCGAGGCCTCGCAGTATTTACACCGTGACTACCACCGAGGCCTCGCAGTATTTACACCGTGACTACCACCGAGGCCTCGTAGTATTTACACCATGACTACCACCGAGGCCTCGCAGTATTTACACCATGACTACCACCAAGGCCTCGCAGTATTTACACCATGACTACCGCCGAGGCCTCGCAGTATTTACACCATGACTACCGCCGAGGCCTCGCAGTATTTACACCATGACTACCGCCGAGGCCTCGCAGTATTTACACCATGACTACCACCGAGGCCTCGCAGTATTTACACCATGACTACCGCCGAGGCCTCGCAGTATTTACACCATGACTACCGCCGAGGCCTCGCAGTATTTACACCATGACTACCGCCGAGGCCTCGCAGTATTTACACCATGACTACCACCGAGGCCTCGCAGTATTTACACCATGACTACCACCGAGGCCTCGCAGTATTTACACCATGACTACCACCGAGGCCTCGCAGTATTTACACCATGACTACCGCCGAGGCCTCGCAGTATTTACACCATGACTACCACCGAGGCCTCGCAGTATTTACACCGTGACTACCACCGAGGCCTCGCAGTATTTACACCGTGACTACCACCGAGGCCTCGCAGTATTTACACCATGACTACCACCGAGGCCTCGCAGTATTTACACCATGACTACCACCGAGGCCTCGCAGTATTTACACCGTGACTACCACCGAGGCCTCGCAGTATTTACACCATGACTACCACCGAGGCCTCGCAGTATTTACACCATGACTACCACCGAGGCCTTGCAGTATTTACAGGCGTTGGACAGCGGCCATTTTAAATTGTTTGAAAAGTAGTATTAAAGTCGTTAAAATGTTAATGTTGGTGTCAGTTAGTGTCACAACAGACACACTAACATATGTAATGCAGTAATATCTCTACTGGGTATTTATCTTGACACAATACAGAGTTTAAACACCAGCTGTCAGGTTGACCACCCATGGTGGTTTTAGGTAGGCATGAAATCCCGGTTGTTCTGGTGTTACATTTTTTTAGCGGCTAGAATCCAGCAGGTTTTGGTGAATGGACATATGTCCAACGCCATGGTCTCAAATACGGACTCCCCCCAGGGTTGTGGCCTGTCCCCCTTGCTTTTTATCATGTACACAGACAGCTGCAGGTCTTCTCAAGAGGGCAGCTGTCTGTAAAGTTCTCTGGTGACACCGCCCTGTTTTCTCTTCTTCGGGGCCTGGAGTCAGTTCATGGTTGTCTTACCTGCCATTGTTGATTGGTGTGATGAGCACTTCCTCCACCTTAATGTGTCAAAAACTAAGGAACTGATCATTGATTGAAGGAGGAACAGTGATAAACCCAAAGCTAGCGCTATACATGGCGAGGATGGATGTTCTAGTTGTTGACACTTGTAAGTAATTGGGAACCGTGTTCGACTCCCAACTCAAGTTCGATGTGAACACAGATTGGATTGTCAAGCGTGGACAACAAAGAATTCACTTCCTGCAGAAGCTGAACTCCTTTAATGTGTGTAACACCATCTCATGTATTGTCTACCAGTAATTTACTGAAAGCCTTGTAACTTTTTCCTCTATTTGTTGGTTTGACGGGTTGTGTGTGAAGGACAGGAACAGTCTAGACAGTATGGGTCAGGATAACAGTATGGTTCTGGTCTGCTCCAGGATAACGGTATGGGTCAGGTCTGCTCCAGGATAACAGTATGGTTCTGGTCTGCTCCAGGATAACAGTATGGTTCTGGTCTGCTCCAGGGTAACAGTATGGGTCAGGTCTGCTCCAGGATAACAGTATGGTTCTGGTCTGCTCCAGGGTAACAGTATGGGTCAGGTCTGCTCCAGGATAACAGTATGGGTCAGGTCTGCTCCAGGATAACAGTATGGGTCAGGTCTGCTCCAGGATAACAGTATGGGTCAGGTCTGCTCCAGGATAACAGTATGGGTCAGGTCTGCTCCAGGATAACAGTATGGTTCTGGTCTGCTCCAGGATAACAGTATGGTTCTGGTCTGCTCCAGGATAACAGTATGGGTCAGGTCTGCTCCAGGATAACAGTATGGGTCAGGTCTGCTCCAGGATAACAGTATGGTTCTGGTCTGCTCCAGGGTAACAGTATGGTTCTGGTCTGCTCCAGGATAACAGTATGGGTCAGGTCTGCTCCAGGATAACAGTATGGGTCAGGTCTGCTCCAGGGTAACAGTATGGTTCTGGTCTGCTCCAGGATAACAGTATGGGTCAGGTCTGCTCCAGGATAATGGGAGTCCAGCAGAGAGACTTGTTCTCCCTCTGGGACAAACTCACTTATCTATACAAACGATAACAAATGTTGTGTTTTATTTACTGCTGCTTGTTGTTTCCTGTATTGACCCGTGTGTTGTGTTGCTTGTTGTTTCCTGTATTGTCCTGTGTTGTGTTGCTTGTTGTCTCCTGTATTGACCCGTGTGTTGTGTGTTGCTTGTTGTCTCCTGTATTGACCCGTGTGTTGTGTGTTGCTTGTTGTTTCCTGTATTGACCCGTGTGTTGTGTTGCTTGTTGTTTCCTGTATTGACCCGTGTGTTGTGTTGCTTGTTGTCTCCTGTATTGACCCGTGTGTTGTGTGTTGCTTGTTGTCTCCTGTATTGACCCGTGTGTTGTGTGTTGCTTGTTGTTTCCTGTATTGACCCGTGTGTTGTGTTGCTTGTTGTCTCCTGTATTGACCCGTGTGTTGTGTGTTGCTTGTTGTCTCCTGTATTGACCCGTGTGTTGTGTGTTGCTTGTTGTTTCCTGTATTGACCCGTGTGTTGTGTTGCTTGTTGTTTCCTGTATTGACCCGTGTGTTGTGTTGCTTGTTGTCTCCTGTATTGACCCGTGTGTTGTGTGTTGCTTGTTGTTTCCTGTATTGACCCGTGTGTTGTGTGTTGCTTGTTGTTTCCTGTATTGACCCATGTGTTGTGTGTTGCTTGTTGTCTCCTGTATTGTCCTGTGTGTTGTGTGTTGCTTGTTGTTTCCTGTATTGACCCGTGTGTTGTGTTGCTTGTTGTCTCCTGTATTGACCCGTGTGTTGTGTGTTGCTTGTTGTCTCCTGTATTGACCCGTGTGTTGTGTGTTGCTTGTTGTCTCCTGTATTGACCCGTGTGTTGTGTGTTGCTTGTTGTCTCCTGTATTGACCCGTGTGTTGTGTTGCTTGTTGTCTCCTGTATTGACCCGTGTGTTGTGTGTTGCTTGTTGTCTCCTGTATTGACCCGTGTGTTGTGTGTTGCTTGTTGTTTCCTGTATTGACCCGTGTGTTGTGTTGCTTGTTGTTTCCTGTATTGACCCGTGTGTTGTGTTGCTTCTTGTTTCCTGTATTGTCCTGTGTGTTGTGTGTTGCTTGTTGTCTCCTGTATTGTCCTGTGTGTTGTGTTGCTTGTTGTTTCCTGTATTGACCCATGTGTTGTGTGTTGCTTGTTGTCTCCTGTATTGACCCGTGTGTTGTGTTGCTTGTTGTTTCCTGTATTGTCCTGTGTGTTGTGTGTTGCTTGTTGTCTCCTGTATTGACCCGTGTGTTGTGTTGCTTGTTGTTTCCTGTATTGACCCGTGTGTTGTGTTGCTTGTTGTTTCCTGTATTGTCCTGTGTGTTGTGTTGCTTCTTGTTTCCTGTATTGACCCGTGTGTTGTGTGTTGCTTGTTGTTTCCTGTATTGTCCTGTGTGTTGTGTTGCTTGTTGTCTCCTGTATTGACCCGTGTGTTGTGTGTTGCTTGTTGTTTCCTGTATTGACCCGTGTGTTGTGTTGCTTGTTGTTTCCTGTATTGACCCGTGTGTTGTGTGTTGCTTGTTGTCTCCTGTATTGACCCGTGTGTTGTGTGTTGCTTGTTGTCTCCTGTATTGACCCGTGTGTTGTGTGTTGCTTGTTGTCTCCTGTATTGACCCGTGTGTTGTGTGTTGCTTGTTGTTTCCTGTATTGACCCGTGTGTTGTGTTGCTTGTTGTTTCCTGTATTGTCCTGTGTGTTGTGTGTTGCTTGTTGTTTCCTGTATTGTCCTGTGTGTTGTGTTGCTTGTTGTTTCCTGTATTGACCCGTGTGTTGTGTTGCTTGTTGTTTCCTGTATTGACCCGTGTGTTGTGTTGCTTGTTGTTTCCTGTATTGTCCTGTGTGTTGTGTTGCTTGTTGTTTCCTGTATTGACCCGTGTGTTGTGTTGCTTGTTGTTTCCTGTATTGTCCTGTGTGTTGTGTTGCTTGTTGTCTCCTGTATTGACCCGTGTGTTGTGTGTTGCTTGTTGTTTCCTGTATTGACCCGTGTGTTGTGTTGCTTGTTGTTTCCTGTATTGACCCGTGTGTTGTGTTGCTTGTTGTCTCCTGTATTGACCCGTGTGTTGTGTGTTGCTTGTTGTCTCCTGTATTGACCCGTGTGTTGTGTTGCTTGTTGTTTGCTGTATTGACCCGTGTGTTGTGTGTTGCTTGTTGTTTCCTGTATTGACCCGTGTGTTGTGTTGCTTGTTGTTTCCTGTATTGTCCTGTGTGTTGTGTGTTGCTTGTTGTTTCCTGTATTGACCCGTGTGTTGTGTGTTGCTTGTTGTTTCCTGTATTGACCCGTGTGTTGTGTGTTGCTTGTTGTTTCCTGTATTGACCCGTGTGTTGTGTGTTGCTTGTTGTTTCCTGTATTGACCCGTGTGTTGTGTTGCTTGTTGTTTCCTGTATTGTCCTGTGTGTTGTGTGTTGCTTGTTGTTTGCGTTGAGTTTTTGTGTCATGTGTATGAACTGCATAAGCTGCAAGTGAATTGCCCTTCTAGGGATCAATAAAGTTGTCTGAGCTGAACACACACACACACACACACACACACATAAACATAAAAGTAATAGAAAATTGAAACCACCTGGTCTTATCTGTCTGTGTGTGTGTGTGTCTGTCTGTGTGTGTGTGTGTGTGTGTGTGTGTGTGTGTGTGTGTGTGTGTGTGTGTGTGTAGGGTCAGGCTATAATGAACTTTGTGGTTCGTTATCGTCCTGATGAACAGCCATCTCTCCGCCCACATCATGACTCTTCCACCTTTACCATAAATATTGCCCTGAACAACAAGGGGTTGGACTACCAGGTACACACACACACACACACACACACACATTTGTTAGCCACCATCACTGTGTGTGTGTGTGTGTACATGAAGTAATACGTGTGTGTGTGTGTGTGTGTGTGCCTTCTTCTTCTCTGGGTTCTGCAGGGAGGAGGCTGCAGGTTCCTCAGGTATGACTGTAAGGTGGAGTCGCCCCGGAAGGGCTGGTCCTTCATGCATCCTGGAAGACTGACCCACTACCACGAGGGTCTGCCCACCACGCAGGGGACACGCTACATCATGGTCTCCTTCGTAGACCCTTAGACACACACACACACACACAGAGAGAGAGAGGGGGGGGGGTGAAGCGACTACCTAGTTTCCGTTCTGGCTGCAGTTGACGGTTTCGTGTCATAGCCAGACAATCTGCCTTAACACAACCACTTCACTCTCTGTAGTAGTCTAGTGTGTGTCTGTGTGTGTATGTTAGGCAGCGTACTGAAGTAGTTGCTGAATGAGTCCAGTACTGAACTTATCATTTTCATCAGAATCATCGTATTTTTTATAGGGGGGGGGGGGGGGGACCATGTCTTGGTGGGAAAGGTGTCATGGCGGTCATTTCAGAATACGTTGTGTCGTTGGTGGAGGAGTGGCTAACGAGACTGAAGTTCTGATCCAGTTACAGCTCCATGTCTCTTCAAACCGGACGGCTCCCTGTGATTTAAGATGTACTTCCTGTCTCCCTAGATGGACTTCCTGTCATTCAGATCTACTTCCTCTCTCATCAGCGAGACGTCCTGTAGCGTAGCGGTAGAATGAATCAGTGTTTGTCTTCGCTCACCATGATGCCTTACTGCTGACTTCCTGTTCACCTTTCACGCCATCTATGCAAGCAGGTCATGAAGCCACACTCTGTGTGTGTGTGTGTGTGTGTGTGTGTGTGTGTGTGTGTGTGTGTGTGTGTGTGTGTGTGTGCGCGTTTGTTGGTCAAGTTCACATTTCTATCGCAAAGATTCCATTCTGTTGTGAAAGCTACAGGAAGTTGGACGGTGGCGTGGGCGGGGTTGCTTGTCAGAGGGCCCTGCGGGCCTCCAGCCACTGCCTGTACATGCACACAGGAAGTGTGGTCAGTGGACGTGTCCGTTTCTGGCGGTTTTCCCACTGTTGTGTACACATGGATATTGGTAAGGTGATCGATTCTTCTGTAGAAAAGCTGCAGGCTTTATGGAAACAGCCGCTCCCTCCACCTCTCCATCCTTCAGCCGCTCCCTCCACCTCTCCATCCTTCAGCCGCTCCCTCCACCTCTCCATCCTTCAGCCGCTCCCTCCACCTCTCCATCCTCATCCTTCAGCCGCTCCCTCCACCTCTCCATCCTTATCCTTTAGCCGCTCCCTCCACCTCTACATCCTTCAGCCGCTCCCTCCACCTCTCCATCCTTATCCTTCAGCCGCTCCCTCCACCTCTCCATCCTTATCCTTTAGCCGCTCCCTCCACCTCTCCATCCTTATCCTTCAGCCGCTCCCTCCACCTCTCCATCCTTATCCTTTAGCCGCTCCCTCCACCTCTCCATCCTTAGCCTTTAGCCGCTCCCTCCACCTCTCCATCCTTATCCTTTAGCCGCTCCCTCCACCTCTCCATCCTTCAGCCGCTCCCTCCACCTCTCCATCCTCATCCTTCAGCCGCTCCCTCCACCTCTCCATCCTTCAGCCGCTCCCTCCACCTCTCCATCCTTCAGCCGCTCCCTCCACCTCTCCATCCTTCAGCCGCTCCCTCCTCCTCTCCATCCTTCAGCCGCTCCCTCCACCTCTCCATCCTTCAGCCCGTGCGGTGGATTCCTGTCACTTGAATCGGAGTCAGTTTTATGTTGTGTTACGACACAACCCGCTGGTTTTGCAGTAACACAGATGGACTTTCAGTCGCTGTGAGTGGAAGATGGTTTATTCTGCAGACTAGAAGTGTTGCGGCTTGTTCGACACCGTGGCAGCCATGTCTGTAGCCGAGCAGGGTCTGTGACTTCCTCCTGACACCCAGTTCAAAAAGCCCCAAAAGAAAGCAGAGGAAGAAGTTGACAAGTTCCTGAAGGCTGGAGAGACACCAGCAGTCTTCGTCAGGGCTTGACTTCATCCGTTAAGACCTTGCACCCGTTGTGCAGAGCGATGGAGGTGTGGACGTGAGTGATGGAGGTGTGGACGTGAGCGATGGAGGTGTGGACGCGAGTGATGAAGGTGTGGACGCGAGCGCTGTGGGACAACGGCTGAATAACAAATGGGGGCAGTTCTTGTTTCCTCTTGACCCGCGCCCCGGCTCGTACCAGGACCAGTACAGCACCAGCATGTCACTGCCTCTCTGCTGGGCACTGGGAGCCGTGGGCAGGACTGGAGGTGGAATCATGGGTAATTTGTAAGAACATCAACATGAACGAGGGAAATGTTTCCTGAGTCTGCAGAGTTTCAGCATTTAACGTGTTTTTATTCCTCCTGAGGTCCGAATCTCTCATCATCTTCTTCATCATCAGCTTCATCGTGATGTTTGTGAAAGGCCTTCGTGTCGCTGTTTGAATTGTCACTTGGAAAGTTTTATTTGTTTCTATTCGTTTTCTCTCCACCTCGTTTTTCTGGTTCATTTTTCAGAAAGTTTTTTTTGTTTTAATTACGGGCGACTAAATTCAGCCGAAATCAGACGGAGGACCAGAAACCTTCATGTCCGCCTCAACATGACCACCCTCTCCACCAGAGGAACCAGTTTTATTTTTCTAAGTTTTATCCTTTTGATAGGTTTCTCTCCGTGTGCCGCTCTACTTGACTCCTTTTTTAAGAAATAGTTCTGGCTTTGTACAAACTGCATTAAATTATTTGTTATGATTGAGAAATAAAGTTTTGAGATTTTAATAAATAATTTTACTGTGAACTTTGATGTGTTTGTGTCTGAGT
>JAJHIY020000569.1:377500-410000 GCA_022114975.2 Lampris megalopsis
CTCGGTGTCATAGACAGCACAATGAAAAATGTATTAGCAAATGTTTAGGGATAAATAAAACGTAGACCGTTCATTCTTCATCATTCCTATATGTCCTGATCATCAGTCCTAAAGAAAAGACGATAACAAACAGACTAAATGAGAACAGGTCTATCACCTGTTTCTACTAGACTGATCTCTCTCTCTGTCTCTCTGTCTGTCTCTCTGTCTCTCTGTCTGTCTGTCTGTCTGTCTGTCTGTCTGTCTGTCTGTCTCTCTCCAGCCCGTGTGGATGCGGCTCAGCGTCGGGTTCTGGACGAGGCGACCAGACAGAGGAGATTAACGCGCCAGTTGGAGGCGTTGGAGAAGGACAACTTCCAGGACGACCCGCTGGCGTCGCTGCCACCACCCGGCCCCACCGCTCGTCTGCCAGCCTTCAGCGAGACCGAGGAACCTGGTCTGTCTGTCTATCTGTCTGTCTGTCTGTCTGCCTGTCTGTCTGCCTGTCTGTCTGTCATTCAGTCTGTTGTTCTGTCTGTCTTGTGCAGTGAGAGTGTAGGGGGGCATCAGTGCAGCTGCAGGTTTAGTTTGGTCGCGAAGTCCTGCATGGTTCAGGACAGCACAGTCCAGTCTGTTCGGGGTTGTGAGGAAGAGAGTGTAGGGGGGCATCAGTGCAGCTGCAGGTTTAGTTTGGTCGTGAAGTCCTGCATGGTTCAGGACAGCACAGTCCAGTCTGTTCGGGGTTGTGAGGAAGAGAGTGTAGGGGGGCATCAGTGCAGCTGCAGGTTTAGTTTGGTCGCGAAGTCCTGCATGGTTCAGGACAGGACAGTCCAGTCTGCTCAGGGTTGTGAGGAAGAGAGTGTAGGGGGGCATCAGTGCAGCTGCAGGCTTAGTTTGGTCGTGAAGTCCTGCATGGTTCAGGACAGCACAGTCCAGTCTGCTCAGGGTTGTGAGGAAGAGAGTGTAGGGGGCATCAGTGCAGCTGCAGGCTTAGTTTGGTCGTGAAGTCCTGCATGGTTCAGGACAGGACAGTCCAGTCTGCTCAGGGTTGTGAGGAAGAGAGTGTAGGGGGGCATCAGTGCAGCTGAAAGGCTTAGTTTGGTCGTGAAGTCTTGCATGGTTCAGGACAGCACAGTCCAGTCTGTTCAGGGTTGTGAGGAAGAGAGTGTAGGGGGGCATCAGTGCAGCTGCAGGTTTAGTTTGGTCGTGAAGTCCTGCATGGTTCAGGACAGGACAGTCCAGTCTGTTCGGGGTTGTGAGGAAGAGAGTGTAGGGGGGCATCAGTGCAGCTGCAGGTTTAGTTTGGTCATGAAGTCCTGCATGGTTCAGGACAGCACAGTCCAGTCTGCTCAGGGTTGTGAGGAAGAGAGTGTAGGGGGGCATCAGTGCAGCTGCAGGTTTAGTTTGATCGTGAAGTCCTGCATGGTTCAGGACAGCACAGTCCAGTCTGTTCGGGGTTGTGAGGAAGAGAGTGTAGGGGGGCATCAGTGCAGCTGCAGGCTTAGTTTGGTCGTGAAGTCCTGCATGGTTCAGGACAGGACAGTCCAGTCTGTTCAGGGTTGTGAGGAAGAGAGTGTAGGGGGGCATCAGTGCAGCTGCAGGTTTAGTTTGGTTGTGAAGTCCTGCATGGTTCAGGACAGGACAGTCCAGTCTGTTCAGGGTTGTGAGGAAGAGAGTGTAGGGGGGCATCAGTGCAGCTGCAGGTTTAGTTTGGTCGTGAAGTCCTGCATGGTTCAGGACAGCACAGTCCAGTCTGTTCGGGGTTGTGAGGAAGAGAGTGTAGGGGGGCATCAGTGCAGCTGCAGGCTTAGTTTGGTCGTGAAGTCCTGCATGGTTCAGGACAGGACAGTCCAGTCTGTTCGGGGTTGTGAGGAAGAGAGTGTAGGGGGGCATCAGTGCAGCTGCAGGTTTAGTTTGGTCGTGAAGTCCTGCATGGTTCAGTACAGCACAGTCCAGTCTGTTCAGGGTTGTGAGGAAGAGAGTGTAGGGGGGCATCAGTGCAGCTGCAGGTTTAGTTTGGTCGTGAAGTCCTGCATGGTTCAGGACAGGACAGTCCAGTCTGTTCAGGGTTGTGAGGAAGAGAGTGTAGGGGGGCATCAGTGCAGCTGAAGGCTTAGTTTGGTCGTGAAGTCCTGCATGGTTCAGGACAGGACAGTCCAGTCTGTTCGGGGTTGTGAGGAAGAGAGTGTAGGGGGGCATCAGTGCAGCTGCAGGTTTAGTTTGGTCGTGAAGTCCTGCATGGTTCAGGACAGGACAGTCCAGTCTGCTCAGGGTTGTGAGGAAGAGAGTGTAGGGGGGCATCAGTGCAGCTGCAGGTTTAGTTTGGTCGTGAAGTCCTGCATGGTTCAGGACAGCACAGTCCAGTCTGTTCAGGGTTGTGAGGAAGAGAGTGTAGGGGGGCATCAGTGCAGCTGCAGGTTTAGTTTGATCGTGAAGTCCTGCATGGTTCAGGACAGCACAGTCCAGTCTGTTCGGGGTTGTGAGGAAGAGAGTGTAGGGGGGCATCAGTGCAGCTGCAGGCTTAGTTTGGTCGTGAAGTCCTGCATGGTTCAGGACAGGACAGTCCAGTCTGTTCAGGGTTGTGAGGAAGAGAGTGTAGGGGGGCATCAGTGCAGCTGCAGGTTTAGTTTGGTCGTGAAGTCCTGCATGGTTCAGGACAGGACAGTCCAGTCTGCTCAGGGTTGTGAGGAAGAGAGTGTAGGGGGGCATCAGTGCAGCTGCAGGTTTAGTTTGGTCGTGAAGTCCTGCATGGTTCAGGACAGCACAGTCCACTCTGTTCGGGGTTGTGAGGAAGAGAGTGTAGGGGGGCATCAGTGCAGCTGCAGGCTTAGTTTGGTCGTGAAGTCCTGCATGGTTCAGGACAGCACAGTCCAGTCTGTTCAGGGTTGTGAGGAAGAGAGTGTAGGGGGGCATCAGTGCAGCTGCAGATTTAGTTTGATCGTGAAGTCCTGCATGGTTCAGGACAGCACAGTCCAGTCTGTTCAGGGTTGTGAGGAAGAGAGTGTAGGGGGGCATCAGTGCAGCTGCAGGTTTAGTTTGGTCGTGAAGTCCTGCATGGTTCAGTACAGCACAGTCCAGTCTGTTCAGGGTTGTGAGGAAGAGAGTGTAGGGGGGCATCAGTGCAGCTGCAGGTTTAGTTTGGTCGTGAAGTCCTGCATGGTTCAGTACAGCACAGTCCAGTCTGTTCAGGGTTGTGAGGAAGAGAGTGTAGGGGGGCATCAGTGCAGCTGCAGGTTTAGTTTGGTCGTGAAGTCCTGCATGGTTCAGGACAGCACAGTCCAGTCTGTTCGGGGTTGTGAGGAAGAGAGTGTAGGGGGCATCAGTGCAGCTGCAGGCTTAGTTTGGTCGTGAAGTCCTGCATGGTTCAGGACAGCACAGTCCAGTCTGTTCAGGGTTGTGAGGAAGAGAGTGTAGGGGGGCATCAGTGCAGCTGCAGGTTTAGTTTGATCGTGAAGTCATGGTTCAGGACAGCACAGTCCAGTCTGTTCGGGGTTTCGAGGAAGAGAGTGTAGGGGGGCATCAGTGCAGCTGCAGGCTTAGTTTGGTCGTGAAGTCCTGCATGGTTCAGGACAGGACAGTCCAGTCTGTTCAGGGTTGTGAGGAAGAGAGTGTAGGGGGGCATCAGTGCAGCTGAAGGCTTAGTTTGGTCGTGAAGTCCTGCATGGTTCAGGACAGGACAGTCCAGTCTGTTCGGGGTTGTGAGGAAGAGAGTGTAGGGGGGCATCAGTGCAGCTGCAGGTTTAGTTTGGTCGTGAAGTCCTGCATGGTTCAGTACAGCACAGTCCAGTCTGTTCAGGGTTGTGAGGAAGAAAGTGTAGGGGGGCATCAGTGCAGCTGCAGGTTTAGTTTGGTCGTGAAGTCCTGCATGGTTCAGGACAGTACAGTCCAGTCTGCTCGGGGTTGTGAGGAAGAGAGTGTAGGGGGGCATCAGTGCAGCTGCAGGTTTAGTTTGATCGTGAAGTCCTGCATGGTTCAGGACAGCACAGTCCAGTCTGTTCAGGGTTGTGAGGAAGAGAGTGTAGGGGGGCATCAGTGCAGCTGCAGGTTTAGTTTGGTCGTGAAGTCCTGCATGGTTCAGTACAGCACAGTCCAGTCTGTTCAGGGTTGTGAGGAAGAGAGTGTAGGGGGGCATCAGTGCAGCTGCAGGTTTAGTTTGGTCGTGAAGTCCTGCATGGTTCAGGACAGGACAGTCCAGTCTGCTCAGGGTTGTGAGGAAGAGAGTGTAGGGGGGCATCAGTGCAGCTGCAGGTTTAGTTTGGTCGTGAAGTCCTGCATGGTTCAGGACAGCACAGTCCAGTCTGTTCAGGGTTGTGAGGAAGAGAGTGTAGGGGGGCATCAGTGCAGCTGCAGGTTTAGTTTGATCGTGAAGTCATGGTTCAGGACAGCACAGTCCAGTCTGTTCGGGGTTGTGAGGAAGAGAGTGTAGGGGGGCATCAGTGCAGCTGCAGGCTTAGTTTGGTCGTGAAGTCCTGCATGGTTCAGGACAGGACAGTCCAGTCTGTTCAGGGTTGTGAGGAAGAGAGTGTAGGGGGGCATCAGTGCAGCTGAAGGCTTAGTTTGGTCGTGAAGTCCTGCATGGTTCAGGACAGGACAGTCCAGTCTGTTCGGGGTTGTGAGGAAGAGAGTGTAGGGGGGCATCAGTGCAGCTGCAGGTTTAGTTTGGTCGTGAAGTCCTGCATGGTTCAGGACAGGACAGTCCAGTCTGCTCAGGGTTGTGAGGAAGAGAGTGTAGGGGGGCATCAGTGCAGCTGCAGGCTTAGTTTGATCGTGAAGTCCTGCATGGTTCAGTACAGCACAGTCCAGTCTGTTCAGGGTTGTGAGGAAGAGACTGTAGGGGGGCATCAGTGCAGCTGCAGGTTTAGTTTGGTCGTGAAGTCCTGCATGGTTCAGTACAGCACAGTCCAGTCTGTTCAGGGTTGTGAGGAAGAGAGTGTAGGGGGGCATCAGTGCAGCTGCAGGTTTAGTTTGGTCGTGAAGTCCTGCATGGTTCAGGACAGTACAGTCCAGTCTGCTCGGGGTTGTGAGGAAGAGAGTGTAGGGGGGCATCAGTGCAGCTGCAGGTTTAGTTTGGTCGTGAAGTCCTGCATGGTTCAGGACAGGACAGTCCAGTCTGCTCAGGGTTGTGAGGAAGAGAGTGTAGGGGGGCATCAGTGCAGCTGCAGGTTTAGTTTGGTCGTGAAGTCCTGCATGGTTCAGGACAGGACAGTCCAGTCTGTTCGGGGTTGTGAGGAAGAGAGTGTAGGGGGGCATCAGTGCAGCTGCAGGTTTAGTTTGGTCGTGAAGTCCTGCATGGTTCAGGACAGCACAGTCCACTCTGTTCGGGGTTGTGAGGAAGAGAGTGTAGGGGGGCATCAGTGCAGCTGCAGGCTTAGTTTGGTCGTGAAGTCCTGCATGGTTCAGGACAGCACAGTCCAGTCTGTTCAGGGTTGTGAGGAAGAGAGTGTAGGGGGGCATCAGTGCAGCTGCAGGTTTAGTTTGATCGTGAAGTCCTGCATGGTTCAGGACAGCACAGTCCAGTCTGTTCGGGGTTGTGAGGAAGAGAGTGTAGGGGGGCATCAGTGCAGCTGCAGGCTTAGTTTGGTCGTGAAGTCCTGCATGGTTCAGGACAGGACAGTCCAGTCTGTTCGGGGTTGTGAGGAAGAGAGTGTAGGGGGGCATCAGTGCAGCTGCAGGTTTAGTTTGGTCGTGAAGTCCTGCATGGTTCAGGACAGCACAGTCCAGTCTGTTCGGGGTTGTGAGGAAGAGAGTGTAGGGGGGCATCAGTGCAGCTGCAGGTTTAGTTTGGTCGTGAAGTCCTGCATGGTTCAGGACAGGACAGTCCAGTCTGTTCAGGGTTGTGAGGAAGAGAGTGTAGGGGGGCATCAGTGCAGCTGCAGGTTTAGTTTGGTCGTGAAGTCCTGCATGGTTCAGGACAGGACAGTCCAGTCTGCTCAGGGTTGTGAGGAAGAGAGTGTAGGGGGGCATCAGTGCAGCTGCAGGTTTAGTTTGGTCGTGAAGTCCTGCATGGTTCAGGACAGCACAGTCCACTCTGTTCGGGGTTGTGAGGAAGAGAGTGTAGGGGGGCATCAGTGCAGCTGCAGGTTTAGTTTGGTCGTGAAGTCCTGCATGGTTCAGGACAGCACAGTCCAGTCTGTTCGGGGTTGTGAGGAAGAGAGTGTAGGGGGGCATCAGTGCAGCTGCAGGCTTAGTTTGGTCGTGAAGTCCTGCATGGTTCAGGACAGCACAGTCCAGTCTGTTCAGGGTTGTGAGGAAGAGAGTGTAGGGGGGCATCAGTGCAGCTGCAGGTTTAGTTTGATCGTGAAGTCCTGCATGGTTCAGGACAGCACAGTCCAGTCTGTTCGGGGTTGTGAGGAAGAGAGTGTAGGGGGGCATCAGTGCAGCTGCAGGCTTAGTTTGGTCGTGAAGTCCTGCATGGTTCAGGACAGGACAGTCCAGTCTGTTCGGGGTTGTGAGGAAGAGAGTGTAGGGGGGCATCAGTGCAGCTGCAGGCTTAGTTTGGTCGTGAAGTCCTGCATGGTTCAGGACAGGACAGTCCAGTCTGCTCAGGGTTGTGAGGAAGAGAGTGTAGGGGGGCATCAGTGCAGCTGCAGGCTTAGTTTGATCGTGAAGTCCTGCATGGTTCAGGACAGCACAGTCCAGTCTGTTCGGGGTTGTGAGGAAGAGAGTGTAGGGGGGCATCAGTGCAGCTGCAGGCTTAGTTTGGTCGTGAAGTCCTGCATGGTTCAGGACAGCACAGTCCAGTCTGTTCAGGGTTGTGAGGAAGAGAGTGTAGGGGGGCATCAGTGCAGCTGCAGATTTAGTTTGATCGTGAAGTCCTGCATGGTTCAGGACAGCACAGTCCAGTCTGTTCAGGGTTGTGAGGAAGAGAGTGTAGGGGGGCATCAGTGCAGCTGCAGGTTTAGTTTGGTCGTGAAGTCCTGCATGGTTCAGTACAGCACAGTCCAGTCTGTTCAGGGTTGTGAGGAAGAGAGTGTAGGGGGGCATCAGTGCAGCTGCAGGTTTAGTTTGGTCGTGAAGTCCTGCATGGTTCAGTACAGCACAGTCCAGTCTGTTCAGGGTTGTGAGGAAGAGAGTGTAGGGGGGCATCAGTGCAGCTGCAGGTTTAGTTTGGTCGTGAAGTCCTGCATGGTTCAGGACAGCACAGTCCAGTCTGTTCAGGGTTGTGAGGAAGAGAGTGTAGGGGGGCATCAGTGCAGCTGCAGGTTTAGTTTGATCGTGAAGTCATGGTTCAGGACAGCACAGTCCAGTCTGTTCGGGGTTTCGAGGAAGAGAGTGTAGGGGGGCATCAGTGCAGCTGCAGGCTTAGTTTGGTCGTGAAGTCCTGCATGGTTCAGGACAGGACAGTCCAGTCTGTTCAGGGTTGTGAGGAAGAGAGTGTAGGGGGGCATCAGTGCAGCTGAAGGCTTAGTTTGGTCGTGAAGTCCTGCATGGTTCAGGACAGGACAGTCCAGTCTGTTCGGGGTTGTGAGGAAGAGAGTGTAGGGGGGCATCAGTGCAGCTGCAGGTTTAGTTTGGTCGTGAAGTCCTGCATGGTTCAGTACAGCACAGTCCAGTCTGTTCAGGGTTGTGAGGAAGAAAGTGTAGGGGGGCATCAGTGCAGCTGCAGGTTTAGTTTGGTCGTGAAGTCCTGCATGGTTCAGGACAGTACAGTCCAGTCTGCTCGGGGTTGTGAGGAAGAGAGTGTAGGGGGGCATCAGTGCAGCTGCAGGTTTAGTTTGATCGTGAAGTCCTGCATGGTTCAGGACAGCACAGTCCAGTCTGTTCAGGGTTGTGAGGAAGAGAGTGTAGGGGGGCATCAGTGCAGCTGCAGGTTTAGTTTGGTCGTGAAGTCCTGCATGGTTCAGTACAGCACAGTCCAGTCTGTTCAGGGTTGTGAGGAAGAGAGTGTAGGGGGGCATCAGTGCAGCTGCAGGTTTAGTTTGGTCGTGAAGTCCTGCATGGTTCAGGACAGGACAGTCCAGTCTGCTCAGGGTTGTGAGGAAGAGAGTGTAGGGGGGCATCAGTGCAGCTGCAGGTTTAGTTTGGTCGTGAAGTCCTGCATGGTTCAGGACAGCACAGTCCAGTCTGTTCAGGGTTGTGAGGAAGAGAGTGTAGGGGGGCATCAGTGCAGCTGCAGGTTTAGTTTGATCGTGAAGTCATGGTTCAGGACAGCACAGTCCAGTCTGTTCGGGGTTGTGAGGAAGAGAGTGTAGGGGGGCATCAGTGCAGCTGCAGGCTTAGTTTGGTCGTGAAGTCCTGCATGGTTCAGGACAGGACAGTCCAGTCTGTTCAGGGTTGTGAGGAAGAGAGTGTAGGGGGGCATCAGTGCAGCTGAAGGCTTAGTTTGGTCGTGAAGTCCTGCATGGTTCAGGACAGGACAGTCCAGTCTGTTCGGGGTTGTGAGGAAGAGAGTGTAGGGGGGCATCAGTGCAGCTGCAGGTTTAGTTTGGTCGTGAAGTCCTGCATGGTTCAGTACAGCACAGTCCAGTCTGTTCAGGGTTGTGAGGAAGAGAGTGTAGGGGGGCATCAGTGCAGCTGCAGGTTTAGTTTGGTCGTGAAGTCCTGCATGGTTCAGTACAGCACAGTCCAGTCTGTTCAGGGTTGTGAGGAAGAGAGTGTAGGGGGGCATCAGTGCAGCTGCAGGTTTAGTTTGATCGTGAAGTCCTGCATGGTTCAGGACAGTACAGTCCAGTCTGCTCGGGGTTGTGAGGAAGAGAGTGTAGGGGGGCATCAGTGCAGCTGCAGGTTTAGTTTGATCGTGAAGTCCTGCATGGTTCAGGACAGCACAGTCCAGTCTGTTCGGGGTTGTGAGGAAGAGAGTGTAGGGGGGCATCAGTGCAGCTGCAGGCTTAGTTTGGTCGTGAAGTCCTGCATGGTTCAGGACAGCACAGTCCAGTCTGTTCAGGGTTGTGAGGAAGAGAGTGTAGGGGGGCATCAGTGCAGCTGCAGGTTTAGTTTGATCGTGAAGTCCTGCATGGTTCAGGACAGCACAGTCCAGTCTGTTCGGGGTTGTGAGGAAGAGAGTGTAGGGGGGCATCAGTGCAGCTGCAGGTTTAGTTTGGTCGTGAAGTCCTGCATGGTTCAGGACAGGACAGTCCAGTCTGTTCAGGGTTGTGAGGAAGAGAGTGTAGGGGGGCATCAGTGCAGCTGCAGGTTTAGTTTGGTCGTGAAGTCCTGCATGGTTCAGGACAGGACAGTCCAGTCTGCTCAGGGTTGTGAGGAAGAGAGTGTAGGGGGGCATCAGTGCAGCTGCAGGTTTAGTTTGATCGTGAAGTCCTGCATGGTTCAGGACAGCACAGTCCAGTCTGTTCGGGGTTGTGAGGAAGAGAGTGTAGGGGGGCATCAGTGCAGCTGCAGGCTTAGTTTGGTCGTGAAGTCCTGCATGGTTCAGGACAGCACAGTCCAGTCTGTTCAGGGTTGTGAGGAAGAGAGTGTAGGGGGGCATCAGTGCAGCTGCAGGTTTAGTTTGATCGTGAAGTCCTGCATGGTTCAGGACAGCACAGTCCAGTCTGTTCGGGGTTGTGAGGAAGAGAGTGTAGGGGGGCATCAGTGCAGCTGCAGGTTTAGTTTGGTCGTGAAGTCCTGCATGGTTCAGGACAGGACAGTCCAGTCTGTTCAGGGTTGTGAGGAAGAGAGTGTAGGGGGGCATCAGTGCAGCTGCAGGTTTAGTTTGGTCGTGAAGTCCTGCATGGTTCAGGACAGGACAGTCCAGTCTGCTCAGGGTTGTGAGGAAGAGAGTGTAGGGGGGCATCAGTGCAGCTGCAGGTTTAGTTTGGTCGTGAAGTCCTGCATGGTTCAGGACAGCACAGTCCACTCTGTTCGGGGTTGTGAGGAAGAGAGTGTAGGGGGGCATCAGTGCAGCTGCAGGCTTAGTTTGGTCGTGAAGTCCTGCATGGTTCAGGACAGCACAGTCCAGTCTGTTCAGGGTTGTGAGGAAGAGAGTGTAGGGGGGCATCAGTGCAGCTGCAGGTTTAGTTTGATCGTGAAGTCCTGCATGGTTCAGGACAGCACAGTCCAGTCTGTTCGGGGTTGTGAGGAAGAGAGTGTAGGGGGGCATCAGTGCAGCTGCAGGCTTAGTTTGGTCGTGAAGTCCTGCATGGTTCAGGACAGGACAGTCCAGTCTGTTCAGGGTTGTGAGGAAGAGAGTGTAGGGGGGCATCAGTGCAGCTGCAGGTTTAGTTTGGTCGTGAAGTCCTGCATGGTTCAGGACAGGACAGTCCAGTCTGTTCAGGGTTGTGAGGAAGAGAGTGTAGGGGGGCATCAGTGCAGCTGCAGGTTTAGTTTGGTCGTGAAGTCCTGCATGGTTCAGGACAGGACAGTCCAGTCTGCTCAGGGTTGTGAGGAAGAGAGTGTAGGGGGGCATCAGTGCAGCTGCAGGTTTAGTTTGGTCGTGAAGTCCTGCATGGTTCAGGACAGCACAGTCCACTCTGTTCGGGGTTGTGAGGAAGAGAGTGTAGGGGGGCATCAGTGCAGCTGCAGGTTTAGTTTGGTCGTGAAGTCCTGCATGGTTCAGGACAGCACAGTCCAGTCTGTTCGGGGTTGTGAGGAAGAGAGTGTAGGGGGGCATCAGTGCAGCTGCAGGTTTAGTTTGATCGTGAAGTCCTGCATGGTTCAGGACAGCACAGTCCAGTCTGTTCGGGGTTGTGAGGAAGAGAGTGTAGGGGGGCATCAGTGCAGCTGCAGGCTTAGTTTGGTCGTGAAGTCCTGCATGGTTCAGGACAGGACAGTCCAGTCTGCTCAGGGTTGTGAGGAAGAGAGTGTAGGGGGGCATCAGTGCAGCTGCAGGCTTAGTTTGATCGTGAAGTCCTGCATGGTTCAGGACAGCACGGTCCAGTCTGTTCGGGGTTGTGAGGAAGAGAGTGTAGGGGGGCATCAGTGCAGCTGCAGGCTTAGTTTGGTCGTGAAGTCCTGAATGGTTCAGGACAGGACAGTCCAGTCTGTTCGGGGTTGTGAGGAAGAGAGTGTAGGGGGGCATCAGTGCAGCTGCAGGTTTAGTTGGTCGTGAAGTCCTGCATGGTTCAAGACAGGACAGTCCAGTCTGTTCGGGGTTGTGAGGAAGAGAGTGTAGGGGGGCATCAGTGCAGCTGCAGGTTTAGTTTGGTCGTGAAGTCCTGCATGGTTCAGGACAGGACAGTCCAGTCTGTTCGGGGTTGTGAGGAAGAGAGTGTAGGGGGGCATCAGTGCAGCTGCAGGTTTAGTTTGATCGTGAAGTCCTGCATGGTTCAGGACAGCACAGTCCAGTCTGTTCAGGGTTGTGAGGAAGAGAGTGTAGGGGGGCATCAGTGCAGCTGCAGGTTTAGTTTGATCGTGAAGTCCTGCATGGTTCAGGACAGGACAGTCCAGTCTGTTCGGGGTTGTGAGGAAGAGAGTGTAGGGGGGCATCAGTGCAGCTGCAGGCTTAGTTTGGTCGTGAAGTCCTGCATGGTTCAGGACAGCACAGTCCAGTCTGTTCGGGGTTGTGAGGAAGAGAGTGTAGGGGGGCATCAGTGCAGCTGCAGGTTTAGTTTGGTCGTGAAGTCCTGCATGGTTCAGGACAGCACAGTCCAGTCTGTTCAGGGTTGTGAGGAAGAGAGTGTAGGGGGGCATCAGTGCAGCTGCAGGCTTAGTTTGGTCGTGAAGTCCTGCATGGTTCAGGACAGCACAGTCCAGTCTGTTCGGGGTTGTGAGGAAGAGAGTGTAGGGGGGCATCAGTGCAGCTGCAGGCTTAGTTTGGTCGTGAAGTCCTGCATGGTTCAGGACAGGACAGTCCAGTCTGTTCGGGGTTGTGAGGAAGAGAGTGTAGGGGGGCATCAGTGCAGCTGCAGGTTTAGTTTGATCGTGAAGTCCTGCATGGTTCAGGACAGGACAGTCCAGTCTGTTCAGGGTTGTGAGGAAGAGAGTGTAGGGGGGCATCAGTGCAGCTGCAGGTTTAGTTTGGTCGTGAAGTCCTGCATGGTTCAGGACAGGACAGTCCAGTCTGCTCGGGGTTGTGAGGAAGAGAGTGTAGGGGGGCATCAGTGCAGCTGCAGGCTTAGTTTGGTCGTGAAGTCCTGCATGGTTCAGGACAGGACAGTCCAGTCTGTTCGGGGTTGTGAGGAAGAGAGTGTAGGGGGGCATCAGTGCAGCTGCAGGCTTAGTTTGGTCGTGAAGTCCTGCATGGTTCAGGACAGCACAGTCCAGTCTGCTCAGGGTTGTGAGGAAGAGGGTAAGTTTTGGTAGAAAAGGAAGAAGACAGTAGTTACATTACTAGACGTATTGATTAGTCAGTTATTCATGTTAATGATCTGTCTGCTGGTGTGAAGTGTTGTGCGACTGATGATCTGACTCAGTTGTTAATACTGCTTACAGATGCTCATGTGTTTTCTCTGTCCCACCAGGGAAGAAGAGGAGGAAAACGAGAGGAGACCATTTTAAGCAGCGCTTCAGAAAGAACTTCACCACCCTACTGGAAGAGGAGGTGTGTGTGTGTGTGTGTTTTTTTGCTGTGTGTCATTTTCTAACTTGTAAAGAATCAGACATAAATCTTGATTTTTTTTTTTTGGGCGTCTGGGTAGCGTAGCGGTCTATTCCATTGGCTACCAATACGGGGATTGCTGGTTCAAATCCCCGTGTTACCTCTGGCTTGGTCAGGCATCCCTACAGACACAATTGGCTGTGTCTACAGGTGGGAAGCTAGATGTGGGAATGTGTCCTGGTCGCTGCACTAGCGCCTCCTCTGGTCAGTCAGGGCGCCTGTTCGGGAGGAGGTGGAACTGGGGAGAATAGCGTGATCCTCCCATGCGTTATGTCCCCCCCAGTGAAACTCCTCACTGTCAGGTGAAAAGAAGCGGCTGGTGACTCCACATGTATGGGAGGAGGCATGTGGTAGTCTGCAGACCGGGACGGCTCGGAAGAGTGAGGTAATTGGCCAAGTACAATTGGGGAGAAAAACGGGGAAAATCAAAAAAGAAAGAAATTGTTACATTTCACCGTTTCCCAACCAACAAAAGGCATGATTTACTAAAATCCATAGAGACATCCACCAAATCTACTACTACTACTACTACTTTCGGCTGCTCCCGTTAGGGGTCGCCACAGCGGATCATCCGTTTCCATTTCTTCCTGTCTTCTGCGTCTTCCTCTGTCACACCAGCCACCTGCATGTCTTCCCTCACCACATCCATAAACCTCCTCTTTGGCCTTCCTCTTCTCCTCTTCCCTGGCAGCTCCATATTCAGCATCCTTCTCCCAATATACTCAGCATCTCTCCTCCACACATGTCCAAGCCATCTCAATCTTGCCTCTCTTGCTTTGTCTCCAAACCGTCCAACCTGAGCGGTCCCTCTAATATAATCGTTCCTAATCCTGTCCTTCTTCGTTACTCCCAGTGAAAATCTTAGCATCTTCAACTCTGCCACCTCCAGCTCCGCCTCCTGTCTTTTCGTCAGTGCCACTGTCTCCAAACCATATAACATAGCTGGTCTCACAACCATCTTGTAAACTTTCCCTTTAACTCTTGCTGGTACCCTTCTGTCGCAAATCACTCCTGACACACTTCTCCACCCACTCCACCCTGCCTGCACTCTCTTCTCCACCTCTCTACTGCACTCCCCGTTACTTTGGACAGTTGACCCCAAGTATTTAAACTCAGATGCCTTTGTCACCTCCACTCCTTGCATCCTGACCATTCCACTATCCTCTCTCTCATTCACGCATAGGTATTCCGTCTTGCTCCTACTGACTTTCATTCCTCTTCTCTCTAGTGCATACCTCCACCTCTCCAGGCTCTCCTCCACCTGCACCCTACTCTCACTACACATCACAATGTCATCCGCGAACATCATCGTCCATGGAGACTCCTGCCTGATCTTGTCCGTCAACCTGTCCATCACCATTGCAAACAAGAAAGGGCTAAGAGCCGATCCTTGATGTAATCCCACCTCCACCTTGAACCCATCTGTCATTCCAACCGCACACCTCACCATTGTCACACTTCCCTCATACGTATCCTGCACCACTCCTACATACTTCTCTGCAACTCCTGACTTCCTCATACAATACCACACCTCCTCTCTCGGCACTCTGTCATAAGCTTTCTCTAAATCTACAAAGACACAATGCAACTCTTTCTGGCCTTCTCTATACTTCTCAATCAACATTCTCAAAGCAAACATCGCATCTGTGGTGCTCTTTCGTGGCATGAAACCATACTGCTGCTCGCTGATCGTCACCTCTCCTCTTAACCTAGCTTCTATTACTCTTTCCCAAATCTTCATGCTGTGGCTGATCAACTTTATACCTCTGTAGTTGTTACAGTTCTGCACATCGCCCTTGTTCTTGAAAATCGGTACCAGTATGCTTCTTCTCCACTCCTCAGGCATCCTCTCACTTTCCAGGATTGTGTTAAACAATCTAGTTAGAAACTCCACTGCCATCTCTCCTAAACATCTCCATGCCTCCACAGGTATGTCATCAGGACCAACTGCCTTTCCATTCTTCATCCTCTTCATAGCTGCCCTCACTTCCTCCTTGCTAATCCGCTGAACTTCCTGATTCACTATCCCTACATCATCCAACCTTCTCTCTCTCTCATTTTCTTCATTCATCAGCCCCTCAAAGTATTCCTTCCACCTTCTTAGCACACTCTCCTCGCTTGTCAGCACATTTCCATCTCTATCCTTGATCGCCCTAACTTGCTGCACATCCTTTGCAGCTTGGTCCCTCTGTCTAGCCAATCGGTACAAGTCCTTTTCTCCTTCCTTAGTGTCTAACCTGTCATACAACTGGTTAGCGCATTCAAGAAGGGCCTGGGTTCGAACCCCGGGGTTGTGCTACCTTGGGGGTCATCACAGGTTGTCCTCTTTGTGTTCTCCCCATGTCTGCGTGAGAGACATCCACCAAATGTTCAGCTTAATTAATGTTTGTCCAGCCACGAGGCGTCTTTTAACCAGGCTGGTAACTTCTTTTAACCAGGCTGGTAACGTCTTGTAACCAGGCTGGTAACTTCTTTTAACCAGGCTGGTAACATCTTTTAACCAGGCTGGTAACGTCTTGTAACCAGGCTGGTAACTTCTTTTAACCAGGCTGGTAACGTCCTGTAACCAGGCTGGTAACGTCCTGTAACCAGGCTGGTAATGTCTTTTAACCAGGCTGGTAACGTCTTGTAACCAGGCTGGTAACTGTGTCGTCCGACACCTTCCTCGGAGCTGCCCTGCTTCACTGTCTGAAATGACTCATGTGTTTCCTGCTGTGCAGGAAACACATGAGTCTGTAGGGACGCCCGACCAAGCTGGAGGTAGCATGGGGATTCAAACCGGCGATCCCTGTGTTGGTAGGCAACAGAATAGACCGCTACGCTACCCGGACGCCCCTGAGCCTCTGTATCATATGAGTCACATGAGGTGAAACACAGTGAAGGAGAATTAAAGTAAGGGTGCTGACATAGTGTGTATCAGTGCAGGGCGTAGACACTGTGTGGACAGACCACACCTCTTCCTAGTCTTCTCATAGTCCAGCCGCACTAGTGCATATCCAAGGCCTACCATCTTTTTTTTCCCAATTTCCCCCTTTTTCTCCGTAATTGTATCTGGCCAATTACCCTGCTTTTTTTTTTTTGTGAACCGTCCCAGTCGCTGCTCCACCCCCTCTCTGCCTATCTGGGGGGGCGCCCCGACCAACCAGAGCAGCCACTACTGCAGCAACCGGGACAAATACCCACATCCGACTTCCCACCTGCAGACACGGTCAACTGTCTGTAGGGATGCCCGACCCAGCTAGAGGTAACATTGGGATTTGAATCACGGACCCCCGTGTTGGTAGGCAACGGAATAGACCGCCGCGCTACCCGGAAGCGAATATTTTTTCCTAGGATGAATCCAGAAAGTTCCCACCCTCAGGCGCTAGGATTGGCCAGATCTGCCTGTCAGTCAGGACTGATGCGAATGCGCAACAACCCTAACCCTAACCCTAGCCATGTTTGCTAGCTAACTGTTAGCTATTAGCCACGATTGCAACCAAGCTAACTGTGCCAACTTAACTGTGTGTGTACGGTAAGCGAATATCTTTTTCCTAGGATGAATCCGGAAAGTTGACTGACAGGCAGATCTGGCCAATCCTAGCGCCTAAGGGCGGGAACTTTCCGGATTCATCCTAGGAAAAAAATATTGGCCACCCGGACGCCCATTTCCCACAATCTTTGCTCATCGTTTTCCTTTTTCCACCGGAAGTTAGAGACTGTAAACAACATGGCGGTGTCCGTGGATGAGGAAGAAGAGCTGCTGGGTTGCCCGGCTGTGTTCGAAAGAAAGACCAGGCGGAGGTGGTATGTTGGACCACTTCGTGAAGGGAGGGGTAGAGAGGGTCAGTTCAGCATGTTGGTGAGGGATATATGACAAGTATGGATGAGGAAAAACATCATCTCCGTACTGTATAAAAGTTGTAAAGCCACAAAGAAGAAACGGCGGAAGGTTTCCGGTGCCACAGGAAATGCATGTCGATGTGGACCAGTTTCCTGCCGAGCCGTGTTTTGTGTGACACCGGCACGCGAACGCTAGGTCCGCGCAGTCACAAAAATTGAGCTTCGCGTGGACATGGGCAGGCAGACATACACTGAGGTCCACTATTGCGTCATTTTAGTCTGCCCGGACCGCAGCGGAGTACGGTCCGTGTACGGTACGTCAAGACTGTGAACCGGCCTTTACACGACAGAGACACCAGGGACACTCTCTTCTAACGGAAATCTATTTTAATTTGCTCTTTTACTGAGCTGAGCCGGAAGACAAAGCTCCCAATTTGCCAGTCTGTCTTGGTCCCAACCCTCACCTATGGTCATGAGCTTTGGGTGGTGACTGACAGGGTGAGATGGTGGACACAAGCGGCTGAAATGAGTTTCCTCCGTAGGGGGTCTGGACTCAGCCTTAGAGATAGGATGAGGAGCTCGGACACCCAGAGGGAGCTCGGAGTAGAGCCGCTGCTCCTTCACATTGGAAGGAGCCGGTTGAGGTGGTTTGGCCATCTGATTAGGATGCCTCCTGGTCACCTTCCTTTGGAGGTTTTCCAGGGTAGACTCAGAACTCGCTGGAGGGACTACATGTCCAGTCTGGCCTGGGAACATCCCCCAGGAGGAGCTGGAGGGTGTTGCTGGGGAGAGGGACGTCTGGAGTGCCCTACTTAGCTTGCTGCCACCGCCACCCCACCCCAGAGAAACGGCTGATGAGATGAATGAGTGTTTTATTGGCTGCAGCCTGTCACATGATCTTTCTCTGTGATGTGATTGGTAGAACCTGTCCGAGAAGCCGGAGCCCAACTACCTGTCAGCTGCAGCCCCGCCCTCCTCCCTCCCCCCACGGCTCTTCTGCTCCGTGTGTGGTTTTCCTTCACACTACACCTGCACCTCCTGCGGGGGGCGCTACTGCTGCACCAAGTGTCTGTGCACACATAGAGAGACCAGGTAGCACCACACACACACACACACACAGACACACACACTCGAAACACCCAACACAGACTCTAAAACTGAAAGTCTGTGTGAGTCTGAACATTTTCTAGAACAACCAAGCTAATTTTATCTCTCTCTGTCTCTCTGTCTCTCTCTGTCTCTCCCTCTGTCTCTCTGTCTCTCTCTGTCTCTCCCTCTGTCTCTCTGTCTCTCCCTCTGTCTCTCTGTCTCTCCCTCTGTCTCTCTGTCTCTCCCTCTGTCTCTCTGTCTCTCTCTGTCTCTCCCTCTGTCTCTCTGTCTCTCCCTCTGTCTCTCTGTCTCTCCATCTCTCCCTCTCTCTGTCTCTGTCTCTCCCTCTGTCTCTCTGTCTCTCCATCTCTCCCTCTCTCTCTGTCTCTCCCTCTGTCTCTCTGTCTCTCCATCTCTCCCTCTCTCTCTCTCTCTGTCTCTGTCTCTCCCTCTGTCTCTCTGTCTCTCCCTCTCTCTCTCTGTCTCTCCCTCTGTCTCTCTGTCTCTCCATCTCTCCCTCTCTCTCTCTCTCTGTCTCTGTCTCTCCCTCTGTCTCTCTGTCTCTCTCTCTGTCTCTGTCTCTCCCTCTGTCTCTCTGTCTCTCCCTCTGTCTCTCTGTCTCCCTCTGTGTCTCTCTCTGTCTGTGTCTCTCCCTCTGTGTGTCTCTCTCTGTCTGTGTCTCTCCCTCTGTCTCTCCCTCTGTATGTCTCCCTCTGTCTCTCTCTCTGTCTGTGTCTCTCTCTCTCTGTCTGTGTGTCTCTCTGTCTCTCCCTCTGTGTGTGTCTCTCTGTGTGTCTCTCTCTGTGTGTCTCTGTCCAGGTGTTTGAAGTGGACTCTGTAGTGTGCTGGAGGCTTGCTAACAGAGTTCCTGTGTCCATCTGGACATCTCAGCAGTGAAGTTCACAACAAGGGAATTCAGCCTGTGACTCTGTTACAGGATGGGTGCTTTAAAGATGGCCGACAGCCTCTCTGTCCCTCTCTCCCCCATGTCCACACACCGGCTGTCTTCCTCTGGTCAGCGTGAAGACGTGAAAGTAAAAGATGAAGGCTGTTTGCCCATGTGATCACAGGTCTTCTGTGAAGAGTCAGTAAAGGACTGTCTGACTGCAGAAACAACATGACTCACACTCCCTCCAGCTGTCTGTCACCCCGTCTGTCTGTCTGTCTGATGATGACGATGATGATGATCATCATCATCATCGTCATCATCATTAGAGAAGTGTGATCTGTTTAGCGTTTAACCTGATTTGATGCCTTTGTCCAGGAATTATCTGTATCATATTATTATTATTTTTTTGGATTTCCCCCCTTTTTCTCCCCAATTGTATCTGGCCAATTACCCCACTCTTCCGAGCCGTCCCGGTCTCTGCTCCACCCCCTCTGCTGATCCGGGGAGGGCTGCAGACTACCACATGCCTCCTTCGATACATATGGGGTCACCAGCCATGTCTTTTCACCTGACAGTGAGGAGTTTCACCAGGGGGACGTAGCGCGTGGGAGGATCACGCTATTCCCCCCAGTTCCCCCTCCCCCCTGAGCAGGCGCCCCGACCGACCAGAGGAGGCGCTAGTGCAGCGACCAGGACACATACCCACATCCGGCTTCCCACCCACAGACACGGCCAGTTGTGTCTGTAGGGACGCCCGGCCAAGCCGGAGGTAACACGGGGATTCAAACCGGCGACCCCTGTGTTGGTAGGCAACAGAATAGACCACCACGCCACCCGGACGCCCCTGAGCCTCTGTATCATATGAACTGGCATCGTCTCACACTCCATCATCAATAAAGTAATGCCAATGTGTGTAACAGCAACACTCTGTGTGTGTGTGTGTGCGCGCGCGTGTGTGCCTTCTAACCTGGATATGACACACACGTGTGTGTGTGGTGTTGTAGCTGGTAGGGTGAGGCTGCTTGGTCAGCTGTTGGGGTTCAGGGGGAAGGTGGACTATAGCTACAAAAGATGTATGGGAGATGTAAGCACACTTGGGGGGACAATAACAGGCACAAGGCGGACTACGGTGAGGTGGGTGTTTACTGGGACACAAGTGGTTATTAGTAGTAGTAGTATTACTACTACAGGTGTTTACAAGACATAAAACACCACACAAAGACACACAACCAAGACCAGACAAAACTCACGGGGTGGTGTGGAAAATAACAACCAAACACGCCACCTACCGCCTGTAATATCGACCTACATCTCTACAGAAGAACAGACCTCTAGCTAACCCCGCTGCAACCAGCGTTCACAAATACAGGGGGCGCCACCTCCCTTAAACTGACGTGCCTAGACAGACAAGTCACCCTGCGTGTAGGGGCCCCGTATCTTACCTGGCACCGGTCTCAGAAGGGAAACGGGGGGCAAAGACTTACACAAAAGCAAACCCACAAACTGCACACACAACCAACACAACAGCACACAAGCGTACACGACGAGACGTCCAGCAGCCACGGGTTGGCGCTATTTCAATTGGAGAGCTGAGAGTTGATTGGAAGAGGCATAATTGCAGGAGGAAGCTGGTTGGCGGGGGCGGGATGATGAGCAGATGGAATAATGATGATTGACAGCAGGAAGGACGAATGGAGGTGATGATGGCTGCACATGGACTCCTGCAGGAGTTGAGAGCAACAGAGAGAGACAGAGAACGAGAGGAAGAGACAGACTTGGAGAGAGATAAGAGGGGAGGAAAAATGCACGCACACATCTCACACACCCACACACCCACGTAACCTCCCCCTTGACCTACCCGCCTTGGGTGACCTTACCAGGAGCCGAGCTCTGGACGGCATAGCGCTTGGGATCATTGTTACACGCAAGCTTCTCCACCTTGTCGTGGTGAACATCCAGGAGAAGGGTGTGGAGATCCAGGAGAAGGGTGTGGAGATCCAGGAGAAGGGTGTGGGGATCCAGGAGAAGTGTGTGGAGATCGAGGAGAAGGGAGATCCGGGAGAAGGGTGTGGGGATCCAGGAGAAGGGTGTGGAGATCCAGGAGAAGTGTGTGGAGATCGAGGAGAAGGGAGATCCGGGAGAAGGGTGTGGGGATCCAGGAGAAGGGTGTGGAGATCCAGCAGAAGGAAGATCCGGGAGAAGTGTGTGGAGATCCAGGAGAAGGGTGTGGAGATCCAGGAGAAGTGTGTGGAGATCGAGGAGAAGGAAGATCCGGGAGAAGTGTGTGGAGATCCAGGAGAAGGGAGATCCGGGAGAAGGGAGATCCGGGAGAAGTGTGTGGAGATCGAGGAGAAGGGAGATCCGGGAGAAGTGTGTGGAGATCCAGGAGAAGGGTGTGGGGATCCAGGAGAAGGAAGATCCGGGAGAAGTGTGTGGAGATCCAGGAGAAGTGTGTGGAGATCGAGGAGAAGGGAGATCCAGGAGAAGTGTGTGGAGATCCAGGAGAAGTGTGTGGAGATCGAGGAGAAGGAAGATCCGGGAGAAGTGTGTGGAGATCGAGGAGAAGTGTGTGGAGATCCAGGAGAAGTGTGTGGAGATCCGGGAGAAGTGTGTGGAGATCCAGGAGAAGGGTGTGGAGATCGAGGAGAAGGAAGATCCGGGAGAAGTGTGTGGAGATCGAGGAGAAGGGAGATCCGGGAGAAGTGTGTGGAGATCCAGGAGAAGGGTGTGGGGATTCAGGAGAAGGGAGATCCGGGAGAAGTGTGTGGAGATCCAGGAGAAGGGTGTGGGGATTCAGGAGAAGGGAGATCCAGGAGAAGGGTGTGGAGATCCAGGAGAAGGGAGATCCGGGAGAAGGGTGTGGGGATCCAGGAGAAGGAAGATCCGGGAGAAGTGTGTGGAGATCGAGGAGAAGGGAGATCCGGGAGAAGTGTGTGGAGATCCAGGAGAAGGGTGTGGAGATCGAGGAGAAGGAAGATCCGGGAGAAGTGTGTGGAGATCGAGGAGAAGGGAGATCCGGGAGAAGGGTGTGTATATACAGACATAAATCAGCCGGACAGCACAGCTGGTCACCATCCAGCAGAGTCATTCTCAGCCGCTGGGTCCTGAGGCTGAGAGACGCGACCCACCCAGCGAAAGAGAGAAACCCTCAGAGGAACCTGAAGGACTTGATGTTGGATACCAGCAGGTACTCTGAGTAGTCTGAGCTTCTCCACGGGGAAGAATAAGCCCTGCCCTCTGCTGAACGACTGTGCAGTCTACTTCACCTTCATAGTTTAGCTGAGCATGGTTCATAAAAAGTTAAAATGCGATTCGGCTGAATGAAACAAATATCTAAAGATAGTATGTTTCTGTTGAAAGTTATGTATTGTTTAGGTGGAAACAAGATGACAGCACAAAGGCCTGCTATTAAATACTGATAATCAACCAAAAACGAATAGAAAGAACTACACGAGTGTTAAGTACAAACAAACATCTTCCCGACGACAGTTCTGTGACTGTACAGTACACGGAAAGGTGGATGTGTTATCAGAGCTGTGTTAGATAGAGTCCGTTGCTGCGCTTCTCCTGGATCACCAACTTGCTGTGGTCGGGTTCCAGGTGAAGTATGTGTGTATATTGTAGCGAATTCGGGGGGGCAGTCCGGGAACCGCCGCCACAGCCGGGACGCGAACCCGTGTCTCCCACTCCGCAAGCGGCAACGTTAACCAGTCGACTAAAGGTTCCGACCCGTTAGTCAAGGGCTGATTCGTGTACGTTACACGACTAAGTAGACGGTTCCCGGGCTGCCCCCCCCCTCAATTCACTGCATTGGTGTCAGGAGTGGGATGGTGAGACCGTGAGGCCATCGGAAAGCGCGTGCGCCCATAGGCGTGAGGTCATAGGGAGTGGATATGCTGAAGCGCGGGGACGCAGTGTAGCGTGCACGGATAAGTAGACACGTTACGCCTTGGCTAACGGGTCGGACCCTTTAGTCGACTGGTTCACGTTGTCACCTGCCGTGCAGGAAATACGGGATCGCGTCCCGGCTGTGGCGGTCCCGGACTGCCCCCCTGAATTCGCTACGATATAATTCTCCAGGAGGGTGGCGCAGTGGTTAGCGCGGTCGCCTCACAGCAAGCAGGTCCTGGGTCCAAGCCCCGGTGTGGTCCAACCGTGGGGGTCGTCCTGTTTGGGGTTTGCATGTTCTCCCCGTGTCTGTGTGGGTTTCCTCCCACAGTCCAAAGTCATGTAGGTCAATTCAGTGCAGCTGACCTCCGCTGAATCGGCCGCACTGAATTGCCGGTAGGTGTGTTTTGTAACAGGTGGAGATCCAGGTCAAGTGCAAAGGTTGTTCTGAGGTGTGGTCTGAAACAGCAAGTGTGTGTTTGTTTGCTTTGCCTCTATGCCTGTGCTGTGTGTGTGTGTGTGTGTGTGAGAGAGAGAGAGACAGAGAGAGAGAGAGAGAGAGAGAGAGGCAGTAGAGCTGTAAAGATAAGAGTGGACTATGTCTCCTGTAGGTGGACATGTCAGAGGTATTGTCAGGTTAAAGACTCGGGCATACCGTCAGGAAAATGGCGTGTCTGTCCGTCCAGGAGTTTGTGTCTGAGTTTGTGTAGTTGAGCGTTTGTCTGTGTGTGTTTCTTGCAGTCATCATGGTTTTCCATCGAGGGAAGACGTTGGTTCGATTTGTGAAGCTGTCCGCCATCTTGGCTCTCCTGCTGTTCCTCAGCTACTTCTGGCTGCGTGAGTTTCTTCTTCTTCTACTCTGTTTAAACTGAATCGGTGGGCCATGTTGGTTCTCTGAGCCTCACTGTGTTTAAACTGAACCGGTCGGCCATGTTGGTTCTCTGAGTTTCAGTGTGGACGGGTCGGCCATGTTGGTTCTCTGAGTTTCAGTGTGGACGGGTCGGCCATGTTGGTTCTCTGAGTTTCAGTGTGGACGGGTCGGCCATGTTGGTTCTCTGAGTTTCACTGTGGGCCGGTCGGCCATGTTGGTTCTCTGAGTTTCAGTGTGGACCGGTCGGCCATGTTGGTTCTCTGAGTTTCAGTGTGAGCCGGTCGGCCATGTTGGTTCTCTGAGTTTCAGTGTGTAAAGACATTTTGGGCATTTTAAGCCTTTCCTATCCAGAGCAGGAGAGAGACGGAATACACCGGGTGATGAGAGGAAAGGAAATGTTCAGCAAAGGACCGATGGTTGGAACCAAACCCAGGTCGCCACCTGTCTTCCTGGTTCTCTGAGTTTGGATTTTAAGAGGGAAGTTGATGAAACCTGTGTCAAATCACATTTTGACGTCATCCTCAAGAACCCTGACTTGGGGACTTGGTTAGCGTTCACATGGATTTGGTGCAGAACACTTCATGGTCCAGAAGCTAACCTCGCCGTAGCTCCTTCTCGTGTTTGGGGGGCGTGTTTAAAGCTATGACCAGGATTGGCCGCACACAACCGCCATGTTCTGGACAGCCCAACAGTTTCATGTGTGTCGCAACTTGGCAACTCTTGACATCACAAATTTGTTCGACTTTCTGACATCGTTTATCTGATTTGGTCTGCCGATCACTTGCTATTTCTTCTGATGTATTATCCATTGTACTGGTTACAGTGGTTATACTAAGCTTACCTTTATACTGCTTATGCTGTTTATAGTGGTTGGACTGGTTGTACTGGCGATGCTGTTAGACTGGTTATACTATCATACTCCTGGTGCCTGCTATATAATGTGTAGTAACGTACAAGTGCCACAAGATGGCAGTAGCTACATTTGAGGCGCCATATGGGACGCTACCCGTGACTGAATGTTCCACAATACAGTAGAGAGCGAGCTTGGGACGGAAACAGCGTCATGCCGTCACAACACTTAACAGAGCAACGAGGAGCACACGTCAGAAAACAAGGAGGCTTTGTAGTGAAATATGAGCAAATGTGCTGTAACGATCCCGGCTGAATAGGCTCGGCAGGCCTTGGCTGACGGGTCGGACCCTTTAGTCGACTGGCCACCGTGAGCTCCCGGTTCGCGCCCCAGCTGTGGCGGTTCCCGCGGCTGCTCCCCGAATTCGCTACATTTGTGTCGGAAGTGGGATTCTTCTGACGCGAATGTGTAATACTGTAGCCCATTTTTTTCGGGGGGGGCGGGGCTTATCAAGCAGGGGGAATTAGACATAAATGCCTCCCTCTAAAAGCCCTGCCTCCGTTAAAGGCCTGGTGCCCTCTGCAGTTGAGGTAATTAAAGGCCCTGGCCACTATCTGAAGAAAGAGCGTAAACTCTTGTTTACCGTATTTCCTCTGTGATGGCCTGGCGGCCTGTCCAGCATGTCTTCCCGCCTGCCACCCAATGACTGCTGGGATAGGCTCCAGCATCCCGCCACCCCGATTGGGATAAACGGCTTGGATAATGGATGGATAATGGATGGATAATGGATGGATAATGGATGGATGGTAAACTCTTGCTTTGATTGTACCTGTTAGAGTGGTTGTACTGGTTGTGCTAGTTATACTTGTGTGGTTGTTGTATTGGTCATACTTGCTATACTCATGTTATACTGGGTATACTAGTTATAGTATTATACTGAATACAGTAGTCATCCTGGTTATCAGAGCCAGAATCAGAATCAACTGTATTGGCCAGAGTGTGCAAGAGTACATACATCTGTCACCATCTTACAGTGCTGTGACTGCAAACATCCGCCAGTCCTCTGTGAACAGTACACATGGCCGGTCAGGGCTGTGCCATATGACGCCATATGTATCGTGTGACGAGAGAAAACGTCCATTTTCATATGAAATGTGTTTCGTCATTTGGATGACCCTTTCCGCTCTTTGCACAACAAACAGTGAAGGTAACGCAGAACGGGATAATTCCGACCAGACGGACTCCGACCAGCCAGGACAAAAGGCGGAGCTTGTACCGAACAGAGGGGCCACTTCTATCCTGTGGACGTGGTTTGGGTATGAAAAGTCTGACATGGACCAGAAAACCGTACTTTGCAAAGCATGTGGCACGCAGGTCCCCCCAAAAGACTCGAACACCACGAGCCTCTGTCACCGCCTACGTGAGAATCATGTCAAACAGTATGGAGAGAGTCCACACATGAGAGCCGCACAAGCAGACCCGGACCCGGACCCGGACCCGGACCCAGATGTTGCGAGAGGCTTTGGCCCGCGGCACAGCATATGTCAAAGAATCAGGAAGATGGAAGGAGATAACCACCGCCGTTGCAACTTACACCTGCAAAGACATGGCCCCAGTTTACACGGTGAAGAAACGGGGGTTTGTGCGTTGGAACACTTGACCCAAGGTGCACAATGCCAAGCCGAAAAGCGAGTAACTAATTCAGAAGGTAACACGACAAATGGCTTTCCATCTGGTACTTTTATGCAAACTATTTATTCATTGAATTTACAGAAAATGTGCTATACCGTGAAATGTATCGTTATCGTGATATGAATGACCTATATCATGATATGAGTGACCTATATCGTGATATAAATGTAGGTCATTTATATCACAATATAGGTCACTCATATCATGTATAGGTCACTCATATCATGATGATATGAGTGACCTATACATGATATGAGTGACCTATATTGTGATATGAGTGACCTATATCATGATAAGAACGACCTATATCATGACATGAGTGACCTATACATGATATAAGTGACCTATATCGTAATATGGGTGACCTATATCATGATATGAGTGACCTATATCATGATATGAGTGACCTATGTCAAGATATGAGTGACCTATACATGATATGAGTGACCTATATCATGATATGAGTGACATATATCGTGATAAGAATGACCTATATTGTGATATAAATGACCTATATCATGATATGAGTGACCTATACGTGATATGAATGAATTATATCATGATATGAGTGACCTATACGTATATATGTGGTATGAATGACCTATATCATGATATGAGTGACCTATATCATGATATGATTGACCTATACATGATATGAGTGACCTATGTCATGATATGAGTGACCTATACATGATATGAGTGACCTATATCGTGATATGAGTGACCTATATCATGATATGAGTGACATATATTGTGATATGAATGACCTATATCATGATATGAATGACCTATATCATGATATGAGTGACCTATACGTGATATAAATGACCTATATCATGATATGAGTGACCTATATCATGATATGAGTGACCTATATGTGGTATGAATGACCTATATCATGATATGAGTGACCTATATGTGGTATGAATGACCTATATCATGATATGAGTGACTTATACATTATATGAGTGACCTATATCATGATATTTGTGACCTATATCGTGATATGAATGACCTATATCATGATATAAATGACCTACACTACCGTTCAAAAGTTTGGGATCACATTGAAATGTCCATATTTTTGAAGGAAAAGCACTGTACTTTTCAATGAAGATAACTTTAAACTAGTCTTAACTTTAAAGAAATACACTCTATACATTGCTAATGTGGTAAATGACTATTCTAGCTGCAAATGTCTGGTTTTTGGTGCAATATCTACATAGGTGTATAGAGGCCCATTTCAAGCAACTATCACTCCAGTGTTCTAATGGTACAATGTGTTTGCTCATTGGCTCAGAAGGCTAATTGATGATTAGAAAACCCTTGTGCAATCATGTTCACACATCTGAAAACAGTTTAGCTCGTTACAGAAGCTACAAAACTGACCTTCCTTTGAGCAGATTGAGTTTCTGGAGCATCACATTTGTGGGGTCAATTAAACGCTCAAAATGGCCAGAAAAAGAGAACTTTCATCTGAAACTCGACAGTCTATTCTTGTTCTTAGAAATGAAGGCTATTCCATGCGAGAAATTGCTAAGAAATTGAAGATTTCCTACACCGGTGTGTACTACTCCCTTCAGAGGACAGCACAAACAGGCTCTAACCAGAGTAGAAAAAGAAGTGGGAGGCCGCGTTGCACAACTGAGCAAGAAGATAAGTACATTAGAGTCTCTAGTTTGAGAAACAGACGCCTCACAGGTCCCCAACTGGCATCTTCATTAAATAGTACCCGCAAAACACCAGTGTCAACATCTACAGTGAAGAGGCGGCTGCGGGACTCTGGGCTTCAGGGCAGAGTGGCAAAGAAAAAGCCATATCTGAGACTGACCAATAAAAGAAAAAGATTAAGATGGGCAAAAGAACACAGACATTGGACAGAGGAAGACTGGAAAAAAGTGTTGTGGACGGATGAATCCAAGTTTGAGGTGTTTGGATCACAAAGAAGAACGTTTGTGAGACGCAGAACAAATGAAAAGATGCTGGAAGAATGCCTGACGCCATCTGTTAAGCATGGTGGAGGTAATGTGATGGTCTGGGGTTGCTTTGGTGCTGGTAAGGTGGGAGATTTGTACAGGGTAAAAGGGATTCTGAATAAGGAAGGCTATCACTCCATTTTGCAACGCCATGCCATACCCAGTGGACAGCGCTTGATTGGAGCCAATTTCATCCTACAACAGGACAATGACCCTAAACACACCTCCAAATTGTGCAAGAACTATTTAGAGCAGAAGCAGGCAGCTGGTATTCTATCGGTAATGGAGTGGCCAGCGCAGTCACCAGATCTGAACCCCATTGAGCTGTTGTGGGAGCAGCTTGACCGTATGGTACGCAAGAAGTGCCCATCCAACCAATCCAACTTGTGGGAGCTGCTTCTGGAAGCGTGGGGTGCAATTTCTCCAGATTACCTCAACAAATTAACAGCTAGAATGCCAAAGGTCTGCAATGCTGTAATTGCTGCAAATGGAGGATTCTTTGACGAAAGCAAAGTTTGATGTAAAAAAAATCTTATTTCAAATACAAATCATTATTTCTAACCTTGTCAATGTCTTGACTCTATTTTCTATTCATTTCACAACATATGGTGGTGAATAAGTGTGACTTTTCATGGAAAACACAAAATTGTTTGGGTGATCCCAAACTTTTGAACGGTAGTGTATATCGTGATATGAGTGACGTATATGTGATATGAATGACCTATATCATGATATGAGTGACCTATACGTGATATGAATGACCTATATCATGATATGAGTGATCTATATCATGATATGAGTGACCTATATGTGATATGAATGACCTATGTCATGATATGAGTGATCTATATCATGATATGAGTGACGTATATCATGATATGAGTGACCTATACGTGGTATGAATGACCTATATCATGATATGAGTGACGTATATGTGACATGATATGAATGACTTATACGTTTTAAATCCAAACTGAAGCTGATTTCACAACATGTACCTGTTTTTTATAATCTGCTTGTAATTTACTTTTTTTCTAAATTTTTTTGTCTTTTGTTTGTGTTTTCAAATGTGTAATTTTTCAACTGTGTGATTTTGTATCTCCTCTCTAATTGCTGCTGCCTATCTTGGCCAGGTCTCCCTTGAAAGAGAGGTTTGTAATCTCAACGGGATCCTCCTGGCTAAATAAAGATTAAATAAATAAATAATATAAATGACCTATATCATGGTATGACACTTTGGTCATATTGCACAGCTCTAATAGTAAAGGTAATTTGCATATGAAACCAGTCGTTGGTTTGGTTCGTTATACCACTGTATTGTTTATAAGGGTGGGGTACCTACAGTCACTGTATTGGTTATAAGGGTGGGGTACCTACAGTCACTGTATTGGTTATAAGGGTGGGGTACCTGCAGTCACTGTATTGGTTATAAGGGTGGGGTACCTGCAGTCACTGTATTGGTTATAAGGGTGGGGTACCTGCAGTCACTGTATTGGTTATAAGGGTGGGGTACCTGCAGTCACTGTATTGGTTATAAGGGTGGGGTACCTGCAGTCACTGTATTGGTTATAAGGGTGGGGTACCTGCAGTCACTGTATTGGTTATAAGGGTGGGGTACCTGCAGTCACTGTATTGGTTATAAGGGTGGGGTACCTGCAGTCACTGTATTGGTTATAAGGGTGGGGTACCTGCCGTCACTGTATTGTTTATAAGGGTGGGGTACCTGCAGTCACTGTATTGGTTATAAGGGTGGGGTACCTGCAGTCACTGTATTGGTTATAAGGGTGGGGTACCTACAGTCACTGTATTGGTTATAAGGGTGGGGTACCTACAGTCACTGTATTGGTTATAAGGGTGGGGTTGCTGCAGTCGCTGTATAGGTTATAAGGGTGAGGTACCTGCAGTCACTGTATTGGTTATAAGGGTGGGGTACCTGCCGTCACTGTATTGTTTATAAGGGTGGGGTACCTGCAGTCACTGTATTGGTTATAAGGGTGGGGTACCTACAGTCACTGTATTGGTTATAAGGGTGGGGTACCTACAGTCACTGTATTGGTTATAAGGGTGGGGTTGCTGCAGTCGCTGTATTGGTTATAAGGGTGGGGTACCTACAGTCACTGTATTGGTTATAAGGGTGGGGTTGCTGCAGTCACTGTATTGGTTATAAGGGTGGGGTTGCTGCAGTCACTGTATTGGTTATAAGGGTGGGGTTGCTGCAGTCACTGTATTGGTTATAAGGGTGGGGTTGCTGCAGGCAGGTGAGAGTGAAGAGGACACTTGGTGATGATGAGACGTGTCTGTCTATAATCGGTGTGTCCAGATGAGCTGGTTTACCTTTCTATGAGGCCAACCTGGAGATTCAAACTGAATTAACACCCCGCTTCTGTCTGTCTGTCTGTCTGTCTGTTTGTCTGTCTGTCTGTCTGTCTCTCTGTCTGTCTGTCTGTCTCCTCCAGCTCAGGGTAGAGAGACACACTGTGAGACATCTTGGCATCCCTGTCTGAGTTTTCATCAACAGACGGTAAGACACACACACTCAGTCTTAAGGTTATGTGTGCAGTATTTCATCCAAAGGAGGTGGATCAAGTGCAAGTGGACTTGGTATATAGCGGTGAAGACGTGTCGCCTCCCATCCAAGAGGCTTCCTCAGTTCCTGCCTTTCTGACTAGACCAAGCTAGTCTGACTAGACCAAGCTGGTCTGACTGGCTGCTGATGAGACTCAGCATTTATCCTCTAGGAGTCGCTATCAGAGCTATTGATATGCGTGGCTCTTTTGTGTACTGAGGAAGCCTCTTGGATGGGAGGCGAAACGTCTTCATGGATAAATACCAAGTCCACTTGCACTTGAGTCACCTGCTTTGGATTAGCAGGACCTGGATGAATGAGAACATTCACAGACATGGTGCAGTATTTCAGTTTTGCTGACACAGTGTGAGTAGTACACACACGGTGAGTATTACACACAGGGTGAGTAGTACACAGGGTGAGTAGTACACAGTGTGAGTAATACACACAGGGTACCTACTAGTATTTATCATAAGATGATGGGAAATATCATGAAGTGACTGCTGAATATCGTGACTAACAGAGATCATAATGTCACATACATTTCTTAGTCTAGACAGACAGACAGACAGACAGACAGACAGACAGACAGACAGACAGACAGACAGATATCAGTGTTACTAAGTGGTACTGATTAAAATACAGTAAATGAGTCAAATTTGTCCATTTAAAAAACACAGGAGCTGAACTGGCTGCTGTTCCTTTGTCTGTCTGTGTGAGTAACTAAACAGCCTCACAGCAAGAAGCTTCCTGCTGAAGGACTCTCACCACCACCACCACCACCACCCTTCGTATTCCAATAGGTCGTCTTGCAGGTGGCGGCACGGCGGCGCAGTGGTCAGCACTGTCGCCTCACAGCAAGAAGGTTCCTGCTGAAGGACTCTCACCACCACCACCACCACCACCCTTCGTATTCCAATAGGTCATCTTGCAGGTGGCGGCACGGCGGCGCAGTGGTTAGCACTGTCGCCTCACAGCAAGAAGGTCCTGGGTTCGAGCCCCGGGGTAGTCCAACCTTGGGGGTGGTCCCGGGTCGTCCTGTGTGGAGTTTGCATGTCTCCCCGTGTGTGCGTGGGTTTCCCCGGGGGCTCCGGTTTCCCCCCACAGTCCTGAGACATGTAGGTCAGGTGACTCGGCCGTACTACATTGTCCCTATGAATGAATGAATGAATGAATGAATGAATGAATGTGTGGGGGGGGGGCCCTGTGATGGTCTGGCGGGCTGTCCAGGGTGTCTCCCCCCCCGCCTGCCGCCCACTGACTGACTGCTGGGATAGGCTCCAGCGACCCTGAGAGCGGGACAAGTGGTTAAGACAATGGATGGATGGATGTCTTGTATGTAGTAGTGTCTTGGTTTCAGTGTGTTGTTGTAATTAAAACATGTTAACACTAGAGGGCAGCATGCGGGCATAGATTTAACAACTTTAAACTCGCGTCGTCTGCAGTGCTCACAGCTTGACGTGACGTCTCTCTTTCAGGCTGAACTGGTTGCTGTCGATCACAGGGACAGACAAGAGGGGGTGGAGCTATCTCTGGCCTCGTCCCTACCCCAGGAGTGTCCCAGCCAATCGTTTCAGGCATGGCGTCTGCTGCTCTATTTGAAAGCAAGCCTGGGCGCCAACGAGGATGTTCTGCTAGAACCCTACCTGCAGAGCTGGGAGGAGCTTATAAAGTACACACACACACACACACACACACACACACACACACACACACACACACACACACACACACACACACTCACACACACACTCGTAAAACACTCTCCCGCTCCCCCTTTTTTCGGGTGGTGTGCGTCTCCCTCAAGCTCGGGTCCTCCACCAGAGGAGTTTGAGGGTTCTGTGCAGTATCTTGGCTGTTCGTAGGACCGCCCTCTTCTGGACAGAGACCTCAGATGTTGTTCCTGCAGCCTGCTGGAGCCGCCCTCCCAGTCGGGGGTCACCGCCCCTAGTGCTGCTGTTACCATGGGGACTACTGTGGGGTTCACCTTGCTCTAGCGTCTCGTGCTCCTTCTTGCTGATGGTTCCTCATGAGTCAGGCGTAAGCAAGAGTAGTCTTTCACAGAGAGAGGGGACGCTGTGTCCTGTCATGTTTACCCAGCAGCGCCGCTAGGGGGCACTGCTGGGTAAGGAAATGTGTGTTCTCCGCTAATACAGGAAGAAGAGGATAGAAGATGGTTGAATGCTCATCGATGTCAGTAAAGCTTTTCTTAACATTACCTGCTGTCATTGTTGACATCGACTGCGGTACCATAAAAGGCCTCCTTTCCCATGTGTCCTTGCAGTATCGTTCAGTCTCTGCTCTGGGTGGGACTGGTCTTGTTCCCTTGTTACTCTACAGCTGGGAGAAGACTTGGGATGGTTGTTTGAGGAACAGGCCACTTACTCTTTTGGGTTCTACTTCTCT
>JAJHIY020000569.1:415000-420000 GCA_022114975.2 Lampris megalopsis
TATTACAGATGATGATGATGATGATTATTATTATTATTATTATTATTATTATATATCATTATTATTATCATTACAGATCATTATTATCATTATTACAGGTTATTATTATTATTATTATTGTTACAGATCATTACTATTATTATTACAGATTATTATTACAGATTGTTGTTATTATTATTACAGATTATTATTATTATTGTTATTATTACATATCATTGTTATTATTATTACAGGTTATTATTATTATTATTGTTACAGATCATTATTATTATTATTACAGATTATTATTATTATTATTACAGATTGTTATTATTATTACAGATTATTATTATTAGTGTTATTATTACATATCATCATCATTATTATTATTATTATTATTACAGATGATTATATATTATGTCATTATTGAAAACTACAGAGCAGGAAGTTGGGAGAGATTAAACCTAACTCCGCCCGTCAGGAACGACTTACATGGCAAGCTGCATGTGTCAGAAGCAGACGTGTCCAACAACGTCCATGTCAGTCACATTTACACTCATCTGAGCAAACGTCAGGAGGGCCCACATCCACCGACCAGGAGGAACCTTGCATTGGAGTGAATGCCCAGCAAGGAGAAGACATGGGAACAGAAGGAAGGCCGCCGCCTGCCGCCTGGGGAAAAAGCTGAAGAACTTCTCAGGAGGAGGCTGAAACAGGAAAAACCTTGTGAATGATGTCTGGTGCCTCTCAGTCCGGGACTCTGAGAAGACGTCAAACACACTTAGTGAACGGTATCTATCACCCGGTGGTCCTCAGACTTGGAGCTGGTTTCAGTGGATGACCCGGTGTTGTGCAGCGCAGCAGGACCAGTCGGCTGACACATAGAGCATGCAGCACAGCATGCAACACAGCATGCAGCACAGCACGTGACAGCATGTAACGGCATGCGACACAGCATGCGACAGCATGAAACACGGCACGCAGCACAGCATGTGACACAGCATGCCGTGCCGCATGCAGCACTGCATGTAACATGTCATGCAGTACCGCATGCAACAAGCATGCATCGCAGCATGTGACACAGCATGTAACATGTCATGCAGTACCGCATGCAACAAGCATGCATCGCAGCATGTGACACAGCATTTAACATATCATGCAGCACCGCATGCAACAAGCATGCAGCACAGCATGTGACACAGCACGTAACATGTCATGCAGCGTCGCATGCAACAAGCATGCAGCACCGCATGTGACACAGCATGTAACAGCAGAAGAACAACAGCACGTTCTACTTAAACCCTCCGTGGAGAGGCTGTGAAGTCCTGCAGACGAGTCTGTCTGTTCAATAGTGAACATTTGAATAGTCTTGTGAAAGACTTCCCTGACATCTGTCAGTCATTTGATATCAGGGCTTCTTGTCTCATCCGTTTCTGCTGATGAAGGTTTGGAATGAAAAGCCAAAGCCAGATGATCATCCTGTCTGTGTCGAGGCCACTTCAGAAGAGGCACCCCGTCACGTTACTGCACAGCTACTGCGTGTGCCTGTGTGTGTGTGGCGTGTGTACGTGTGCGTGTGTACATGTTTGTGTGTGTGTGTGTGTGAGAGAGAGAGAGAGAGAGAGAGAGAGAGAGAGAGAGAGAGAGAGAGAGAGAGAGAGAGAGAGAGAGAGAGAGAGAGAGAGAGAAAGAGAGAAAGAAATGGTTTAACATGCCCAAATGCGCGATTTAATAAAAGGCTGTTGGACATGAAAGTGTAACCCTTCTTTAATAAGGACGGAATTTTACCTCAAAATCCAAGTATGAATTATACACTGGTAAGTTGCAGCGCTGCAATACCCCTGTTGTGCACAACACCCAAATAAACAAAACAACAAACAAAAGGAGATATCTCGTTGGGGCCCTTAACTGGGAGGTTTACTTGAATAAATCCAGGAAGTGTTTCCTGACTCACACTTCATCGAGTTCGCCAACAGGAGGCGCTACGAAGTCAATGATGGACGAGTTAGGACGGATGAATCTGCTGACCACATCCGGTCCCAAAGTAGAATGGCGGGAAGACGCAACCTTAATGGCCAGGTTGTGGGGCGTGTCCAAACACCAGTTCGCTAATACAAGAAATAAAAATGTCCTGGCTTGTAACCATGGTAACGACTGGTGACCTGCCAGCTGCACAGAACGTAATGCAGGAGAGTACCGCCCACAAGCCTGACGTAGGACCACGGTCTCTTAAAGTGACAGTACCGAATTAGGCACAAGTACCCGTACATGTAAGTGGACTATTGTAATATGAAAGGGGGTTGTTACACTAACACAATAAAAGAAATGATGAAGGTGATGAAAACAGGTTTCATCTGTTGGATCGGTGAATAAACAGGTTTTATTTGCCTGTAAGAAAATGTGCTTCACAGACAAACGGAAAGATTTTACCGTGAACCAGAAGCAAAACCAGTGAACAAGGACCAAACCTGCCCATCCACGAGGAACCCGCAGACGTACTGAAACACCCAAGTGGGACAATACCAGAAATAACTGCAGTGATGCTCACACGTCACAAGACGTGTCATGTAGTGTGTAGCAGTGATGCTCACACGTCTCAAGACGTGTCATGTAGTGTAGCAGTGATGCTCACACGTCTCAAGACGTGTCATGCAGTGTGTAGCAGTGATGCTCACACGTCTCAAGACGTGTCATGTAGTGTGTAGCATTCCCAACCGGACTTTATTCAGACGACGCACTCAATGATGATACCGGGTTGGTGTACAGGCATGCAGCTGTGTGTATAGCGCCGCCACTAGGCTGCATGATCACGTGACTACTCTGTAAGTACGGAATGCAGGTCAGTACAAACATAACGCTACAAGGTTATCTACAGCCTCCTTCTTTAGTTCAGAGCTGTCATTATGTTTTCAAATGTTCACTGTGTTTCAAAGTAGCTTATATTTAGTAAAGCAGTACTGGCTATCTGGTGCTGGTCTTACACGAACTATGCGAGACATGTAACTCTGCAAAGGAAGCAAATCTGTGTTAATGTCACATTAAACATTTCAACAACATTTCAACAACAAGAGAAGTATACTCATGACGGTAGGTAGAATTTACCATTTAACATTTCAACCAACAAGGCAAGTCAGTTCTTGTGTCCATGCACTCTTCATTCAGTGTATTTTGGGTTGGGCTTTGAAATCCTCCCAGATCTCGTGATATAGGGGGATTGAGATTGTCCAAGTGGCTCCACGACTGGTGGTGGCTCTTCAGTGGTCGCTTGAGTGCCATGGTCTGGCTCTCTAGTGAGTACTGATGGAATGCGTTTCACTTGAGTGTCATCCTTGTCTTGCTCTCTGGTAAGTATCCAAAGGAATTGAATCAAGTGCAATTGGACTTGGTTATAGATTCAGTTCCTTTGGATAACTATGACCTGGATGAATGAGAACATTCACAGACTCTCTGGTAAGTACTGATGGAATGTGTTCATTTTGGTCGAGGATATGTTGAGGTTCGGATACTGGCAGAATGTGCCGTTGGTTTCTCCTGCATTCCTTTCCTTCCGATTCAACGATGTAAGATCTAGGTTCATTGCACTTCCTTTTGATCAATCCGATCTTGTCATGTCCCTTTGTTGTCTGAAGACGGACCATTTGGGACGGTTCCAGTGCAGGCAGTGGTCTGCTTGACTTGTCATAGTGCGCTTTCTGCATTCCCCGTTTCTTTGACAGCTTAGCCCGGACCGTTACTGTGTCCTTTGACTACGGCGCCAACAGCTGCTGGCTGGCAGGTAGGGTGGTGCGTGTTCTCCTAGATAGGAGACGCTGTGCGGGAGAGCCCAGGGTTGTATCTCGTGGCACGTTCCGAATGTTCAGCAGATTCAGAAGTAGATCTGTCCCATCTCTCTTTGAAGTTTTAAGCAGCCTCTTTGCGCTTCGAACTGCCCGTTCTGCCAGGCCGTTTGCTTGTGGGTATTCAGGACTGCTGGTGGCGTGGTGGAAACCCCAGGTTGTGGTAAAGTCACGAAAAGTCTGACCGGAGAACTGGGTGCCATTGTCTGAAAAGACAGTGTCAGGAACGCCATGGACTGAGAAGTGCCGCTTTAGCTTGTTGACCACACTTTGTGAAGAGAGGTTTTTAAGTGGATCGATTTCAAACCACCCTGAGTATGAGTCGACCAGGACCAGGTAGTGGTGACTGTCCCACTCGAAGATGTCTGTGGCGACGGTGGACCAGGGCAGTTCTGGGATTGGGGTGGGTTGCAGTGGCTCTTTCTGTTGATGTCCTTCTAGACTGCTGCACACACTGCAGGCCTGGACCATGTTCTCAACATCCTTTGCCATGGATGGCCAGAAAGCAACATCACGTGCTCTGCGTTTCGTTGCTTCTCTGACACTATCACTGGTAATGCCGCACACTAAACCGTCTCTGATCAGCTCCTGCTGGAGAACTCCGGAATTACAGCCTTTAGATTTGATCCTGAGTGTGCTCACATATGCTTCCACTGTTTCCCCAGGTTTCTGGTTTCTGGAGTTGAAGGACTGCCTCTCCATGGGGATGTTTGTCTGAGGGTTGCAAATGTCCCTGAATGTTCTTTTCAAACATCCCGGGTCTTCTCGCGTCTCTGCCCGCCTCATGACGACCCCGTCTTCTGGGAGCACCGCTGGTGAATACGTGGATGAGCGTTCACCTTCGCTCGCCTCTGCTCCTGCTAAGGTTAGCAGTATGGACGCGGGCCTTCTGGCCGGTGTGTCACAATATGTCCTATTGTGGTTGAGGGTAGATTCACCAGGGGCTGCTGCTCCTTTAAGGTGGACGTTCAGAGTGATGACGTAGGCACTGCTTAGCGTTTCCGGGGCGGAGCCATGTTGGCAGCAGCTAGCGGTTGGTCAGCTGGTTGCCAGGAGAGATTGTGCCGTATCGGTGTCGTTCTGTGTGGCGAGTACACGGGATGGGCTCGACTCGACCTCTCCGTCTCCTCCTCCCTGCCCTCCCACAATATTCCTGCTGGAATACGCGCCAATTCTCTGCCACGT
>JAJHIY020000569.1:425000-505000 GCA_022114975.2 Lampris megalopsis
TGTCTGTCTTATTGGCTGTTTGTCTGTCTTACTGCCTGTGTGGATGTATATCTGTCTGTCTGTCTGACTGATTATCTGTGTATCTGTCTTCCCACAGGAGGAAACAAGAAGTACCCAACATGTTGGTGAAAGTGGCTCCGTTAGTCCCCTCCCCAACCCCCAGTTTAGCTCCGCCCACCATTATTTTACAGGACATGGGGGAGGAGCCAGGAGAGGGGGACAGGTAAGTTCTGCATGGGGGTGGAAGGAAGGTTGTCATGGCAACAAAATGTAAAGATGCTGTCTTTTTGTCGTCGTCGTTTTTGTTTCTTTCTTCATTTGTTTAACCTGTGCTGTCGGCAGGCGTGGCACAGCACGGGGAGTGTGGGGGCCAGTGTGTCCTGCACAAGTTCACCTGCAGGTGGAGTTCAGTGTCTTCACCCGCAAAGACCATCTTTATTAATCATCAAGAATCACTTATAACAACTCTGTCCTTTGGATGATCTGTAGGATGACAAGAGCACAGCGTGTCTGTGATACTTCATAGCTGCTACCGGTCCCCCTCTTCTGCATGTTTGACCAGTTAACCAATCAGCATCGCGTCTCCAAGAGGGGGCAGTCACAAGTGAGACAAGGGGACTGAGAAACGAAAACGACAACTTGTATCTGATAAGACAGACATAGAAACAGACGCTGACATGTGTTCAGCAAAGCATAATTAAATCAAGCTCATCAACATCAGTTTAGCATCAAGTTATGGGGCGTCCGGGTAGCGTGGTGGTCTGTTCCATTGCCTACTAACACGGGGATCGCCGATTCGAATCCCCGTGTTACCTCCAGCTTGGTCAGGTGTCCCTACAGACACAATTGGCCGTGTCTGTGGGTGGGAAGCCGGATGTGGGTATGTGTCCTGGTCACTGCACTAGCGCCTCCTCTGGTCGGTTGGGGTGCCTGTTCAGGGGGGAGGGGGAACTGGGGGGAACAGCGTGATCCTCCCACGTGCTACGTCCCCCTGGTGAAACTCCTCACTGTCAGGTGAAAAGAAGCGGCTGGTGACTCCACATGTATCGGAGGAGGCATGTGGTAATCTGCAGCCCTCCCCGGATCAGCAGAGGAGGTGGAGCAGAGACCGGGACGGCTCGGAAGAGGGGGGTAATTGGCCGGATACAATTGGGGAGAAAAAGAAAATGGGAAAAAATAACCAAAAACAGGATAACACTTTTAGGAGACCAGAAGAAGGATGTAGTCCAGAGGGTGTTCCAGTGAGTCTGTGAGGCGGATGCCAGCAGTGTGTATGTGTATGTCACGTGTCCACCTGTGAGTGCACGGGGTTAATCCCAATATATTCTGGTGTCTGAGATCTGTGACTTACCGTAGTGCCTCTGGGCAGCAGACAGGCTCTGCAGGCAGACATGCAGACACCCCACGACCAAGAGAACAGCCGCAGCCCAAAGCACCACGACCCCAGCAGAACAGCCGCAGCCCAAAGCACCACGACCCCAGCAGAACAGCCAGCCCGTCGGAGGGGCCAGGAGCCTGCTCTCTGTGTTTTGATTGGCACATCGGCCAGGAAGTGCTGTGTTCCTGTGTTCCTGTTCATGACAAGGTGGCTCCAGTAGGATGGACAGGAACCAGCCCGTAAATGTGAATGTTATTAAGGATCTTCAGCGTGTTGGACCAGGTTTCTGGTCAGAGGGGGCAAAGCTTTCAAGGCAGTTCTGATTGAGCAGAACAAAGTTCCACACACAGAACACCTACTGGAAACAAGTGTTCAAGTGCAAGAAGACAAGGCTAGCTCTCCCATGTCTCCTGTATAAAGGCTTTTACGTAACTAAAACGGCTGAACTATTTAGTTTACTAAATTTATCTTCTAAAAACAATGAACAGTTAGGTTGTAGACTGGAGACTGTCCTCAGTGCTGCTCACACTGGCAAACGATGAGCAGAACTGAACTACAGTGAACCACAGTGGGACTGTGGATGTCTCAGGTTGAACCACAGCGGGACTGTGGATGTCTCAGGTTGAACCACAGCGGGACTGTGGATGTCTCAGGTTGAACCACAGCGGGACTGTGGATGTCTCAGGTTGAACCATAGCGGGACTGTGGATGTCTCAAGTTGAACCATAGCGGGACTGTGGATGTCTGGGGTTGAACCACAGCGGGACTGTGGATGTCTGGGGTTGAACCATAGCGGGATTGTGGATGTCTGGGCTTGAACCACAGCGGGATTGTGGATGTCTGGGCTTGAACCACAGCGGGACTGTGGATGTCTCAGGTTGAACCACAGCGGGACTGTGGATGTCTGGGGTTGAACCACAGCGGGACTGTGGATGTCTGGGGTTGAACCACAGCGGGACTGTGGATGTCTCAGGTTGAACCACAGCGGGACTGTGGATGTCTCAGGTTGAACCACAGCGGGACTGTGGATGTTTGGGGTTGAACCACAGCGGGACTGTGGATGTCTCAGGTTGAACCACAGCGGGACTGTGGATGTCTGGGGTTGAACCACAGCGGGACTGTGGATATCTCAGGTTGAACCACAGCGGGACTGTGGATGTCTCAGGTTGAACCACAGCGGGACTGTGGATGTCTGGGGTTGAACCACAGCGGGACTGTGGATGTCTGGGGTTGAACCATAGCGGGATTGTGGATGTCTGGGCTTGAACCACAGCGGGATTGTGGATGTCTGGGCTTGAACCACAGCGGGACTGTGGATGTCTCAGGTTGAACCACAGCGGGACTGTGGATGTCTCAGGTTGAACCACAGCGGGACTGTGGATGTTTGGGGTTGAACCACAGCGGGACTGTGGATGTCTCAGGTTGAACCACAGCGGGACTGTGGATGTCTCAGGTTGAACCACAGCGGGACTGTGGATGTCTGGGGTTGAACCACAGCGGGACTGTGGATATCTCAGGTTGAACCACAGCGGGACTGTGGATGTCTGGGGCTGAACCACAGCAGGATTGTGGATGTCTGGGCTTGAACCACAGTGGGACTGTGGATATCTCAGGTTGAACCACAGCGGGACTGTGGATGTCTGGGGTTGAACCACAGCGGGACTGTGGATGTCTGGGGTTGAACCACAGCGGGACTGTGGATGTCTGGGGTTGAACCATAGCGGGATTGTGGATGTCTGGGCTTGAACCACAGCGGGATTGTGGATGTCTGGGGTTGAACCACAGCGGGATTGTGGATGTCTGGGGTTGAACCACAGCGGGACTGTGGATGTCTCAGGTTGAACCACAGCGGGACTGTGGATGTCTCAGGTTGAACCACAGCGGGACTGTGGATGTCTCAGGTTGAACCACAGCGGGACTGTGGATGTTTGGGGTTGAACCACAGCGGGACTGTGGATGTCTCAGGTTGAACCACAGCGGGACTGTGGATGTCTCAGGTTGAACCACAGCGGGACTGTGGATGTCTGGGGTTGAACCACAGCGGGACTGTGGATGTCTGGGGTTGAACCACAGCAGGATTGTGGATGTCTCAGGTTGAACCACAGCAGGATTGTGGATGTCTGGGCTTGAACCACAGTGGGACTGTGGATATCTCAGGTTGAACCACAGCGGGACTGTGGATGTCTGGGGTTGAACCACAGCGGGACTGTGGATATCTCAGGTTGAACCACAGCGGGACTGTGGATGTTTGGGGTTGAACCACAGCGGGACTGTGGATGTCTGGGGTTGAACCACAGTGGGACTGTGGATATCTGGGGTTGAACCACAGCGGGACTGTGGATATCTGGGGTTGAACCACAGCAGGACTGTGGATATCTCAGGTTGAACCACAGCGGGACTGTGGATGTTTGGGGTTGAACCACAGCGGGACTGTGGATGTCTGGGGTTGAACCATAGCGGGATTGTGGATGTCTGGGCTTGAACCACAGCGGGATTGTGGATGTCTGGGCTTGAACCACAGCGGGATTGTGGATGTCTGGGGTTGAACCACAGCGGGACTGTGGATGTCTGGGGTTGAACCACAGCGGGACTGTGGATGTCTGGGCTTGAACCACAGCGGGACTGTGGATGTCTGGGGTTGAACCATAGCGGGACTGTGGATGTCTGGGGTTGAACCACAGCGGGACTGTGGATATCTCAGGTTGAACCACAGCGGGACTGTGGATGTCTCAGGTTGAACCACAGCGGGACTGTGGATGTCTCAGGTTGAACCACAGCGGGACTGTGGATGTCTCAGGTTGAACCACAGCAGGACTGTGGATGTTTGGGGTTGAACCACAGCGGGACTGTGGATGTCTGGGGTTGAACCACAGCGGGACTGTGGATGTCTCAGGTTGAACCACAGCGGGACTGTGGATGTCTCAGGTTGAACCACAGCGGGACTGTGGATGTCTCAGGTTGAACCACAGCAGGACTGTGGATGTCTGGGGTTGAACCACAGCGGGACTGTGGATATCTGGGGTTGAACCACAGCAGGACTGTGGATGTCTGGGGTTGAACCACAGCAGGACTGTGGATGTTTGGGGTTGAACCACAGCAGGACTGTGGATGTCTGGGGTTGAACCACAGCGGGACTGTGGATGTCTGGGGTTGAACCACAGCGGGACTGTGGATATCTGGGGTTGAACCACAGTGGGACTGTGGATGTCTGGGGTTGAACCACAGCGGGACTGTGGATGTCTGGGGTTGAACCACAGCGGGACTGTGGATGTCTGGGGTTGAACCATAGCGGGACTGTGGATGTCTGGGGTTGAACCATAGCGGGACTGTGGATGTCTGGGGTTGAACCACAGCGGGACTGTGGATGTCTGGGGTTGAACCACAGCGGGACTGTGGATGTTTGGGGTTGAACCACAGTGGGACTGTGGATGTCTCAGGTTGAACCACAGCGGGACTGTGGATGTCTCAGGTTGAACCACAGCAGGACTGTGGATGTCTCAGGTTGAACCACAGCGGGACTGTGGATGTCTGGGGTTGAACCACAGCGGGACTGTGGATATCTCAGGTTGAACCACAGCGGGACTGTGGATGTCTGGGGTTGAACCACAGCAGGATTGTGGATGTCTGGGGTTGAACCACAGCAGGACTGTGGATGTCTGGGCTTGAACCACAGCAGGACTGTGGATGTCTGGGGTTGAACCACAGCAGGACTGTGGATGTCTGGGGTTGAACCACAGCAGGACTGTGGATATCTCAGGTTGAACCACAGCGGGACTGTGGATGTTTGGGGTTGAACCACAGCGGGACTGTGGATGTCTGGGGTTGAACCACAGCGGGACTGTGGATGTCTGGGGTTGAACCATAGCGGGATTGTGGATGTCTGGGCTTGAACCACAGCGGGATTGTGGATGTCTGGGCTTGAACCACAGCGGGACTGTGGATGTCTCAGGTTGAACCACAGCGGGACTGTGGATGTCTCAGGTTGAACCACAGCGGGACTGTGGATGTTTGGGGTTGAACCACAGCGGGACTGTGGATGTCTCAGGTTGAACCACAGCGGGACTGTGGATGTCTCAGGTTGAACCACAGCGGGACTGTGGATGTCTGGGGTTGAACCACAGCGGGACTGTGGATATCTCAGGTTGAACCACAGCGGGACTGTGGATGTCTGGGGCTGAACCACAGCAGGATTGTGGATGTCTGGGCTTGAACCACAGTGGGACTGTGGATATCTCAGGTTGAACCACAGCGGGACTGTGGATGTCTGGGGTTGAACCACAGCGGGACTGTGGATGTTTGGGGTTGAACCACAGCGGGACTGTGGATGTCTCAGGTTGAACCACAGCGGGACTGTGGATGTTTGGGGTTGAACCACAGCGGGACTGTGGATGTCTGGGGTTGAACCACAGCGGGACTGTGGATGTCTGGGGTTGAACCACAGCGGGACTGTGGATGTCTGGGGTTGAACCATAGCGGGATTGTGGATGTCTGGGCTTGAACCACAGCGGGATTGTGGATGTCTGGGCTTGAACCACAGCGGGATTGTGGATGTCTGGGGTTGAACCACAGCGGGACTGTGGATGTCTCAGGTTGAACCACAGCGGGACTGTGGATGTCTCAGGTTGAACCACAGCGGGACTGTGGATGTCTCAGGTTGAACCACAGCGGGACTGTGGATGTTTGGGGTTGAACCACAGCGGGACTGTGGATGTCTCAGGTTGAACCACAGCGGGACTGTGGATGTCTCAGGTTGAACCACAGCGGGACTGTGGATGTCTGGGCTTGAACCACAGCGGGACTGTGGATGTCTGGGGTTGAACCACAGCGGGACTGTGGATATCTCAGGTTGAACCACAGCGGGACTGTGGATGTCTGGGGTTGAACCACAGCAGGATTGTGGATGTCTCAGGTTGAACCACAGCAGGATTGTGGATGTCTGGGCTTGAACCACAGTGGGACTGTGGATATCTCAGGTTGAACCACAGCGGGACTGTGGATGTCTGGGGTTGAACCACAGCGGGACTGTGGATATCTCAGGTTGAACCACAGCGGGACTGTGGATGTTTGGGGTTGAACCACAGCGGGACTGTGGATGTCTGGGGTTGAACCACAGCGGGACTGTGGATGTCTGGGGTTGAACCATAGCGGGATTGTGGATGTCTGGGGTTGAACCACAGCGGGATTGTGGATGTCTGGGCTTGAACCACAGCGGGATTGTGGATGTCTGGGGTTGAACCACAGCGGGACTGTGGATGTCTCAGGTTGAACCACAGCAGGACTGTGGATGTTTGGGGTTGAACCACAGCGGGACTGTGGATGTCTGGGGTTGAACCACAGTGGGACTGTGGATATCTGGGGTTGAACCACAGCGGGACTGTGGATATCTCAGGTTGAACCACAGCGGGACTGTGGATGTCTGGGGTTGAACCATAGCGGGATTGTGGATGTCTGGGCTTGAACCACAGCGGGATTGTGGATGTCTGGGCTTGAACCACAGCGGGATTGTGGATGTCTGGGGTTGAACCACAGCGGGACTGTGGATGTCTGGGGTTGAACCACAGCGGGACTGTGGATGTCTCAGGTTGAACCACAGCGGGACTGTGGATGTTTGGGGTTGAACCACAGCGGGACTGTGGATGTCTCAGGTTGAACCACAGCGGGACTGTGGATGTCTGGGGTTGAACCACAGCGGGACTGTGGATATCTCAGGTTGAACCACAGCGGGACTGTGGATGTCTGGGGTTGAACCACAGCAGGACTGTGGATGTCTGGGCTTGAACCACAGCAGGACTGTGGATGTCTGGGGTTGAACCACAGCAGGACTGTGGATGTCTCAGGTTGAACCACAGCGGGACTGTGGATGTCTGGGGTTGAACCACAGCAGGACTGTGGATGTCTGGGCTTGAACCACAGCGGGACTGTGGATGTCTGGGGTTGAACCATAGCGGGACTGTGGATGTCTGGGGTTGAACCACAGTGGGACTGTGGATATCTCAGGTTGAACCACAGCGGGACTGTGGATGTCTGGGGTTGAACCACAGCGGGACTGTGGATGTCTGGGGTTGAACCACAGCGGGACTGTGGATGTCTCAGGTTGAACCACAGCGGGACTGTGGATGTCTGGGGTTGAACCACAGCAGGACTGTGGATGTCTGGGCTTGAACCACAGCGGGACTGTGGATGTCTGGGGTTGAACCATAGCGGGACTGTGGATGTCTGGGGTTGAACCACAGTGGGACTGTGGATATCTCAGGTTGAACCACAGCGGGACTGTGGATGTCTGGGGTTGAACCACAGCGGGACTGTGGATATCTCAGGTTGAACCACAGCGGGACTGTGGATGTCTCAGGTTGAACCACAGCGGGACTGTGGATGTCTCAGGTTGAACCACAGCGGGACTGTGGATGTCTCAGGTTGAACCACAGCGGGACTGTGGATGTTTGGGGTTGAACCACAGCGGGACTGTGGATGTCTCAGGTTGAACCACAGCGGGACTGTGGATGTCTCAGGTTGAACCACAGCGGGACTGTGGATGTCTGGGGTTGAACCACAGCGGGACTGTGGATATCTCAGGTTGAACCACAGCGGGACTGTGGATGTCTGGGGTTGAACCACAGCGGGACTGTGGATGTCTCAGGTTGAACCACAGCAGGACTGTGGATGTCTGGGGTTGAACCACAGCGGGACTGTGGATGTTTGGGGTTGAACCACAGCGGGACTGTGGATATCTCAGGTTGAACCACAGCGGGACTGTGGATGTTTGGGGTTGAACCACAGCGGGACTGTGGATGTCTGGGGTTGAACCACAGCGGGACTGTGGATGTCTGGGGTTGAACCATAGCGGGATTGTGGATGTCTGGGCTTGAACCACAGCGGGATTGTGGATGTCTGGGGTTGAACCACAGCGGGACTGTGGATATCTGGGGTTGAACCACAGCAGGACTGTGGATGTCTGGGGTTGAACCACAGCGGGACTGTGGATGTTTGGGGTTGAACCACAGCGGGACTGTGGATGTCTGGGGTTGAACCACAGCGGGACTGTGGATGTCTGGGGTTGAACCACAGCGGGACTGTGGATGTCTGGGGTTGAACCATAGCGGGATTGTGGATGTCTGGGCTTGAACCACAGCGGGATTGTGGATGTCTGGGCTTGAACCACAGCGGGATTGTGGATGTCTGGGGTTGAACCACAGCGGGACTGTGGATGTCTCAGGTTGAACCACAGCGGGACTGTGGATGTCTCAGGTTGAACCACAGCGGGACTGTGGATGTCTCAGGTTGAACCACAGCGGGACTGTGGATGTTTGGGGTTGAACCACAGCGGGACTGTGGATGTCTCAGGTTGAACCACAGCGGGACTGTGGATGTCTCAGGTTGAACCACAGCGGGACTGTGGATGTCTGGGGTTGAACCACAGCGGGACTGTGGATATCTCAGGTTGAACCACAGCGGGACTGTGGATGTCTGGGGTTGAACCACAGCAGGATTGTGGATGTCTGGGCTTGAACCACAGTGGGACTGTGGATATCTCAGGTTGAACCACAGCGGGACTGTGGATGTCTGGGGTTGAACCACAGCGGGACTGTGGATATCTCAGGTTGAACCACAGCGGGACTGTGGATGTTTGGGGTTGAACCACAGCGGGACTGTGGATGTCTGGGGTTGAACCACAGCGGGACTGTGGATGTCTGGGGTTGAACCATAGCGGGATTGTGGATGTCTGGGGTTGAACCACAGCGGGATTGTGGATGTCTGGGCTTGAACCACAGCGGGATTGTGGATGTCTGGGGTTGAACCACAGCGGGACTGTGGATGTCTCAGGTTGAACCACAGCAGGACTGTGGATGTTTGGGGTTGAACCACAGCGGGACTGTGGATGTCTGGGGTTGAACCACAGCAGGACTGTGGATATCTGGGGTTGAACCACAGTGGGACTGTGGATATCTGGGGTTGAACCACAGCGGGACTGTGGATATCTGGGGTTGAACCACAGCAGGACTGTGGATATCTCAGGTTGAACCACAGCGGGACTGTGGATGTCTGGGGTTGAACCATAGCGGGATTGTGGATGTCTGGGCTTGAACCACAGCGGGATTGTGGATGTCTGGGGTTGAACCACAGCGGGACTGTGGATGTCTCAGGTTGAACCACAGCGGGACTGTGGATGTTTGGGGTTGAACCACAGCGGGACTGTGGATGTCTCAGGTTGAACCACAGCGGGACTGTGGATGTCTGGGGTTGAACCACAGCGGGACTGTGGATATCTCAGGTTGAACCACAGCGGGACTGTGGATGTCTGGGGTTGAACCACAGCAGGACTGTGGATGTCTGGGCTTGAACCACAGCAGGACTGTGGATGTCTGGGGTTGAACCACAGCAGGACTGTGGATGTCTCAGGTTGAACCACAGCGGGACTGTGGATGTCTGGGCTTGAACCACAGTGGGACTGTGGATATCTCAGGTTGAACCACAGCGGGACTGTGGATGTCTGGGGTTGAACCACAGCGGGACTGTGGATATCTCAGGTTGAACCACAGCGGGACTGTGGATGTCTCAGGTTGAACCACAGCAGGACTGTGGATGTCTGGGGTTGAACCACAGCGGGACTGTGGATGTCTGGGGTTGAACCACAGCGGGACTGTGGATGTCTGGGGTTGAACCATAGCGGGATTGTGGATGTCTGGGCTTGAACCACAGCGGGATTGTGGATGTCTGGGCTTGAACCACAGCGGGATTGTGGATGTCTGGGGTTGAACCACAGCGGGACTGTGGATGTCTCAGGTTGAACCACAGCGGGACTGTGGATGTCTCAGGTTGAACCACAGCGGGACTGTGGATGTCTCAGGTTGAACCACAGCGGGACTGTGGATGTCTGGGGTTGAACCACAGCGGGACTGTGGATATCTGGGGTTGAACCACAGCAGGACTGTGGATGTTTGGGGTTGAACCACAGCAGGACTGTGGATGTCTCAGGTTGAACCACAGCAGGACTGTGGATGTCTCAGGTTGAACCACAGCAGGACTGTGGATGTCTGGGGTTGAACCACAGCGGGACTGTGGATGTCTGGGGTTGAACCACAGCGGGACTGTGGATGTCTGGGGTTGAACCACAGCGGGACTGTGGATGTCTGGGGTTGAACCACAGTGGGACTGTGGATGTCTGGGGTTGAACCACAGTGGGACTGTGGATGTCTGGGGTTGAACCATAGCGGGACTGTGGATGTCTGGGGTTGAACCATAGCGGGACTGTGGATGTCTGGGGTTGAACCACAGCGGGACTGTGGATGTCTGGGGTTGAACCACAGCGGGACTGTGGATGTTTGGGGTTGAACCACAGCGGGACTGTGGATGTTTGGGGTTGAACCACAGCAGGACTGTGGATGTTTGGGGTTGAACCACAGCGGGACTGTGGATGTCTGGGGTTGAACCACAGCAGGACTGTGGATGTTTGGGGTTGAACCACAGCGGGACTGTGGATGTCTCAGGTTGAACCACAGTGGGACTGTGGATGTTTGGGGTTGAACCACAGCAGGACTGTGGATGTTTGGGGTTGAACCACAGCAGGACTGTGGATGTTTGGGGTTGAACCACAGCGGGACTGTCGATGTCTGGGGTTGAACCACAGCGGGACTGTGGATGTCTGGGGTTGAACCACAGCGGGACTGTGGATGTCTGGGGTTGAACCACAGCGGGACTGTGGATGTCTCAGGTTGAACCACAGCGGGACTGTGGATGTCTGGGGTTGAACCACAGCGGGACTGTGGATATCTCAGGTTGAACCACAGCGGGACTGTGGATGTCTGGGGTTGAACCACAGCAGGACTGTGGATGTCTGGGCTTGAACCACAGCAGGACTGTGGATGTCTGGGGTTGAACCACAGCAGGACTGTGGATGTCTCAGGTTGAACCACAGCGGGACTGTGGATGTCTGGGGTTGAACCACAGCGGGACTGTGGATGTCTGGGCTTGAACCACAGTGGGACTGTGGATATCTCAGGTTGAACCACAGCGGGACTGTGGATGTCTGGGGTTGAACCACAGCAGGACTGTGGATGTCTGGGGTTGAACCACAGGAGGACTGTGGATGTTTGGGGTTGAACCACAGCAGGACTGTGGATGTCTGGGGTTGAACCACAGTGGGACTGTGGATGTTTGGGGTTGAACCACAGCGGGACTGTGGATGTCTGGGGTTGAACCACAGCGGGACTGTGGATGTCTGGGGTTCAACCATAGCGGGATTGTGGATGTCTGGGCTTGAACCACAGCGGGATTGTGGATGTCTGGGCTTGAACCACAGCGGGATTGTGGATGTCTGGGGTTGAACCACAGCGGGACTGTGGATGTCTCAGGTTGAACCACAGCGGGACTGTGGATGTCTCAGGTTGAACCACAGCGGGACTGTGGATGTCTCAGGTTGAACCACAGCGGGACTGTGGATGTCTCAGGTTGAACCACAGCGGGACTGTGGATGTCTGGGGTTGAACCACAGCGGGACTGTGGATATCTGGGGTTGAACCACAGCAGGACTGTGGATGTTTGGGGTTGAACCACAGCAGGACTGTGGATGTCTGGGGTTGAACCACAGCAGGACTGTGGATGTCTGGGGTTGAACCACAGCGGGACTGTGGATGTCTGGGGTTGAACCACAGCGGGACTGTGGATGTCTGGGGTTGAACCACAGCGGGACTGTGGATGTCTGGGGTTGAACCACAGCAGGACTGTGGATGTTTGGGGTTGAACCACAGCGGGACTGTGGATGTTTGGGGTTGAACCACAGCAGGACTGTGGATGTTTGGGGTTGAACCACAGCGGGACTGTGGATGTTTGGGGTTGAACCACAGTGGGACTGTGGATGTCTGGGGTTGAACCACAGTGGGACTGTGGATGTCTGGGGTTGAACCATAGTGGGACTGTGAAAGTCTGGGGTTGAACCACAGCGGGACTGTGGATGTCTGGGGTTGAACCACAGCGGGACTGTGGAAGTCTCGGGTTTGCAGTGCTGAAGGACAGCAGACAGTCAGTCAAACCTCTGCATGGAGGCGATCAGCTGTAATGACCAACCTGTTGGCTGCATGGTGGGATAATATTCACCGATGTCACATCACACGACCGAGGTTCTTGGTTCAAGTCTCGGTAAAGATCCTCCCAGTGTTGCTATGGGTTTTGCTTCAACATTCAAAGACATGCCTTGTTAGCTATCAGGTATCAGATGCTTCAGAACTCGGGAGTCGGTCCCTGGGCGCTGCATATTTTCTGGATGTTGCTCCTCATGGTAAATAGAATGGGTCAAATTTCCCCATGGGGATTAATTAGCACTTGATAATGACAATGATAATTAACAGGCTGGAAGTTATTGTTGTCTGCCAGCTTCCAGATGCTGCCTACTCGTGGCAGGACACAGTCACCATTTCACTCAAAGCGCCCAGCAGGCTGTTGTAGCACACATACTGAAGGAGTCCTGTTCCAGAGAATGGAGTTGCTCTTTGTCATGATGGATGCAGCATGACATGCTATTTATGAGCTGATGGAACATGTCAGTCACTGGACTGCCAATCAGAACTGACCCCAGTGATGACATCACTCATGGGCGCCAGTGAAACAACCGATCATTTTTGCTCAGCGTGTTACTGATCTGCCAGGCAGCAAGTCTGAAGTGAGTAGTTGTGCCAGACCATGGACTCCAGCATCCCGTGACCCCGAGAGCAGGATAAGTGGTTTGGACAATGGATGGATGGATGGATGTAGTACTATCTGTTGGTAAAGGTCTTCTACCAGCTTGTTCTGTCATATCTGCTGGTTAGACATAGCAACTTCAGGTCTTCTTCTTCCTCATCTGGCTGCTGTGGTGAAGAAGAAAACACTATGCACCCTGTCATTTTTCTTGGTGAAGTCCTACCAGACACCAACCATCCCCATCACACTGCTGCAGTCTGCAGGACCTGGTGTTCATGTGGTCTTAACACAGCATAGACAGAATCGGGAAGGACGTGTGTTTGTGTGTAAATCTGCATGATTGTGGCTTTACTGGTAGATTTGTAAAGTTGCTGTGTGTTGTCCAGCAGGTGTCAACAGCCAGGACCTGGACTCCTCTTCAATGTAAATAACAGCAACAACAACGAAGAAGAAGAGTAAGAAACACACACACACACACACACACACACACACACACACACACACAGGTCTGTGTGAGATTTACCTGTACTTCCTGTTGTCTTCCAGAGAGGAGAAGAAGAGGAAGAAGAAAGAGAAGAAAGAGAGGAAGGAGAAGAAGGAGTAAGTCTGTCTGTTGATGCTTTCTTGGCCAAGTTTTAAGCATTTAATCAGTAGAAGACACTTCTGAAGGAGGGATTTGGATAAAGGAATAAAAAGTATTTTGTCCAGGGCGTCCAGGTAGCATAGCGGTGTATTCCGTTGCCTACCAACACCGGGATCGCCGGTTCGAATCCCCGTGTTATCTCCGGCTTGGTCGGGCGTCCCTACAGACACAATTGGCCGTGTCTGCAGGTGGGAAGCCGGATGTGGGTATGTGTGCTGGTCGCTGCACTAGCGCCTCCTCTGGTCAGCCGGGGCGCCTGTTTGGGGGAGGGGGGACTGGGGGGAATAGCGTGATCCTCCCACGTGCTACGTCCCCCTGGTGAAACTACCGCCCCCCCAGTTCTCCCTCCCCCCTGAACAGCTGCCCCAACCGACCAGGGGAGGCGCTAGTGCAGCAACCAGGACACATACCCACATCCGGCTTCCCACTCGCAGACACAGCCAATTGTGTCTGTAGGGACGCCCGACCAAGCCGGAGGTAGCATGCGGATTCGAACTGGCGATCCCCGTGTTGGTAGGAAACGGAATAGACTGCTACACTACCCGGACGCCCATCATTACTTTTTTATTTTGATATACTTTCCCCGTGGGGAAATTCTGCTCTACATTTAACCCCTCCTAGCCGTGTAGCTAGGAGCAGTGGGCAGCTGCCATGCAGCACCCGGGGACCAACTCCGGTTCGTCTTGCCATGCCTTGCTCAGGGGCACAGGCAGGAGTGTTAACCCTAACATGCATGTCTTTTTGATGGTGGGGGAAACCAGAGCACCTGAAGAAAACCCACCACAGACACAGGGAGAACATGCAAACTCCACACAGAGGACGACCTAGGATGACCCCCAGGGTTGGAGAACCCTTGGGTTCAAACCCAGGACCTTCTTTCTGTGAGGCGACAGCGCTAACCTCTGGGCCATCGTGCCACCCCACAGTTTTTAAAGCCCGTGGTTTTAACCTTTTGTCTGATATCTGTCCTCACAAAGGACTCTGGACAATAAAGTGTTGATGTAATTGAGTGTTTTCATACAGAACTGAGTTTTCCGCCCAGGGGTTTATTATTCTGAGAGAAACTGTATGGTGGCCATGAAACTATTTTTGTAATAATTACATTTGGAGCAGTGTAACATAGACTTCAACAGAACAGGGCCTACGTACTTATGTCCAACAGAACCAGAATGGCCTCTCTGAGCCCAGATAGAGACTTAATACAGGTGCTGCATCAACCCACCAGCAAGACCGAGCTACTGCTAACATGCTAACAGGAGCTGCATACAGGCTGCTGTCGTCCTCATATCCTGTGTCTGATGCTCCGCCCCCCCCCCACACACACAGGAAGGAGAAGAGGGAGAGGAAGGAGCAGAAACAGAAGGAAAAAGAGGAGGTGGAGAGGAAGAAGGAGGAGGAGAAGAAAAAAGAGGAAGAGAAGAAGAAGGAAGAGGAGAAGAAGAAGGAGGAGATGTAGGTTTACTTTAAAAGCAAATTTTGAAAATAACATTTTAGAATGACATTAATACAACAGCACCATGACATCACAGTGGCCTCGCTATGATTGCATTGTGCCATCAAAACAACATCACCGTGACAACACCATGACATCACCACATCACCATAACATTACCATGACCACCAACAGCACGGTGACATCACACTGACATCACCATAGGGATATCATCACATCACCAGGAGAACACAACAGCAGTATGACATCACTCTGACGTCACCATGACATCAGCATGTTACAACAAAAAATGAAAATGTATATTTTTGGTCTTCTCTGTGTTTAGTCAGAAGGAGATCACAGTGTTTGATCCAGCCAGTAACACCTACTATCACTGGCTGTTTGTCATCACCATGCCTGTTCTCTACAACTGGACCCTCATCATAGCCAGGTAGAGTATCTATCTATCTATCTATCTATCTAGCTATCTATCTATCTATCTATCTATCTATCTATCTATCTATCTATCTATCTATCTATCTATCTATCTATCTATCTATCTATCTATCTATCTATCTATCTATCTATCTATCTATCTATCTATCTATCTATCTATCTATCTATCTATCTAGCTATCTATCTAGCTATCTGTCCGTCTGTCCGTCTGTCCGTCCGTCCATCCGTCCATCTGTCTATTTATCTATCTATCTGTCTGTCTGTCTGTCTGTCAACAATTTTGCATCAACTTAAGCTTTATAAAATTGTGTGTGTGTGTATTTTTTTCAGGGCGTGTTTTGAAGAGTTACAGACGGATTATCTGATGTACTGGTTTTTCACGGACTACGCCTCAGATCTAATCTACATCGCTGACATGGTCTTCAGAACCAGGACCGGTCAGGACACACATATATACACACACAATCAGACACAAGTACACACATACACAACTAGTATATTGGCAGACACAAGCAAATATAAAAACACACAAGTCTCAAAACATCGGTGTTTCTTGCACAAGATAGTTGGGTATAGTGTATGTATGTATGTATGTACGCATGTCTTTCTATATGTACACATGTTGCCACCCGCGCCGTGGTGACGTGATAAAGAACCCACACTCAGCACGCACACACAGGACGCACAGCTCTCCTGCAGGGCTTTACTGACCGATCTGCAGTCACTGCCGTCGCAGTACACAACAGGACATGCAGCTGTTTTCATTCCTGCTACAAAGACACACACCACCTGAAAAAGGGTGTGTGTGGGTGTGTGTGTGTGTGCGTATGTGTAATAATGGTAATTCATTATTCCTATTGGTCACGTGAATTTTTCATTGCCGCCATGTTGGATCACAACCTAGCCGTGGATACGTGGAACAACTGTTGGTTTATTCTGGGCAACGTGTGTTGTCGCCGCTTGTTTTTGCTCCAAAGTGCGTTTATCAGTTAAGAAAAGTTCATTCTTACTTCATGAAATTGTTGCCTGCTGCCATTAGTTATCTAGGGGGCAGGTTTTTTAAAACTTGATAAGTACTTGGCTCTGGCAGAAGTAGAAAAAACTCTTCAAGTTGGTGCCTACTGTTTTAGGCCATAAGCCTACCCGACCCAAAGGAGTTCATCAGTCATGGTTAACTTCTTTGCAGTTGCTGGGTGTTCTAACAGAATTGGAAGGGACAAGAAATCTTTTTTCAGGTTACCAAAAGTTACCACACATCAAGGTGAAGATGCAACATTAACTTCAGAAGAGAGACGAGCTGTCAGGTTGGCTCAGATTAGCAGATCAGATTTGACCTCTGAGAAGCAAACCAACACCAGAGTTTGTTCAGATCACTTCATCTCCGGGAAACCAGCTGCTCTTTTCCACAAGGCGGACACAGACTGGGCACCTGCTTTAAACTTGGGACACAGCAAATTCAGGCCTCCTGCAGATTCATCACTGAAAAGAATTGTTAGAGGTCAAAAACGGAAGCAACAACAGGCAAACCAAGATGAAGGCCACCAGACCCCTGTCACGTTACCGAACAATAAGGACGGCCACATCCAAACCGCACTGGTGACAAAGATGTGTCTTGTCAAACTGGTATGACCTGTGAAGAGATTTATGACTTGGAGAAAAAGGTATGAAAATGTGGTAGCAAAGCTTGATAAGTTATCCTTTACTGATCCTTTACTGAAGAATCATTGAAGGAAGATGACAAAAAAAAGTTGCCGTCTACACAGGGCTTCCAAATGTTCTCACCCTGTCTTCAGTATTTAGCCTTGTTGAGCCATGCATACCTTTAACACAGAGTTCTTTATTGACAACATGTCAGCGGTTCATGGTCCTTTACTGCAACTGAGGCTTAATCTGTCTGCTGAAGATATAGCATACAGACTCGATTTATCCACGTCTACCATATCAAGAATATTCCTACGGATGCTAGACATTGCCTTTGTTAGGTTTTCATTTTTGATTAGATGGCCAGAAAGAGAAGAAATATGGAAAACAACACCACTTACGTTTCAACAGCATTTTGGGACCAAAGTGACTGTAGTGACAGACTGCTGTGAAGGTTTTGTGGAGAAACATTTTCAACATATAAGCATCGCAATACTGTAAAATGTTAGACTGGAATTTCTCCACAAGGAGTTATAACATTCATCTCATGGGGTGGAAGAGCCAGTGATAAATTCATCACTGGACATTGTGGACTGCTGGATAATCTACTGTCAGGTGACGTCGTTCTTGCAGATAGGGGATTTAATATTGAAGAAAGTGGTGTCTTTTATTATGGAGAAGTCAAAATCCCAGCATTTACTAGAGGGAAGAAACAACTTACTGCACATGATGTGGAGATTACAAGAAAAATTGAGAGTGATTGGACTTGCACGTAGTAAATACAGAATTCTGCAGTCTACCCTTCCAACAGACTATTTCAGTACAAAAGATGTCAATGGTGTAACAACAGTTGATAAAATTGCTTTGGTTGCTTGTGCCTTATCAAATACGTGCAATAGCATAGTCCTTACAGAATAAATTAGGTTTCAAACTTGCCTTGTAAAGTACTTAGCTGCAAGTTCTGGTAGTAGGCAGTTCTTAAAAAATGAAGATGCTTCAGCAACAGTAGTTTTCCACATCTCTTTATCAGGCAGGACTCTTTCAATAAATACATCTTTCTCTGTCCACAAGACAAAATCTCCAAAGACGGGCTTCTTTATACAGATGATCTGGCTCTGTGCCTGGTAATAATATGCATGAGGTCTTGATGACTGCATACCACCACTATACTCAACAATGCAAAGTTTCTCTTTTTTAGGCCAGCTTCAATGTTTGAGTCAGGTATGCAAAAAGGGCTCTTTATTTCTAATGAACCAATCCCACAACAAGAACAATGTGAGTCCATCTGGGGACACACCCATGAAGGGTAGATCCTTTGAAATCACAAAGCCACAGTCCTTTACTTGAAAATGTGTATGTTTTGTAGCCATCATATCTTTATATGCATCAAGTGCCACGTTTTCATGGGTGCATCCCCATTTTGTTGCCTCAGTAGTGAAGCTATATATGTGAGGGTAACAAATTCTCTTGATGAGGCTTTGAGAAGGGCACTTGATATTTGTCCTACAGCAAGATTTTAATGTTGATGAGGAAATACGTCCTGCCTTGACTTGTAGACAAAGCTTAGATTTGCCTGTTCCTGAGTTAGCTCTTCAACACATTTAACTTGCTCATCAGTTACTCTCAGGTCAGTCTCTCCACAATGATCAGTTAATTGTTCGTATGTCGTGGCGTATGTTTCTTCACCATTTGGTTCTGATAACACCTTTGGCATCGACCTATTCAGTGATGGTGGGATGTAGCTTTCTGAACACGACTCAGTCAGTGAAAGAATAAAAGGTTTCTGTTTGTCTCCACTGTGACTTTAGTAATAAAGCGTAATGTCATCACGTGTTGGAGGAGGTGCTGCAGTAGTGGGAGATGGCTGGGTATTTCTCCTCTTTGATCAACTGTAAGGTCCAAGTTTCTCTTCTTAGATTTAGGGGTGGTGGAGTCTATTTCAGACACCGTACTGTAGGGTACCCTTTCCAAAGACAGAGGAAGCATCCAGTATGCCTTTTCCTCGGTGCATGTGTTCAAATCCCTGATTCTTACTGTCGCCTCTATGGCAAAGAGGAGAGCTGCAACATGAGTACATGACTCACCAAGGCCGGCCATACAACTGCCATGTCCAGCTAATATCTGCCTATCCTTTTTTGAAATCATCTGGGGTGGAGGGCTGTTTCATTCATTCTTTGTGAGTGGCGTACCTGGAAAGAAGGAGGATAAGAAATTATAATTGAATAGCTTTTAAAGTCGGCATCTGAAGTATCAAATGAATTGCACATTCCTTGTTAGTAATTAAAGCAAATGATATCAAAACAAACAATGAAAGTGAAGTTTGTTTAAGTTTGGACAATAACTAACCCCTGCTTTATTGGACAGGGTCCATTTCAAATGAATGCATAGTACAGAAGAATGAAATATTTATCAAGTTATCTTACCCTGCAACAAACAAGGATGTTCCCATTAGAGGCTTTAAGCAATGATATTTCTTTAAACCATCCACACAAAAATTGTTATTGTAGGATATTCAGCCAGGCTTGTGATGCAGTTCTTTTTAGGAACAACATATGGATCTATGCCATCAACTAAGCTTATCTTCTCTCGATATCGGTTTTTTGCTTTTCGCTCAAGCGAATCAAAACAGTTCTTTAGACATGCCATTATAGGCCTAAATGATTGAATCCCAAATAGCAAGTAAAGAGCAAAACTTCTTTTAGTAAGTCAGAGCCAGCAAGGTACTTACCAAGTTAAAAAAAAAAAAGTTCCCTAGATAACAAATGGCAGCAGACAATAATTTTACGAAGTAAGAATTAACGTTTCTTAACTTTTAAACCCAATTTCGAGCAAAAACACAGCGGCGAGAACACGTTGCATAGAATAAACAAACGGTTGCTACACGTATCCATGGCTAGGTTGTGATCCAACATGGCGGCAACGGTAAAGTCATGTGACCGATGGGAATAATGAATATTGTGGTCGAGTAAGATCCCTACAAACGATGTGCCTCCATGCCATTGGACGATTGGGGACCACCCTCTGTTGCAGCCTTCATCCGCCTTCACGGGCATTGTCTTCTGCCAGTTCCGTTGAGTTGAGGTCTTTGTTGGATCGCGCTTCGTCTGGAACCTCCCCCTTGACCTATCTGGCTTAGGTGACTCTACTAGGAGCCAAGCTCCAGATGGTATAGATCTTGGGATCATTAGTAAATGCAAGCTTCTCCACCAAGACAAGTTGGCGATCCAGGAGAAGGTCCAGCCCCTAGTGCTCCTATTACCACTGGAACTACCATGGATTTTACCTTCCACATCCGATCTAATTCTTCCTTCAGCCCTTGGTATTTCTCTAGCCTCTCATGCTTTCTTCCTGATGTTGCTGTCACTCGCGATTGCTACATCTAACTACTGCTGTCTTCTGTTCCTAGTTGACCACCACAATGTCTGGTTGGTTAGCGGGCACCTGCTTAAAGTTGGACTTCAAAAAAGTGGGACTTCAAGTCCACAGGATCTCAGCCCTGCCATTCTCAACCACCTTTGGCGGTGTCTCCCATTTGGACTTGGGGACTTCCAGTCTGTATTCAGAACAGATATTCCTGTACATGTCTGTGAATGTTCTCATTCATCTGTACACTATCCCAGCCATTGGTTATGCCTTTCAGTGTACACTTTCCCAGCTAGCATTTTACACCCTACTACCAGGTGCTGGACTGTCTCAAGGGTGCCTTTGTACAGCCTGCATCTTTGGTCTTGTCTGGTGTGGTAGACCCCTGCCTGCCTCAATCGATCTGGTCCTGAGTGCCTGTTCTTATGCTGCTATAATCAGAGCCTCTGTACTGTCCTTCAGTCCAGCCTTTTCTAGCCACTGATAGGATTTCTCGATATCAGCTACATCTTTTATCTGTCGATGGTACATCCCATGGAGCGGCTTCTGCTGCCTGAGGTACTCACTCAGCAGTTCATCCTGGGGTTCCCTCTTTCTGATGTACTCATGGATGTCCCTCATTTCCTCCTGGATAGTGGCCCTGACACGCACTAACCCTCAGCCCCCATCTTTTCACTTATCGTACAGTCTCAGGCTGCTGAACTTCGGGTGGAACCCTCCAAGCCGTCATATGTGTTGACGGCCTGGAGCTTATTCTTCCCATTGAGCTGGCTCCTCAGGACCTGCCTCACTCTCTGGAGTTGTTTGGCTGTAGCTGACCTCCTTGCTACCTCCTCGTGGTTCCCATTTGCCTGTGGAATACCCAGGTACTTGTAACTGTCCAGTATGTCTGTTATCCTGCCATCTGGTAATTCAACCCCTTCAGTATTCACCACCTTTCCTCTTTTTGCCACCATTTGACCGCACTTGTCCAATCTGAATGACATCCCGATGTTGCTGTGGATCCTGGTGAGGTGGATCAGTGAATCAATGTCTCGCTCATTCCTGGCATACAGCTTGATGTCATCTATGTATAGGAGGTGGCTGATGGTAACTCCACTTCTGAACCTGTATCCATATCCACTCTTTGTGATGATCTGACTGAGGGGCTCCAGGCCTACGTAGAACAGCAGCGGGGATAAGTGCCTCACCTTTGTATAAGCCACATTGGATGGTTACCTGTGTGATTATCTTTGAGTTGGCCTCCAGTGTTGTTTTCCACTGCCGCATTGAGTTCTTGATGAAGACTATTAGTGTCCTGTTGGCTTTACTTGAGTGCCAAGCACTCCATAAACCAGGTGTGGGTGATTGCTCTATCAACCAGTAGCTGATGCTTTGACCCACTAGTGTTGCTCCCAATTCCATATTGATCACTTTTATATATATGTAAAATCCAGTGAGTCAAGTAAATTCTTTATGCGACAGTACAAGATGAAACAGGCTTGTACTGTCTCATAAAGAATTTACTTGACTCACTGAATTATTTTGCTCCTTATTTCACTGAGCACTTTCCCTGCCATTGAGTGTTTCTTTTAACAAAGTTTTATATGTAAATATACACACACACACACACACGATGTACACAACGAGACAGTTATATATATATATATGTTATGTTCTTTGCCGTTTAGCTTTATTGACAGCTGATGATTGTTTATAGCATGAAACAGGCTTGTACTGTCTAATTAAAAAAGTATTTAAATTACTGGATTTTATATATATGTATAGATAGATAGATAGATATAGATTTCTATCTATTTTCGGCTGCTCCCGTTAGGGGGCGCCACAGTGGATCATCTGTTTCCATTTCTTCCTGTCTTCTGCATCTTCCTCTGTCACACCAGCCACCTGCATGTCCTCCCTCACCACATCCATAAACCTCCTCTCTGGCCTTCCTCTTCTCCTCTTCCCTGGCAGCTCCATATTCAGCATCCTTCTCCCAGTATACCCAGCATCTCTCCTCCACACATGTCCAAACCATCTCAATCTTGCCTCTCTTGCTTTGTCCCCAAACTGTCCAACCTGAGCTGTCCCTCTAATATACTCCTTCCTAATCCTGTCCTTCTTCATCACTCCCAGTGAAAATCTTATCATCTTCATCTCTGCCACTTCCTGCTGCACCTCCTGTCTTTTCATCAGTGCCACTGTCTCCAAACTATACAACATAGCTGGTCTCACTACCATCTTGTAAACCTTCCCTTTAACTCTTGCTGGTACCTCTCCTCTGAATGAGAACATTCACAGACATCTTGCTGGTACCCTTCTGTCGCAAATCACTCCTGACACTCTTCTCCACCCGCTCCACCCTGCCTGGTGAGTATTGGGCTAGATGTCCTAGTTGCCAAAAGGAATGCAAAGTGGCGCGGTGCCTCTCGCTTCCTGGTGTAGTGATCGCCGCGGATCCATCAGGACCTTAGCATATGGCCGCTCCTATGCAAATGTGTCTGCAGCAGCACCTTCTCGTGGTAACTCCTGTTTTCACAAAGTCTGCTGCGGGGGCGACCGGGTTCCCAGCGGTAAAACCTGGTGGGTCGATTGGACTCGTTAGCCTTGGTTGGCAGCCAGTCTAGGAGAAGGACAACTCTGATTTCAAACCCAGGTAGACGAAGCTCGTTAGCCTGTTGGGCAGTTCATCTAAGAGAAGGCAAACTCTAATTTCAAACCTTCGCTGCCTTGCGGGTATACTCATCTACGGGAAAGGCTTTGGGAAGAAACCCTGAGGAAAAATCTGCATCCGTCTCCATTGCCAGTTGTCTTACTAGTCTTGCCACTGGTAGTAGGTGGTCTCGGGCGAGAGAGTGGGGTTGATGACGCACAACTCTTCCTCACTTTAATCATTGCACAAGTCATCAGTCATCCATCACAGGATGACTAGATGGTCCTCGTTGCTGCGATGGACAAATAACAACAACCCTGCCTGCACTCTCTTCTTCACCTCTCTTCTGCACTCCCCGTTACTTTGGACAGTTGACCCCAAGTATTTAAACTCATATGCCTTCGTCACCTCTACTCCTTGCGTTCTCACCATTCCACTGTGCTCCCTCTCCTTCACGCATAGGTATTCCGTCTTGCTCCTCCTGACTTTCATTCCTCTTCTCTCCAGTGCATACCTCCACCTCTCCAGGTTCTCCTCCACCTGCACCCTACTCTCACCACAGATCACAATGTCATCCGCTAACATCATAGTCCACAGAGACTCCTGCCTGATCTCATCCGTCAACCTGTCCATCACCATTGTAAACAAGAAAGGGCTCAGAGCCGATCCTTGATGTAATCCTACCTCCACCTTGAACCCATCTGTCATTCCAACCACACACCTCACCACTTTCACACCTCCCTCATACATATCCTGCACCACTCCTACATACTTCTCTGCAACTCCCGACTTCCTCATACAATACCACACCTCCTCTCTTGGCACCCTGTCATATGCTTTCTCTAAATCTACAAAGACACAATGTGACTCCTTCTGACCTTCTCTATACTTCTCCATCAACATTCTCAAAGCAAACATCACATCTGTGGTGCTCTTTCATTGCATGAAACCATACTGCTGCTGCTGATCATCACCTCTCCTCTTAACCTAGCTTCTATTACTCTTTCTCATATCTTCATGCTGTGGCTGATCAACTTTATACCTCTGTAGTTGCTACAGTTCTGCACATCCCCCTTGTTCTTGAAAATCGGTACCAGTATGCTTCTTCTCCACTCTTCAGGTATCCTCTCACTTTCCAGGATTGTGTTAAACAATCTAGTTAAAACCCCACTGCCATCTCTCCTAAACACCTCCATGCCTCCACAGGTATGTCATCAGGACCAGCTGCCTTTCCACTCTTCATCCTCTTCATAGCTTCCATCACTTCCTCCTTGCTAATCCACTGAACTTCCTGATTCACTATCCCCACATCATCCAACCTTCTCTCTCCCTCATTTTCTTCATTCATCAGCCGCTCAAAGTACTCCTTCCACCTTCTCAGCACACTCTCCTCGCTTGTCAGCACATTTCCATCTCTATCCTTGATCACCCTAACCTGCTGCACATCCTTCCCAGCTTGGTCCCTCTGTCTAGCCGATCGGCACAAGTCCTTTTCTCCTTCCTTAGTGTCTAACCTGTCATACAACTCACCATACACCTTTTCCTTTGCCTTTGCCACCTCTCTCTTCACTTTACGCTGCATCTCCTTGTACTCCTGTCTACTTTCTTCATCTCTCTGACTATCCCACTTCTTCTTTGTCAACCTTCCTCTGTATACTTTGCTGTACTTCCTCATTCCACCCCCAAGTCTCCTTGTCTTCCTTCCTCTGTCCTGATGACACACCAAGTACCTTCCTAGCTGTCTCCCTCACTATTTCTGCAGTGGTTGCCCAGCCATCTGGCAACTCTTCACTACCACCCAGTGCCTGTCTTAACTCCTGCCTGAACTCCACACAACAGTCTTCCTTCTTCAACTTCCACCATTTAATCTTCGGCTGTGTCTTCACTCACTTCCTCTTCTTGGTCTCCAAAGTCATCCTACAGACCACCATCCGATGCTGCCTAGCTACGTTCTCCCCTGTCACCACCTTGCAGTCTCCAATCCCTTTTACATCGCACCTTCTACATAAGATATAGTCCACCTTTGTGCACTTTCCTCCACTCTTGTACGTCACCCTGTGTTCCTCCCTCTTCTTGAAATATGTATTCACCACAGCCATTTCCATCCTTTTTGCAAAATCCACCATCGTCTGTCCTTCCACATTTCTGTCCTGGACACCATACCTACCCATCACCTCTGTTCCCTTCACCAACATGTCCATTGAAGTCCGCTCCAATCACCACTCTCTCCTCCTTGGGTACACTCTCCAACATGGCAGTGTTTCAGCCCTCATATCTATCTATCTATCTATCTATCTATCTATCTATCTATCTATCTATCTATCTATCTATCTATCTATCTATCTATCTATCTATCTATCTATCTATCTATCTATCTATCTATCTATCTATCTATCTGTCTATCTATCTATCTATCTATCTATCTATCTATCTATATATTCAATTCAATTCAATTTTATTGTCTTTTTTTTCCCAAGATGGCGGCGCGCTGGACACAGCGGCTACTGTGGTTCCCTGTTCAGTGTCGTGTTTTCTTTGTTTTGTTATATATATATATATATATATAGATCTATAGATCTATAGATCTATATCCATCTATCTATCTATCTATACTTAGCACAGAAAGTAAGGAAATTTGTGTTTGGTTGATGATTTCTTTGTTGTAACAATGCTTCTGGGCAGTACATCTTACAGCGTTGGAAAGCCTGTTTACTTCCCTTTTAAATGGCGCCACATGTGTAAGGAACATGCATTTGTGGGATGAGCAGCAGAGCTGAGTATGTGGGTTGCGCCCATGAAAAATGTGCCAAATCTTCTCTGCCAATGCCAAACAGCTTATTTTGCTGTTGCTATTGACTCTTGTTTTGAGCTTCTGGTTCCCCAGGTGCTGACAATCAGCTGCCTGATATAAGATTTATTGCCAAGAAGCTTTGTTACAACAAAGACATAATCTACCAAACACACATTTCCTTACTTTTTGTGCTAAATTTATATATGTATGTATATATAGATAGACATATAGTGTGTTTCTTTATGTGTGTGCGTGTGTGTGTGTGTGTGTGTGTGTGTGTGTGTGTGTGTGTTTGTAGGTTATCTTGAACAGGGTCTGTTGGTGAAGGATGAAAAGAAGCTTCGTGATCGCTACATCCAGAGCTTCCAGTTTAAACTGGATCTGATTTCCATGATTCCCACTGATGTCTTTTACGCCTATTTTGGATTCAACTACCCTGAGATACGACTCAATAAACTGTTTAGATTCAACAGGTCAATACTCCCACACACACACACACACACACACACACACACACACACACACACACACAAACTCAAACACACACACACACACACATGCTTGCTGGTAGTCCACCGAGTCCGATGATGACGTCCCTCCTGGTTAACGATGTGGTCTTGGATGACTGTAGAGTCCAGTTCTTGACCCACAAGTGTTATTGCACGTGGGGCATATGAAGTGTGAGTCAGTGGGGGCAGGCATGGTTGTGTGTCTCCTTAGTCTTTACTGTTGTTTTTCTAGTTCCTCTCCATTTCCAGTTGTTCTGTACCTTTGTGGCAGAACTCCCGCCAGTTGGAACAGTTGATGGCAGCTTGCTCCAGTCTCAAGGGGTCGATACAACATTTCTTCAGCGATGTTTTTAGCTGGTCTCGGTATCGCTTCTTCTGACCACCTGCGGACTGGCGGCCCAGGTGAAGCTATCCACACAGGACTTGACGTGGCAGGCGTTCTTGAGGCATCCTGATGACATGCCCAAGCCAGCGCAGCTGGTGTTCAGTGACTGTGGCTTCTGTACTCTTGCAGTTTGTCCTAAGAATCTCGGCATAGGGAACAGTTTCATGCCACGTGGTCCCCATGAGTCGCTGCAGACACCTTATGTGGAACCAGTCCAGCAACCGTAGGTGGCGGCTGTATGTGATCCAGACTTCATAGCTGTATATAGGAGAGTTGTGATGCAGATGTCGTTGTAAATGGCAATTTTGGTGTGCAGGTGGAGGTGTTTGTTTTGGAAGGCCCTACATCGGAGTTTGCCGAAGGCTGCAGAGGCTTGTTTGATTCTATTATGAATTTCCTGATCATTGTTGCAGCTCTCAGAAAGGATGCTGCCCAGGTATTTGAAAGATGGAGCCACTGAGAGTGGTTGGTGTTCTATAGTGAAGACAGGCATAGTGGGTCGGGGGCAGGACCTCCATTGGCATAACACCTCAGTCCAGTGTTGTAGTACTCGAGTCCAGGACTCGAGTCCTGATTTTCAGGACTCGTGACTCGACTTGGACTTGAGCGCTGATGACTCGGACTCAGATTTGGACTCGAGCATTGCCTGCATTCGGACTCGGACTTGTTAATTGATAAAGACTTGTGTTTTGTTTTGTTAGTTTTTTTGTAACAGGCCCTAATAATTTGGCATAAAATATTGATAGCTATATTAATACCGTAACATTGATCACCGAATGCGGTGATCAATAGCTTTTTTACAGTGCCAGAGTGGAGCACTGGAGCCTATCTTGGAACTCGACTCAGACTCAACCTTGATGACTCGGACTTGGACTCAGGTAATGGGAACTTGACTCGGACTCAAACACTGGGGACTCGAGACTCGACTCGGACTCGAGGTTTAGTGACTCGACTGTGGCAAGGATGGTTTGCAGGTCTTCTGGTGTGTGAGCTACATGAGCACAGTCACCAGCATACTGCAGTTCAAGGACCTGCACTGCTGACAACTTGGTGGTTGCTTGGAACCTTTGAATGTTGAAGGGGTTTCCATCTAGCCTAAAGTCTATTGTGATCCTACTACTGCCTTCCAGATCATTATGAAAAAGCTTTGACTCAAAGGAAGAAAATGTTGAAGAGTACCAGTGCCAGCACACACCCCTGCCTCACTCCAGTGGATACATTAAAGGGTGCTGATTCCTGTCCTCCTATGGCCACCCGTGCCACCATCCCTACATGGAACTGTGACAGAATGTTTACAAAGTTGCTCGGACAGTCAAACTTTCTCAGGATTTTCCAAAGTAGCTCTCGATTCACAGTCAAAAGCTTTGGAGAGGTTGACAAAACCCATGAAAATGTCGTGATGTTGTTCATGGCACTTTTCTTGTAGCTGTCTTACAGTGAAAATCATATCCACCGTACTCCTGTTCTTCCTGAAACCACACTGTGACTCTGGCAGCAGATGTTCTGTCAAGTGCTTCACCATCCTGCATAGCAGGACCTTTGCTAGGACCTTGCCTGCAACAGCTAGCAGGGATATGCCATGACTGTTGTTGCAGATGGACTTGTCACCCTGTTTTTGTACAGGGTGACAATTTTAACGTCCCTCCATTGTCTAGGGACAAGACCTGCAGGATAAGCTGATAGATCATTCTGGTGCACAAGTATCCTCCTAGTTTTAGGAGTTCTGCTCAGATACCATCACTGCCAGGGGACTTATTGTTCTTGAGGGAGTTGATGGCTATAAGTACTTCTTGAAAAGTTGGCGAGTGGTCAAGGTCTGAGATGGGCGGATGAATTGGCAGCTCTTCCAGGATGGATTGGTCAGTTGGTGAGTGCTGGTTAAGTAGGACTTCAAAATGTTCAGCCCACCTTGCCAGTATCCGCTTTTGGTCTGTCCGGGTTGTCAGTCCGTCCTCTGATTTTAAGGGTGTGATAGAGCAGTTACTAGGGCCATATGTATATAGTCTTTATAAAATTGTGTAAGTTGTGCATATCATTTCTGTCAGCATATGATTGAATCTCATGAGCTTTGTTCATCCACCATGTATTTTGCAGAGTGCGCAAGGTTGTTTGTACCTCATGCTATTTGCCACTGCTGCCGAAAGATGGTGGATGTGGGGCAGTTGAGAGTAGCCCTGTGTGCCCTACACATTGTTTCATGCAGGGATGTGATGGTGTCAGAGTTCTCGTCAAACCAGTCTTGATGTTTTCTGGCTCTGTACCCTATAGAGTCGACTGCAGCTTGATGTAGCAGTGAGTTTAAGGAGGTCCATTTCTGATCCATGGAATTGTCAGAACTCAGAATGGTCTCAAACTCTAGTGCCATCGTACCTACAGAGCGATGGAACTCATTCTGTGCTGGAGCTGACTTCAATTTAGCACAGTTCAATTACTTTTTTATGGATTTCTTGAGACGCTTTGAGGGGTGCACTTTGAGGTGGAGTTTGGTCATGATCAGGCGGTGATCCATCCAGCATTCTGCACCTCTCATGGTCCGGGTCAGCAAGACATCACTAGTGTCAGTAATTATTATATAATCAATCAGGTGCCAGTGTTTAGATTGTGAGTGCATCCAGGATGTTTTGTATTTGGTCTTCTGCTGAAACAGTGTGTTTATAATGGTAAGGTCATCCTTTGCACAAAGTGTTACCAGCCTCAGACCATCATTTGCATTAACTTGACCAACCCCATGCCTCCCCAATACTCCACTCCATATGCCATTGTTCTTTCCTACCCTAGCATTAAAATCTCCCAGAAGAAAGATCTTGTCCTTTTTTGGGATACGATGAAGGGCCTCATCTAGTCGCTGGTAGAAGCTGTCCTTCACACCATTGTCAGATGTTAGTGTTGGCGCATATGCACTTAAGAGTGGCATAGTGTGCCTTGCTACGGGGATACGGCGGGTCATTAGCCTCTCACTTAGTCCGGTGGGTGTTTCAGTGAGGCTGGGTAGAATGCTGTTCTTGATTGCCAGTCCAACACCATGCTGATGTTGTCCACCAGGGGGATAGCCTCTCCAGAAAAAGGTGTACCCTCCTCCTTCCTCTCTCAGGGAGCCTTCACCCAGGAGCCTGGTTTCACTGAGAGCAGCAATGTCCACGTTGTTGCATCTCAGTTCCTCAGCAGTCAGTGCAGTCTTTTGATGGGGTCTGTTGCCATCATTAGTAAGGAGAGTCCTAACATTCCATGTTGCCAATTTGAATGGGATCATTTTCTTTTTTACCGCAGAACGGAATTCCTGGTAGGCGCGATAACCTACCCAGGAGGTGGTTGGTTGAGTGGACAATTTTTAACCCACCCTTTCTAGGCCCCTCCCCAATTGAGGTGAGCAGTGTGGTCCCTAGATAGGGCTGCTCAGTCACACGGGTCTGCCAAAAGCAGCTGCCATTCAATCCCAGCTGCTGGCGACCATATACCCCATGCCGCTGATGTGCAGGACTCTGGCTAGGAGCTCTTAGGCCATTCTACCCTGCTCCTATCGCCAGACACCCCAACGTCACCAGACTTCAATCAGATGTAAGGTCAGATATTTTACATCATGATCAGAGCTGGAGAACTACGCAAGGAAGTTTTTAGAATGCCACAGGGGGGGCGCTGTCCTCAGTAGCACTGTCTTTGCCATGACAGGTTGGTCCTGGTGGCAAGGGCTTATACCCACAACGACCAGTCACCCATCATGACCACAGGAGGCTGCCGGGAACTCCAGACTGTCAAAGAACCACCTAATGTATGCCGCCAAACATGTTGCTTTTCTCTTGGGGCGTGCGCCCCTAGCCTTTGTCTCGATAGAGTTCCCACAAAGCAGCGTGGCAGTGGTTTGCCATGAACAGCATCTGGTGATCATTGCAGCTCTGATATCCTGTACTAAGGTTTCCCGAGGCTGCAACGTGCCCAGTTACCGTGTGTGGCCACGAGGAGGCCTGGCAGAGGTCTTGGCGAAGGAGAGGCTATGTACTGGCGGGGGAAGGCTTACACACTGGGCTGCTTTCTTGTTCACGACAAGGACTAGCCAGCGGCAGCAAGCTGGAAGCGAGAGGTTAGAAAAGCAGGCGGGAAGCAAGCATGCATCTTTCCTCTAACTGCTGCACCACTGTAATAGATGCATCACATCACCTTGTCTGAAACACACATCACACACACACACACACACACACATTTATTACATTTATTTATATGCACGCATATAAATACCCATGGGCAGTTTTTGCCCATACACATGCAGTCACACACTTAGTTTGTCATACATGTGTTTTACATTTAGTAAAATCAGAGATTATTATTCTATTGTCTTCTATTCATTTCTGTTGTGTACTGTTGCAGGATGTTGGAGTTTTTCCAGCGGACAGAGACTCGGACAAACTACCCCAACCTGCTGCGGATCTCCAACCTTGTCATGTACATTGTCATCATCATCCACTGGAATGCATGTCTGTACTTTTCCTTCTCCAAAGCCATCGGTAATCTGCTGCCTCAAAGCCTTTTGAACTCTAAAATGCATCTCTGACCCGTTGCAGTCTTTAACATGACAACACAAAGTCACCGCATCTCCAGGTTCCAGTCCCAACATGGATAAATATAAGTTTCTTTTCTTTTTTCTTTTCTCTGTTCTCAGGTTTTGGGTCAGACAGGTTTGTGTATCCTGACCCAACGGATCCAGAGTTTGGTCGTCTGGTCAGGAAGTATGCCTACAGTATGTACTGGTCCACGCTGACCCTCACCACCATCGGCGAAACACCACCGCCTGTGGAGAACTCCGAGTACTTCTTTGTGGTCACTGATTTCCTGGTGGGTGTGGCATCCTGGGTGATGTCACAAAATAACTTGGTGTTTGGAATGAGATCTCAACAAACTTAGGATTGTATGCTTAAGGAAACTACTACATACTGTGTAATATCAGTCATTGGCTGTGCCCAAATACTGCACACTACAAAGTAATAATATATTGTGCATACCAACAGTTCTACATACTGTTTACATACTTATCTATATCTCCATTGTAACCACGCAAAGTCACCGCTTTCTGAGTTTTTATGTGTGAAGACATAAAATATTGTAACGATCACAGATGAATAGACTCACTAGCTCTTGGCTAATAGGTTGGACCCTTTAGTTAACTGGTTAACGTTTTTGCTTGTGGTGTGGGAGACCCAGGTTGGCATCCTGGCTGCGGTGGTTCCTGGCTGCCCCCCGAATTCACTAGTATTCAGTGGTACATACTGCTTATCATAATCACTCAGAACAAGCCTCGTAGAACAAACGTACATTTGAAAAATGTTCTGACTTGCGGTCATGTCAATATTCACCATCCTGGTTGAGAAATTTCCGCTGGCTGGAAAACTGTCTTCTGTATCTCCATGGTAAGCAGACAAAGTCGCCAATTTCTTCTGGGATAGTGTCCAGTCAATTCATTTTAGATTTTTCAATGTGAATGGCATATACATTCTGACACTTTCGGTGTACCATGTTTTTCCACACTATGAACATTATAATCTAGTATTCTAAGAATTGCGGCACAGGGTAGTCAGCCCTGTGATGGCCCGGCGGCCTGTCCAGGGTGTCTCCCCGCCTGCCGCCCAATGACTGCTGGAATAGACTCCAGCATCCCTGCGACCCTGAGAGCAGGATAAGTGGTTAAGACAATGGATGGATGGATGGATATTCTAAGAATATTTTCTATAAAGTATGTACTATGACCACAGTATCAGCATTATGACACAACTAACGGTAGACAACATCTGGACTCAAACTGTCTCCTCTTCTATTCTCACATTTTTTCTGTCTTTCAGGTTGGTGTGTTAATCTTTGCTACAATTGTCGGTAATGTTGGCTCTATGATCACCAACATGAACGCTGCCAGGGCCGACTTCCAGGCCCGCATTGACGCCATCAAACAGTACATGAGCTTCCGAAAGGTTGGTTCACTTGTCACCTCTTTCCCTTTTCATACCGATGCGATGGCTGGGAAGAACTCATGTTTTATATTGGTCTGAATGGGTCTACACGGGTCATCTGACCTGCATCTGTTCCTGGTCATGACTCAGGTTTGACACGGGTTCAACACCACGAGGTTTAGGTATGAAATGGGGAACAAGGGTTTACTGTATGTGGGCTTCCATCATGAAACTTCATTAGTTACAATCATTCATTCATTCATTCATCTTCAGCCACTTCTCCAAGGTCGGGTCGTGGTGGCAGCAAGCTAAGTAGGGCACTCCAGATGTCCCTCTCCCCAGCAATGCCCTCCAGCTCCTCCTGGGGGATCCCAAAGTGTTCCCAGGCCAGATTGGACATATAGTCCCTCCAGCGAGTTCTGGGTCTACCCCGGGGTCTCCTCCCAGTGGGTCATGCCCAGAAAACCTCCAAGGGAAGGCGCCCAGGAGGCATCCTAATCAGATGCCCGAACCACCTCAACTGGCGCCTTTTGACACGAAGGAACAGAATCTATGTGTCACAAAGCTTTTTCATAAAGATCTGGAAGGCAGTAGTGGGATCACAATAAACTTTAGGCTAGATGGAAACCTCTTCAACATTCAAAGGTTCCAGGCAAGCACCAAGTCGACTGCTCTTGTAGCTCACACATCAGAAGTCCTGCAAACCTGCAGTTGTGAACGCCTACAGCAGGCTGGGTCTATCAGTCAACACCACCAAGACTGAGGTGTTATGCCAATGGAGGTCCAGCCCCCCACCCACTATGCCTGTCTTCACTATAGAGCACCAACCACTCTCAATAGCTCCATCTTTCAAATACCAGGGCAGCATCCTTTCTGAGGGCTGCAACACTGATCAGGAAATTCACAATAGAATCAAACAAGCCTCTGTAGCCTTCGGCAAACTCCGACATAAGGTCTTCAAAAAACAAACACCTCCACCTACACACCAGAATTGCCATTTACAAAGCCGTCTGCATCACAACTCTCACATACAGCTATGAAGCCTGGGTCATATACAGCTGCCACCTAAGGTTGCTGGAGTGGTTCCACATTAGGGATCTGCAGCAAATCATGGGGATCCTGTGGCGTGACCATGTTCCCCATGCCGAGATTCTTGCTGGAACAAACTGCAAGAGCATAGAAGCCACAGTCACTGAACACCAACTGCGCTGGCTTGAGCATGTCATCAGGATGCCTCAAGAATGCCACGTCAAGTCCATTATGGACTTCTTCATCTGGGCTGCCGGTCCGCAGGTTTTCAGAAGAAGGGATACAAAGACCAGTTGAAAACATCGCTGAAGGGATGTTGTATCGACCCTTTGAGATGGAGCAAGCTGCCATCAACCGTTCCAACTGGCGGGAGATCTGCCACAGAGGTACAGAACAGCTGGAAATGGAGAGGAACTAGAAAAACAACAGTAAAGACTAAGGAGACACACAACTGACCCCCCCCCCCCGACTCAGACTTCATATGCCCAACGTGCAATAAAACTTGTGGATCAAGAATCGGACTCTACATTTATCAAAGAACACACCGTTAATGAGGAGGGATGTCATCATCGGACTTGATGGACTACCAGCAACTTTCTGGGCAGTGACCACTATCTGAGCAAAAACTTGGATCCAGCCTCAGTTGTCCTTTAGGGGCAGAGTCTTGATTGTTTGTAACTTCATTGCCTCGATGTTCTGGCACTTGTTTCCAGTTGTAGAACCTCCGGACATGCTCATAAGAGAAGTACAGAAGAGGCTGGTGAACTTCTTCTGGGGAGGCTTTCACTGGACCAAATCTCCTGTATTGTTCCTACCAGTGTTGTCCTGGTTGCCCTCCGCAGTCGTATCACAGCTTTTGGCCTTCAAACTGTGCAGCGACTATTACATCATAAAAAACAGCTTTAGCGTGAAACAGCATCTGTGTTGCTTTGTAGGATTATGAACCAGAACTATGACAAGCACTTGTTCCTTCTGGACCTAACTGGCATGGAGTTCACTATGACACCTTTCTACAACATTTTCCATCAGGCTGTCCTCCGAGCTTGGTGAACAGTCTTATACCCCTTTCACACTGGCCAAAAAAACCCGCTAACATCCGCCTTTTTACATTGACCAAAGGCGGACATTAGCGGGTTTTTTGGCCAGTGTGAAGGGGTATAATACACCAAGAGAGACTGGTCCCAGATCTATGGCAGTGTAGGGGAGGAATCCCTGTTCTATAACCCACTGATATACTGCAGAATGCGCAGCTCCGTCCGTGTATGGAGACCCCTCACAAGAGCTGGTCTTACTAAGATAGCTTGTCTCAGATCAGGGGGACAGTGGAAAACGGCGGATATTTTGAGCCAAGAGACTGGTTTTAAATTTCTTTGTCAAATGGAGAGGTTGTTGGAGCAGGTGATCAGTGCACTTCCTGGTTTCTTCAGAGAGGCACCAGGAGCAGAGTGTGGAGAGGATCAGCCAGTTGTGGGACCTGTTTTTCCATCTTTGTCCATCCATGCTGCAGTGGAGGAGCAGGAGGAAGGAACAGGGGCACTTCTGTCTTTCAAAACACCAGAACTACAGGACTTCTCAAGAACATTACAGTACAGTAATTTAGCCGACGCTTTTATCCAAAGCAAATTACAATAAATGCATTTAACATAGGAAATCAGGAGAACTACTAGTCATCAGAGGTCATAAGTGCATCTTCTCTCTAAACAAGCATCTAATAGCAAAACCAGTGCTAAAGTAAAAGTGCAAGAAAGAGATTTGTTTTTTAATGAGTGAATACAATAAGTGCTAAGAACAAGTAACAGGGTAGTAGTTCTTGAAGAGGTGAGTTTTCAACCTGTGCTGAAAGATGGGCAGCGACTCCGCTGTCCTGACATCAGTGGGGAGTCATTCCACCACTGTGGGGCCAGGACAGAACAGATCCGTGACCGGGTCGATCGGCAGCAGGGGCCTCTGAGCGATGGGGCAACCAGGCGTCCCGAGGCAGCAGAGCGAAGTGGTGGGGCGGGGGTGTAGGGCTTGACCATGGCCTGGAGATAGGAAGGAGCTGTTCCTTTCACTGCCCTGTAGGCTAGCACCAGAGTCTTAAACTGGATGTGAGCAGCTCCTGGGAGCCAGTGTAGGGACATGAGAAGGGGAGTTGTGTGGGAGAACTTAGGGTGGTTGAACACCAGACGAGCTGCAGCTTTCTGAACAAGCTCCAGAGGTCTGATGGCCGATGCCAGGCGCCACCAAGGAGGGGGTTGCCGTAGTCCAGCCGGGAGATGACCAGAGCCTGGATGAGCACCTGTGCCGTCTCGTCAGTGAGGAATGAGTGAATCCTGATGTTATAGAGGAGAAATCTGCAGGAGCGAGAAACCGATGCAACGTTTGCAGCAAATGACAGTTGGTCATCCAGAAGAAGGCCTCGTCAAAGAAGGCCTTGTACACAGTCACTGTAAAGGTTCTTAACAGAACATCACTAGCCAGTGTACAGGAGTCGAAGTGGTTGAGTGTGTTGACGCCAGGTTCATCTCCCAAAGGCATCTGGAGGTCCCTGTACAAACCCCCCCATAGAGAAATGCACTGCGGATCTACAGTGGAGGGTGGTACATGGATCTACAGTGGAGGGTGGTACATGGGGCTGTGGCTACGAACGGACATGTGGCACATATAGATCCTAGAGCAGGGAGCCACTGCTCTTTCTGTAACGATGAGGAAACTACAGCACTTATGGCTCAGATATCCCAGGTTGAGCCCTCTTTTCTCTGTACTGCAGCAGTGGCTCAGAGGTTTAGGAGAGGTTCTCGAAGACAGCCTGTTTGTCTTTGGTCCGAGGTACATGGCAGCACAGTGCAGACGTGTCACCTTGGTTAATTTTTTGATGGGTCAGGCTAAAATGAGCATTTGGCTTAGCAGAGGAAACAAAATGAAAGGCACAGGGTCCACAGATGCTACACTCATGTTCAGGGCTCTAGTGGTTGCTCGGCTGAAAATTGAGTTCATGTTTTTCAAAATGATTTCAAACTTGGAAGAATTTGTTTGTGTTTGGGGACATGGAGATGTTCTGTGCACCGTAGAAAACCAACTGCTTCTTCTTAACTTGTGAAAAAGGGAAGGTCTGTATCTTTGTTTTCACTGTGTATCGGGATTGTTGTTCAATATGTATAGGACTATCTGTGTTAATACTACTGTTATTTTAATGTGAATGAAAAATTGAACCTTTACAGGATTGGTTAAAGGTCTCTCTCTCTTTCTGTTTCTCACTCTCTTTGTCTCTCTCTGTCTGTCTCTATGTGTGTGTCTCTCGCCAGGTGACTACAGACTTGGAGAAGCGGGTCATTAAGTGGTTTGATTACCTGTGGACTAATAAGAAGGCGGTGGATGAGCGAGAGGTGCTGAAGTTCCTTCCTGACAAACTCAGAGCAGAGATAGCGATCAACGTCCACCTGGAGACACTGAAGAAGGTACACACACTTGCTTCTTGAGGTCGGGCACTCAGATAGCAGAAGAAGATACCTGCGCAGAGATGGTTTTTAAAGTAGCATGGGGGGTATGCTTCTCCCAACGCCACTGACTTGATTGTAGAGTAGATGGTTATGATGGTAAGGGGGACACCTAGACGACCTGCACCTCCACACAACTGTAGGAGGCTGCTGGAAATCCAGTTTTTCAGAGACCACCTCAAAGTGTGCCACCACAGCTTGCTTTTCTGTTGGGGTAAGCTCCCTTAGCCTTTGTCTCCCCAGACTCACCCACAAGGCAGTGGGGCAGTGGTTGATAGGTGCCAGGGCATGTCCACCAGGGTGGGCCTGCACACCGTATATCTTGGGCCCACTGCTGCTTGGAGATCCCCTGCCAAGTTAGCCTGGGGCCGCCAAACCCCAGTTACCATGTGAGGCCTGGCAGGAGTCTTGGTGAAAGAGAGGCTATGTACTGGCAAGGGAAGGCTTACATGCTAGCATGCTTCCCTGTTCGCCACAAGGGCTAGCCAGCGGCAGCAAGTAAAGACAGGAGGGTTGCAAGCAGGTTGGAAGAACACATGCACCTTCCCTCCAACTACACACTGCTGCACTAGACACATCACACATACCCCTTTCACAGCCACACACACACACACACACACACACAGCTCCTTTCATGTGTCTGCTCTAGTGTCATGACCATGGATGAGTATCATTACAGAAGCTACGTGGTTAGCCCGCAGTTAACAAAAGCTGTTAGTTGGGAGGAGGATTACTGAGGATGCTAAAGACGTGGTTTTGGTTCATTCTGTGTTATTCTCCTCCTCTCAGGTTCGTATCTTTGCGGACTGTGAGGCAGGTCTGTTGGTGGAGCTGGTGCTGAAGCTGCAGCCGCAGGTCTACAGTCCAGGAGACTACATCTGTAAGAAAGGAGACATTGGCAGGGAGATGTACATCATCAAGGAGGGGAAGCTCGCCGTGGTCGCCGATGACGGAATCAAACAGTTCGTGGTTCTGAGTGATGGAAGCTACTTTGGCGAGATCAGTATTCTGGCTATTAAAGGTGAACCCGTTTTTTTTTAAACTTCTGATTAAAATGTAAAACTTGTTTAAAATGATAAAGCCTTCATCTGTTTAATGTTTTTCTGCTGACGTTATGTGGGAGCGCGAATACAAAACGCTTTCGCTTTCTTCAGTATTAAAACCCGTAGCGTACAGAGGGGTTTCAGTCAGGGCCTTAGTAATGAACGAAAACCAAGATGAGACTGTGTTTGTGTTAGACTGGTTGTACTGGTCAGCTCCCAGTAGGAGTCAGTGATTATACTGGTCAATGTGAAGGGGAGCAGGGCTGAAAAAGGTGTTGGGTAATTTTCCTGAGATGAAGAAAGGTTCATTAACTGTCTTTTTTTTTTGGACTTTTCTCCCCAATTGTACCTGGCCAATTACGCCACTCTTCCGAGCCGTGCCGGTCTCTGCTCCACCCCCTCTGCTGATCCGGGGAGGGCTGCAGACTACCACATGTATCCTCCCATACATGTGGAGTCACCTGACAGTGAGGAGTTTCACCAGGGGGATGTAGCACGTGGGAGGATCACGCTATTCCCCCCAGCTCCCCCTCCCCCCCTGCACAGCCGCCCCGACCGACCAGAGGAGGCGCTAGTGCAGCGACCAGGACACATACTCACATCTGGCTTCCCACCTGCAGACACATCCAATTGTGTGTGTAGGGACACCCGACCAAGCCAGAGGTAACGTGGGGATTCGAACCGGCGATCCCCATGTTGTTAGGCAATGAAATAGACCACCACGCCTGCTAACTGTCCTTTTTTGTTATTTTTCAATTGTTTTACTTTGTGTTGAACTTTCTGCCTCCAGCTGTCTGAGGATGCTGTCTTCACGTTGCCATTCCTCATTAGTATTAATATTAATACATACTGGTGTCCAAACTGGTCACCTGACACAAGCTGTTGGACACGCAAGGTGTTAATGAATAATGAAAAGAATGTCATTTAAGTCAACACATCTTTGTTTTTCTCATTTTGGTCATTTGTTTGACACTGAGTATATCTCCCTTCTCAATGCACTCCTGTGGTCTTCTGTCCTCTCTTTGAACAGGAAGTAAGGCTGGAAATAGAAGGACCGCTAACATCAGGAGTATTGGTTACTCCGACCTGTTCTGTCTTTCTAAAGATGACCTGATGGAGGCGCTAACAGAGTATCCAGATGCTAAAGCCATGCTGGAGGAGAAGGGGCGGCAGATTTTGATGAAAGATGGACTGCTGGACCTGGAGGTGTGTGTGGATTTTTACACAGAGAGAAGAGACGTAATGCGTATAATGTAACAACATAGATAACGCAGAGCGGGACCCCGCACCCAAAACCAGCTCCGCTCAGTGGGGCCCTGCAGAGAAAATAGACCTCACATGCACACGAGAGGCATAAGTCTGCAGGGTTAGGGGGGGACTGTGACCAAGGAAAGACAGGACAGACACGATCCTAGATCCTGACGTCATCAGGCGGTCAGTAGACATTTCTCAGTAAACGCTGTGTCCAGATGAACTGATTCTCCTTCCTATGGTGTCCTTACCTGGACTATTGAGCATCAAGACAAGCAGCAGGTTAGAATGCTGTGATGCTTTCAGCAAAGTTTAGCAATAAGAACAGAATCAGAACAGATATGGAACATGTCACATGGGCAAATTTTCAATGTTTGTTTGTGCTGTTTGTCTGTCTGTCTCTCTGTTTCTGTCTGTCTGTCTGTCTGTCTCTGTTTGTCTGACTTTTTGTCGTCTAACTGATCCTCCCTGGAGGACTAAAGGTGAAATTGACTTTGTTTGACCTGTAGGTGGCAGCGCAGGGTCCCGACCCTAAAGACATGGAGGAGAAGGTGGACAGGATGACCGGCACCCTGGACGTCCTGCAGACGCGCTACGCTAGGCTGTTAGCCCAACACGAAGCCACTCAGAGCAAACTCAAACACAGGCTCACTAAACTGGAGAAGAAATTTGCTCCTCCCATACTTCCTGTCGAGGCCCCGCCCCCCGAAACTGAAACGACAAAGGAGGAAGAGAAGAAGTAGAATACAGTAAACGGAGAGGGAGTAGGGGGTGCTTGTTTTAAGAGCAGGGTTAGCCAGATTGTTTGCTACGGAGACGGGGCGTAATTCACTCTCGTTTCAGTCAAGGTGTTTAAAAAGCGAGAGAGTTAAAGTGAGACGAGAAGAGGAAGACAGACAGACAGAATGTGATTTGCATTATAGTGAATGTTTTTTTTCATTTTGTTGAATTTATAAAACATTGATTTTAATTTGTCAATATTTGAAGCTTACTGGGGAAAAAAAGCCTGTTTTTAGAGCATCAGTCCAGGCCTTCAGGGCCCTCGTCAGGAAAAGATCAGTAACACACCAGAGAGTTTCAGCTGCTGATGTGTCAGCCTGTCTTTAATGACATCACACTAGTGCTCATGACTCAGGATAAGGAGCTGGGATCAGTTTTGTGTCTCCAGTAATGTTATCCCAAAGTCCGAAGACATGTAGGTCAGGTGAATCGGCCGTACTTAAGTGTGTTTGTGTGTGTGTGTGTGTGGGCCCTGTGATGGCCTGGCGGCCTGTCCAGGGTGGCTCCCCGCCTGCCGCCCAATGACTGCTGGGATAGGCTCCAGCATCCCGCGACCCCCGTTGGGATAAGCGGCTTGGATAACGGATGGACGGATGGACATGTGACTTCCATGTTGCTCTGACACGTTAGTCACTATCTGTCCCATCAACCTGACCCCGGGCAGCACCATAGCCAGGTAGTGCAGATCACTCCACGGTTCATGTCGAGGTCATGTCGAGGTCATGTAAAGGTCATGTCGAGGTCATCCTTAGCGGTCACCCACTGACATTTCAGTTTTCCAAACCTCTGCTGATCAGTTTGCCCCCGGATAAAGACATGTCTTCAAGCTTCTGATGAACGGAGTGTGTTGTGCTGATATATGGGACTGTCAGAGACTGGCTTGTCTGGATTTAGTTTTTAAAAACCACCTGTGCATAAAACTAGACGCTTTATCTTCCTGCCATAGTTTGTCCTGTGTTTCCGTATGATGTCTCGAATAAGAATTCTTTTCCTTCCGTCTGTTTGACCCTCTGTCAAGTCAGCTCCAGCCACTAACAGGAGACCTTTCATGATGTAAATGCACGCTAGAAAAATGTGGGCGAATAATTTAAGTTCAGCAAAAAAACACTAAGCACCCTGCCCTGCAATAAAGACATTTTATACAGAGCACGTTCCCTTATTTTAAAAGTCTGTGCATGATGCAGTGTCTGTATACAGCAGCAGCTATAAAGCGTCTGCACACCCCTGTTAGAACGGCAGGTTTTCGTGATGATGACAAAATGAGTTCTTCATCTCCGGCCACTGCTGCACTGCACAGCCCACCCAGAAGATGTCAGGATAGTCCTCCAGGAACAGCTGCACTTATTTGGGGTTAATCACGGTCACTTTAATTGGTGGCAGGTGTTTATTAACTACTATTTAACACCAGCTTGAATGTGATTGGTTAATTCTGAACACAACCACACCCCCCAATTATAAAAGGGTGTACACACTTATACAACCCGGTTGTTTTTAGTTTTGTAATTTTCTATTTTTTCCCTTAAAATGTTTTTCACTGTATTTTTATAGGTTGCAGTTTGGCATTAGAGGTGTAAAAAGTTCTGACACGGGGCCGCTCCAGTGGCCGAGCGGGATAACCCGCCGCTCCTGCACCCCGCTCGTCACGTGGCCGGGAGGTTCGTATCCCAGACCCGCCGTAACCGGTCCCGGCCAGAGCGTCCACGGGGTTAGGCCTTCGTTAGGCCACCCTTACCCGAGGGACAGTGGGTGTAGATCGGTGTAGTGTTCGGGGGCTCGTCGTTCTCTAGCGACCCCTCTGGCCCACCCGGGCTTCTGCAGCCAAGCAACTGAAAGCATTCTCCCTACGCCTCCTTCGCGACCTGAGGGTGGTGCAATCCATGCGAGGAGGCTTCAGCGTGTAAACTCGCGAGAGCAGCCGACACGAGTTGGAAGGAAGCTGGTGTAACGCCTATCTCCTTCCTGTGGAAACGGGAGCCAGGGGAGTTATTCCACAAGAGTTCCGGCCATATGCCGTTGGGTTAATCGGGTGGGACAAGGGGAACAGCTAGAAATACATTTAGAAAATAAAATAAAAAAAGTTCTGACATTCTGTTCTGGCTTTCTTTCTTTTCTTTTTTTGCATCACAAAAATCTGCTGTTTTAACAGGGGTGTGTATACTTTTTATAGCCACTTTATCAATCAGTCAATCAAGTTGCATTTTCTATCTATGTATATCTGTCTATCTATCTATCTATCTATCTATCTATCTATCTATCTATCTATCTATCTATCTATCTATCTATCTGTCTGTCTGTGTATCTATGTATCTATCTGTCTATCTATCTATCTATCTGTCTATCTATCTATCTATCTATCTATCTATCTATCTATCTATCTATCTATCTATCTATCTATCTATCTATCTATCTGTCTGTCTGTGTATCTATCTATCTATCTATCTATCTATCTATCTATCTATCTATCTATCTATCTATCTATCCATCTATCTGTCTATGTATCTATCTATCTATCTATCTATCTATCTATCTATCTATCTATCTATCTATCTATCTATCTATCTATCCATCTATCTGTCTATGTATCTATCTATCTATCTATCTATCTATCTATCTATCTATCTATCTATCTATCTATCTATCTATCTATCTGTATTTAAGTGGTTTTTGTTAAATCATTCACGCTGACAAACAGCTGGTGTTCCACAATGATGACGACGGGAGAGAAGAAGAAGCGTTTCGTTCATCGATGACGTCAGATCTCCGCGCCGACGGAGGACTCCGCTGCTCTGTCATGGCGGAACCAACGAACCCTCCAGCTGGTTTCCGTTGACACGTTGCACTGCCCACAACGTCTCTAGTCTACATGGGACTTGTAGTTCTTTTTTTACTCTTAACCTCCGTTTTGACGCTTGAAAGACTCTGTGTACCAGCATGCACCACTGTGAGGCAATGCGCATGTGCAGGAGGGAGCGGAGTCCCCAGCGCTGAGGGAGGGAGGTAGGTGGGTAGGTGGGACGGGGGGTGTATGGAGCGGGGTCTAGTTTGTCTTTCTGCGGAACGACCCCCGACATCGAGCCCGAGTCTCGTGTGTTGACAGGTACGGTGGTTTAGAGGCCCGACGGGCATCGACGCCTTTTTGTCGCGCTGAAAAGGGGAGAGTTTAATGGTGCAGTTCAGCTGGCGAACCGGGAGAATCTCCCCTCTCCTTCGAGCCGATGGACCGGGACCCCGCGTTATCCGCCTCCGCCGCCTCTCTCGTGTGGTAAAGCCGGCGTCTCACCTTTACCCTTCCGGGGGTAAAGGTGAGACGCCTCGCTGTAGCGCCACAGCGGAATTCCAGTCTAACCGTCACTAATATGGTTCCCGCTTCCCCATCAGCCGAGTCCAGCAGCCGGGACTCGGACAGCCGAGTAAAGGAGAACACGCCGCCAGTCTTTCCTCATAGGAATAATCAGCGCGCGCGGCTTGTCGTCCGGGGTGTGTGGGAAGAGACGGACTCAGCCGCGTGTGTGTTCAGCTTGTCTGGGAGCGCCCTCGCCTCTTCCAGAGGGAGGCATTCCCAACATTCCCTCTGCCATCCCAGTATCTTTATTCCTGACGCTCTACAGGGCTCTTATCAGTCCATTAGACGTTTAAAAATATCCAGTTAAACGTTTTTGGCGTGCTTACGGGGGGCTGCACAATTTTGAGAAAAACGGGAGTGCTTTATTCACATTTCCCGACATTTTCGAGAATACAATCGCTACACGACGACGGCTGGTATTCACGGTTTTCCCGGCTAGTAGTGTGGATGGTATTCAGGGTTTTCCCGGCTAGTAGTGTGGATGGTATTCACAGTTTTCCCGGCTGGTAGTGTGGATGGTATTCACGGTTTTCCCGGCTAGTAGTGTGGATGGTATTCACAGTTTTCCCGGCTAGTAGTGTGGATGGTATTCACGGTTTTCCCGGCTAGTAGTGTGGATGGTATTCACAGTTTTCCCGGCTGGTAGTGTGGATGGTATTCACGGTTTTCCCGGCTAGTAGTGTGGATGGTATTCACAGTTTTCCCGGCTAGTAGTGTGGATGGTATTCACAGGTTTCCCGGCTGGTTGTGTGGATGGTATTCACGGTTTTCCCGGCTAGTAGTGTGGATGGTATTCACAGGTTTCCCGGCTAGTAGTGTGGATGGTATTCACAGTTTTCCTGGCTAGTAGTGTGGATGGTATTCACAGGTTTCCCGGCTAGTAGTGTGGATGATATTCACAGGTTTCCCGGCTGGTAGTGTGGATGGTATTCACAGTTTTCCCGGCTAGTAGTGTGGATGGTATTCACAGTTTTCCCGGCTAGTAGTGTGGATGGTATTCACAGGCTTCCCGGCTAGTAGTGTGGATGGTATTCACAGTTTTCCCGGCTAGTAGTGTGGATGGTATTCAGTTTTCCCGGCTGGTAGTGTGGATGGTATTCACAGTTTTCCCGGCTAGTAGTGTGGATGGTATTCACAGGTTTCCCGGCTAGTAGTGTGGATGGTATTCACAGTTTTCCCAGCTAGTAGTGTGGATGGTATTCAGTTTTCCCGGCTGGTAGTGTGGATGGTATTCAGTTTTCCCGGCTAGTAGTGTGGATGGTATTCACAGTTTTCCCGGCTAGTAGTGTGGATGGTATTCACAGTTTTCCCGGCTGGTAGTGTGGATAGTATTCACAGTTTTCCCGGCTGGTAGTGTGGATGGTATTCACAGTTTTCCCGGCTGGTAGTGTGGATGGTATTCACAGGTTTCCCAGCTGGTAGTGTGGATGGTATTCAGTTTTCCCGGCTGGTAGTGTAGATGGTATTCACAGGTTTCCCGGCTGGTAGTGTGGATGGTATTCACAGTTTTCCCGGCTAGTAGTGTGGATGGTATTCACAGTTTTCCTGGCTAGTAGTGTGGATGGTATTCACAGTTTTCCCAGCTGGTAGTGTGGATGGTATTCACAGTTTTCCCGGCTGGTAGTGTGGATGGTATTCACAGTTTTCCCGGCTGGTAGTGTGGATGGTATTCACAGTTTTCCCTGAAGGAAACCAGAATGAAGTAATGTGGGGGGTCATGGAGGATGGACTGCGTAAACAAGTTCATCTGTAGCTCAGCTCTGTTTTAACATCCTGCTATACTGGATTGTGACAAACCAGTTTGGAAAAGAAAAGAAAATTCTCTCTCTCTCTCAGGTGGTGACAATGGAGCCTGCCTGGCGACAGCAAGGCAGGGGACGTGGCCGGGGTCAGGGGGTTCAAGGTGAGAGGTCACGACCTCCGCAGAAGCAGAGACCGGGTGGCTCCTTACCTGGACCTGCAAATCCACCTCCAGCTGCTGGAAGGATGAATAATGCAACCACATGTCAGCCTGATCAGGGTGTGTGTGTGTGTGTGTTTACAGTAGTAAAATCTTGTGTGTATTTTAGTCCATTCACTTGTGTTGGGGGGAAAACTCCTTTGCTTTGATTTCTTCTGGCGTGCTACCACCTACAGTTCAGTGATGTGAACAACAACAGTTAAGAAGAAATGATTCCATCTCGTAGGAGGGTAACAGATACACAGCCTGTTTACTGATCTCTGACATGTTCAAACACTTTCAGCAGAAATCAGTTTGCTGTGATTGCTGCATAGTGTGAGGACTGTAAGTCAAATGACATTGCACGACTTGGCATGACATAATATGACATTACATTACATGGCAGTCAAAATGTCTGTATATTTTTGTAAACAAGTGAAGGTGTTGGGTGGTTTGAGTTTTGGAACTGGATGTGGATTTCTGCTTTTCTTTTTTTCATGTTGAGTAATTGAAATGTTCACTGTAAATGTGTGGACTGACCCTGGGGTCTCCGTATCCTCTACCCTAACTTATAAGCTCAGTTGTGATTGGCTGTTTTTTATTGACAGGATTGTCTGTCCAGTCCAAGTTTGAGGAGATCAGGAAGTCAAACCAGGTTGCTGCTCAGCGACTGGTCCAGAACCATTATAGTTCCTCTTCCGATGATGACTGTGATCCTGAAGATGGAGAGATCGACACCAAGGACGGAAAGAGAGGGACAATTCTAGCATCTACTTTTACGACATATGCACAGACAGGTAAGAGGTAGTACAGGTAAACAGGTGGTGCAGACAAACAGCCAGGTAAGAGAGAAACAGTTAAGAGAAATGGACAGGTGATACAGAGATGCACAGAAAGTAGAACAGATAGAAACAAAGAGAAATCCACAGATGGATAAGACACGTAATACAGTAAAGACTATCTGGTAATACAGTAAAGACTATCTGGCTGTGTCACTTTTTTCATGTGTACATCAATATAAATACACAGCATACAGTTGATGGTTTTATCATTCCTACATGCAGCAGTAGAAACTGAACTGGATCAGATCTGAACCAAGTTCACTTTAAACTGGTTTACAGGTGTAACACAGGACATGTCTTTAATGTAGACCAGCAAATAGACAAAGTCAAGACTGAAGCTCAAAAAAAAAAAAATCTGAAACTGGAGACTGTCAGTTTAAAGGCATGGTTACACCTGAGAGCAGCTCCACGTGGAGTGTAAAGGCATGGTTAGACCTGAGAGCAGCTCCACATGGAGTGTAAAGGCATGGTTAGACCCGAGAGCAGCTCCACGTGGAGTGTAAAGGCATGGTTAGACCTGAGAGCAGCTCCACATGGAGAGTAAAGGCATGGTTAGACCTGAGAGCAGCTCCACGTGGAGTGTAAAGGCATGGTTAGACCTGAGAGCAGCTCCACATGGAGAGTAAAGGCATGGTTAGACCCGAGAGCAGCTCCACATGGAGAGTAAAAGCATGGTTAGACCTGAGAGCAGCTCCACATGGAGAGTGAAGGCATGGTTAGACCTGAGAGCAGCTCCACATGGAGAGTAAAGGCATGGTTAGACCTGAGAGCAGCTCCACATAGAGAGTAAAGGCATGGTTAGACCTGAGAGCAGCTCCACGTGGAGAGTAAAGGCATGGTTAGGCCTGAGAGCAGCTCCACATAGAGAGTAAAGGCATGGTTAAACCCAAGAGCAGCTCCACGTGGAGAGTAAAGGCATGGTTAGACCTGAGAGCAGCTCCACGTGGAGAGTGAAGGCATGGTTAGACCTGAGAGCAGCTCCACGTGGAGTGTAAAGGCATGGTTAGACCTGAGAGCAGCTCCACATGGAGAGTGAAGGCATGGTTAGACCCGAGAGCAGCTCCACATGGAGAGTAAAAGCATGGTTAGACCTGAGAGCAGCTCCACATGGAGAGTGAAGGCATGGTTAGACCTGAGAGCAGCTCCACATGGAGAGTAAAGGCATGGTTAGACCTGAGAGCAGCTCCACGTGGATTGTAAAGCCATGGTTAGACCTGAGAGCAGCTCCACATGGAGTGTGAAGGCATGGTTAGACCTGAGAGCAGCTCCACATAGAGAGTGAAGGCATGGTTACACCTGAGAGCAGCTCCACATGGAGAGTGAAGGCATGGTTAGACCTGAGAGCAGCTCCACATGGAATGTAAAGACATGGTTACACCTGAGAGCAGCTCCACATAGAGAGTAAAGGCATGGTTAGACCTGAGAGCAGCTCCACATGGAGAGTGAAGGCATGGTTAGACCTGAGAGCAGCTCCACATGGAGAGTAAAGGCATGGTTACACCTGAGAGCAGCTCCACGTGGAGAGTAAAGGCATGGTTAGGCCTGAGAGCAGCTCCACATAGAGAGTAAAGGCATGGTTAAACCCAAGAGCAGCTCCACGTGGAGAGTAAAGGCATGGTTAGACCTGAGAGCAGCTCCACGTGGAGAGTGAAGGCATGGTTAGACCTGAGAGCAGCTCCATGTGGAGTGTAAAGGCATGGTTAGACCTGAGAGCAGCTCCACATGGAGAGTGAAGGCATGGTTAGACCTGAGAGCAGCTCCACATGGAGAGTAAAGGCATGGTTAGACCTGAGAGCAGCTCCACATGGAGAGTGAAGGCATGGTTACACCTGAGAGCAGCTCCACATGGAGAGTAAAGGCATGGTTAGACCCGAGAGCAGCTCCACATGGAGAGTAAAGGCATGGTTAGACCTGAGAGCAGCTCCACATGGAGAGTAAAGGCTTGGTTAGACCTGAGAGCAGCTCCACATGGAGAGTAAAGGCATGGTTAGACCCGAGAGCAGCTCCACGTGGAGTGTGAAGGCATGGTTAGACCTGGGAGCAGCTCCACGTGGAGTGTGAAGGCATGGTTAGACCTGGGAGCAGCTCCACATAGAGAGTAAAGGCATGGTTACACCTGAGAGCAGCTCCACATAGAGAGTAAAGGCATGGTTAGGCCTGAGAGCAGCTCCACGTGGAGAGTGAAGGCATGGTTAGAGCTGAGAGCAGCTCCATGTGGAGTGTAAAGGCATGGTTAGACCTGAGAGCAGCTCCACATAGAGAGTAAAGGCATGGTTAGACCTGAGAGCAGCTCCACATGGAGAGTAAAGGCATGGTTAGACCTGAGAGCAGCTCCACGTGGAGTGTAAAGGCATGGTTAGACCTGAGAGCATCTCCACATGGAGTGTAAAGGCATGGTTAGACCCGAGAGCAGCTCCACGTGGAGTGTGAAGGCATGGTTAGACCCGAGAGCAGCTCCACATGGAGAGTAAAGGCATGGTTAGACCTGAGAGTAAAGGCATGGTTAGACCTGAGAGCAGCTCCACGTGGAGTGTGAAGGCATGGTTAGACCTGAGAGCAGCTCCACATGGAGTGTAAAAGCATGATTAGACCTGAGAGCAGCTCCACGTGGAGAGTAAAAGCATGGTTAGACCTGAGAGCAGCTCCACATGGAGAGTAAAGGCATGGTTAGACCTGAGAGCATCTCCACATGGAGTGTAAAGGCATGGTTAGACCTGAGAGCAGCTCCACATGGAGTGTAAAGGCATGGTTAGACCCGAGAGCAGCTCCACGTGGAGTGTGAAGGCATGGTTAGACCCGAGAGCAGCTCCATGTGGAGTGTAAAGGCATGGTTAGACCTGAGAGCAGCTCCACGTGGAGTGTAAAGGCATGGTTAGACCTGAGAGCAGCTCCACGTGGAGTGTAAAGGCATGGTTAGACCTGAGAGCAGCTCCACATGGACAGTAAAGGCATGGTTAGACCTGGGAGCAGCTCCACGTGGAGAGTAAAGGCATGGTTAGACCTGAGAGCAGCTCCACGTGGAGTGTAAAGGCATGGTTAGACCTGAGAGCATCTCCACATGGAGTGTGAAGGCATGGTTAGACCTGAGAGCAGCTCCACATGGAGAGTAAAGGCATTGTTAGACCTGAGAGCAGCTCCACATGGAGAGTAAAGGCATGGTTACACCTGAGAGCAGCTCCACATGGAGTGTGAAGGCATGGTTAGACCTGAGAGCAGTTCCACATGGAGAGTAAAAGCATGGTTAGACCTGAGAGCAGCTCCACGTGGAGAGTAAAGGCATGGTTAGACCTGAGAGCAACTCCACATGGAGAGTAAAGGCATGGTTAGACCTGAGAGCAGCTCCACATGGAGAGTGAAGGCATGGTTAGACCTGAGAGCAGTTCCACATGGAGAGTAAAGGCATGGTTAGACCTGAGAGCAGCTCCACATGGAGAGTAAAGGCATGGTTAGACCCGAGAGCAGCTCCACATGGAGAGTAAAGGCATGGTTAGACCTGAGAGCAGCTCCACATGGAGAGTAAAGGCTTGGTTAGACCTGAGAGCAGCTCCACATGGAGAGTAAAGGCATGGTTAGACCCGAGAGCAGCTCCACGTGGAGTGTGAAGGCATGGTTAGACCTGGGAGCAGCTCCACGTGGAGTGTGAAGGCATGGTTAGACCTGGGAGCAGCTCCACGTGGAGTGTGAAGGCATGGTTAGACCCGAGAGCAGCTCCACGTGGAGAGTAAAGGCATGGTTAGACCTGAGAGCAGCTCCACATAGAGAGTAAAGGCATGGTTACACCTGAGAGCAGCTCCACATGGAATGTAAAGGCATGGTTACACCTGAGAGCAGCTCCACATAGAGAGTAAAGGCATGGTTACACCTGAGAGCAGCTCCACATAGAGAGTAAAGGCATGGTTAGACCTGAGAGCAGCTCCACATAGAGAGTAAAGGCATGGTTAGACCTGAGAGCAGCTCCACATAGAGAGTAAAGGCATGGTTACACCTGAGAGCAGCTCCACATAGAGAGTAAAGGCATGGTTAGGCCTGAGAGCAGCTCCACGTGGAGAGTGAAGGCATGGTTAGACCTGAGAGCAGCTCCACATGGAGAGTGAAGGCATGGTTAGACCTGAGAGCAGCTCCACATAGAGAGTAAAGGCATGGTTACACCTGAGAGCAGCTCCACATAGAGAGTAAAGGCATGGTTAGGCCTGAGAGCAGCTCCACGTGGAGAGTAAAGGCATGGTTAGACCTGAGAGCAGCTCCATGTGGAGTGTAAAGGCATGGTTAGACCTGAGAGCAGCTCCACATAGAGAGTAAAGGCATGGTTAGACCTGAGAGCAGCTCCACATGGAGAGTAAAGGCATGGTTAGACCTGAGAGCATCTCCACGTGGAGTGTAAAGGCATGGTTAGACCTGAGAGCATCTCCACATGGAGAGTAAAGGCATGGTTAGACCTGGGAGCAGCTCCACGTGGAGAGTAAAGGCATGGTTAGACCTGAGAGCAGCTCCACATGGAGAGTAAAGGCATGGTTAGACCTGGGAGCAGCTCCACATGGAGAGTAAAGGCATGGTTAGACCTGAGAGCATCTCCACATGGAGAGTAAAGGCATGGTTAGACCTGGGAGCAGCTCCATGTGGAGAGTAAAGGCATGGTTAGACCTGGGAGCAGCTCCACATGGAGAGTAAAGGCATGGTTAGACCTGAGAGCATCTCCACATGGAGAGTAAAGGCATGGTTAGACCTGGGAGCAGCTCCACGTGGAGAGTAAAGGCATGGTTAGACCTGAGAGCAGCTCCACATGGAGAGTGAAGGCATGGTTAGACCTGAGAGCATCTCCACATGGAGTGTAAAGGCATGGTTAGACCCGAGAGCAGCTCCACGTGGAGAGTAAAGGCATGGTTAGACCTGAGTGTGAAGGCATGGTTAGACCTGAGAGCAGCTCCACACTGAGCAAGTCACAGCAGCAGCAGCATGGAGGAGTTTGGAAATTAAATAATGTTAAAAAAGCACCACAGTGATGCTGCTACGTGAAGCAAACACCAACCATCTAGAATGTGAAAAGTAAAAGAGTGTGTGTGTGTGTGTGTGTGTGTGTGTGTTCAGGGGGTGATATCAATAGTCTACAGAGGACCAGTCAGTACCTCAGTGATTTGTTCCAGTCAGGAGCTGTAACATGTCTGATCTGCATCGCTTCAGTGAAAAGAACCCAGGCTGTAAGATACAGACACGTGTATGATATTCATTCAAATCTAACCAGATATGTTTGTAATATGATGATCAATTCAGTACAAGACGTAAATTTCTAACCATCAACTAATCTCTCTCTGTCTTTCCCTCTGTCTCTCTCTCTGTCTGCCTGTGTCTCTGTCCGTCTCGCTCGCTCTGTCTCTGTCTGTCTGTCCGTCCGTCTCTCTCACTCTCGCTCTGTCTGTCTCTCTGTCTCTGTCTCTCTGTCCGTCTCTGTCTGTCTGTCTGTCTGTCTGTCTGTCTGTCTGTCTGTCTGTCTGTAGGTGTGGAGTTGTGTCGGCTGTTTCTCTCTCTTCCATATTCCATGTATTCAGAAGTGGGCTAAGGATTCTGTGTTCCTGCTCTCCTCTGTCACGGATGAAGACTTTGGACAGCAGCAGCATCCGTGGCCCTGGTCAGTTGACTGACATGATGCAACCAGAGCAGCATGAAAAGCACAGAGTCCCTGTCTGTCAGAGAGCAGTCACGTCAACCACAGCTCAGCAGAACATCACGTTTGTTATAGTTGTGTGTGTCCTGTGTGAAGCATTTCATATTGAGGTTTCCTCTCCGCTCCTTTTCTGTCTCCTCTTCAGTCCAAAGTGTCGTGCCGAGTACCCGCCAAGTTCAACGCCCAACAGGTATGTTTAAACTGTATGGCGGGTTACACACACTGTGGGATTTTGACCATCTTATGTGTTTATTTTGTCACATTGTGCAACTTGTCAGGCTGTATGAGTTGTGGTTATTCCACTGTCGTACTATACATTTGGCTGAACGGAGAGCTGGTCTACGCCGACTGACGGCAGGCCGACTGTCCACTGCAAACAGGCAACCCGGTCCCCAAGATATTACATAGGATATGTGAGAAGAACATGCATTTGTATTAATAAAGGCAACAGCATTGTCTTGACACCCCCACCAACAAAAAGAGAAAAAACAAACCACACGGGAAGGATTTGGACCCGGTCTCAGCGTGGCAGAAGAGACGATTCTACTCGGCTCGAGATCCAGAAATATCTCCAGACATTTTTCACAAAAGCAGAATACACACAAGTATTTGAGATTATTGGAGAACCTGTGCGCACACACACACACACACACACACACACACACAGAAAGACAATCGTGAACAGCGGCTGTTTAAAATAGACAGCTGTTCTGTTCTTCACATTTGCTGTGATGTCATCGTTGTCTACCACGTTCCCCTCGGTCCTGCACCAGATGGTGGCGTAGATTTTGTGGCTGTATCTTCTGTCACACAACACGGTGACGGGGGAGTTTTTCAGACACTGTTAGAACTTTGGATGGCATGGTAGTGCAGTGGTTAGTGCGGTCGCCTCACAGCAAGAAGGTCCTGGGTTCGAGCCCCGGGGTAGTCCAGCCTTGGGGGTCGTCCCAGGTCGTCTTCTGTGTGGAGTTTGCATGTTCTCCCCGTGTCTGCGTGGGTTTCCTCTGGGGGTTCCGGTTTCCTCCCACGGTCCAAAGACATGTAGGTCAGGTGATCAGCCGTACTAAATTGTCCCTAGGTGTGTGTGTGTGTGTGTGGGCCCTGTGATGGCCTGGCGGCCTGTGCAGAGTGTCTCTCTGCCTGCTGCCCAGTGACTTCTGGGACAGGCTCCAGCATGCCGCGGCCCTGAGAGCAGGGCGAGCTGTTGGGGTAATAGGTGGATGGATGTCAGTGTAGGTCGGCTCTGGACAAGATAACTGACCTGTGTTCAACACAAACACGTGTCCACGATTTGAAAAACTTGTGAGATGACCAGAATCATCAGAATGTGTGGAGGGCTGAAGTTGTAGTGTTTGCCGTCTGATGGTGTATTTTGCATCTTGGAAGAGAAGGTACTTGCTCCTGCCTTTAGTTTGATATTACTAGTTAAAGATATTCAATGCAAAACAATCTAATGTAATAACATTAGTATATGATAATGTCTTTTATATAGTATGATTATAATAGCATTAGTATATGATAATGTATTTTATATAGTATGATTATGTAATGTAATGTATATATGACATATTCAGTTCGGCGTTTTGTCATTAAAACAATGTGCAGGCGCATGTTACAAATGAAATGAGGGCTGCGGCTTCACCAAACAGTGCAAGACAACACAGTATAAGATACACACAAACACAGTATAAGATATACAAACATGAAGACCAAAAGATAAAAATAAGTTAAAATAGAACAAGAGTACAAAATATTTAAACATATCCACAGACATTCAGTGGGTAGCCAGGTTCAGGTGAGCAACAACTTGGGGAAAGAAGCTGTTTTTGAGCCTGGTAGTGCGGGCTCTGAGGCTCCTGTAGCGCCTCCCAGAGTGCAGGGGGGAGAACAGTCCATGGTTGGGGTGGGTGGGATCTCTGCTGATGCTCAGACCCCTTCGAAGGCAGCGTTTGTGATAAATGTCTTTTATGGCTGGGAGCTGGGTACCGGTGATATGCTGGGCCGCCTTGACGACCCGCTGCAGAGCTTTCTGGTCTACTGAGGTGCAGTTGCCGTACCACACTGAGATGCAGATGGTCAGGATGCTCTCTGTGGTGCAGTGGTAGAAGTTGGGGAGAATTTTGGGGGATAGACGGGCGCTCCTCAGCCTCCTCAGGAAATGCAGGCGTTGTTGGGCCTTTTTCACAAGGGCCTGGGTGTTTAATGTCCAGGAGAGGTCTGGACTGATGTGGACTCCAAGCTGGAGACACGCTCCACTTCCACCCCATTGATGTGTATGGGGGAGTGGCTGCAGCTTCTAGACCTCCTGAAGTCCACAATCAGCTCCTTCTTCTGCATATTGAGGACAAGGTTGTTGGAGGTGCACCGTGGTGAGAGGTGCTGAATCTCGGCCCTGTAGGCCGTCTCATCGTTGTTGGTGATACGGCCTACCAGAATGTAGAAATGAGTAACACAGTTACTGTGAAGTATCTCTGTCTCTTAATCTTTCTCTTCAACTGTATGTCTCTCTCTCTCTGTATCGGTCTGTCTATCTCCGTGTGTGTGTGTGTGTGTGTGTGTGTGTGTGTGCGTGCTTGGGTTTCTATATCTTTGTGTGTGTAGATATGTGTGTTACTGTGGAAAGGTTGAAGACCCTCCAGCTGATCCATGGCTCCTCCCACACTCCTGTGGTTCAGTGTGTGACAAAGACATCCGACCTGTTTGTGGTCACAGCTGTCTGCTGCTCTGTCACCCAGGTAACACACACACACACACACACACACACACACACACACACACACACAGCTGTTGTCGTTAACCTTCTCTTTCAGTTGAAAGCCATTGTTGTTGAAGTGTACTGCATTAGTTATGTTGCATTTGTGTGTGTGCGTTTCTGACATATTCAGGCCCGTGTCCCCCCTGCCCTAAGATGGTGTCAGTTTCCTGTATGTGCGGCAAGGCCTCGCCCCTCCCGCGTCGCTGTAGCAACAAGGTACATATCCTCCCAGCGTTACCATAGCAACGGGTAATTCTACTTCATAGCAATACATCTCAACCAGAAGTTCATCTGAAGTGTATTTATCATCATGGACACACTAGCAGTGGGAAACGGTTCATCCTCAGCTCAAAAATACACGTTTTCCCTCTTACCTGTACTGCTGTTTATCCATCTAGATCATTTTGGTGTGAGGTGCTGAATTTTGGAGATACTGGCCGTAGAGATGTCTGCTTTCTCTCTAAGATGGTGGAGCTGGAGGGCGTTCAAACCTGTGTTGCTCAAAGTGCCAAAAAAGAAAAAGTTGAAAAACTCAGCCGCAGTGTCTCTGTCAGAAATCATGACCCAATTACTCGAGATAGTCCACAGACCTTGTGAGCAGTTTCATGTAGGAACTATTTTCTTAGACACGATTTTCTTGCTCACAGCAATGTGTGTAAGAGGAAAAACCACGTTTTTTATTTTCAGGTGAACTGTCCCTTTAATTATCATGATCATCGTGGTTCTTTATTTATTTATTTATTTAGTCCTGAATTGGGAAAGGGCAGTTTTTAAGTTCAGCATCTTTTGTGAAGGATGTTAATTTAAAGGCTCACATTTGTGCTGTGTGCAGTTTCTAGGGGCTCTATTCATTTTGGCCCAACATTTTATTTTATTTATTATTTTCTTATGGTACTAGGTTGCATCACAGCAACAGCTAAATGTAGCACTTGAATTCAAGAAAGTATTTTGTTTACCAATTTTATTCAGTAAAACAATGTTTAAATAAAACCCCGAAGCTAACGTGATGTGCATTGTTTTTGGAAATGTAACTCATGATATACGGTCTCCACAAGCGTATCCTTCAGCTTTTTCTCATGGTCTAGTGTTAAAAAAGCAAACAACAATTACAATAAATCACAATATCGAATCGCAGTACTTGTAAAATCACAATACTTAAGAATAACGATACATAACAAACCGACACCCAAGTGTCGTGATAGTATTGTGGTGGCATCGTGGTAGTATGTTGATGGTATTGTGGTGTTATCATGATAGTACTGTGATAGCGTTGTGGCAGTATCATGATAGTATCGTGGTAGCATTGTGATGGTATCATGGTAGTACTGTTAGTATCGTGGTAGTATCGCAGTAGCATCGTGATAGTGTCATGGAAGTACCGTGGTAGCATTGTGATAGTATCATGGTAGCATCGTGATAGTATCATGGTAGTATCGTGGTAGCATCACGATAGTATTGTGGTAGCATTGTGATAGTATCATGCTAGTATTGTGGTAGTACCGTGGTAGTACCGTGGTAGCATTGTGATAGTATCGTGGCAGCATTGTGGCAGTACCGTGGTAGCATTGTGGTGGTATCCTGACAGCATTGTGGTAGCATCGTGTTAGTATCGTGGCAGCATTGTGGTAGTATCGTGACAGTATTGTGGTAGTATTGTGATAGTATCATGGTAGCATTGTGGTAGTATCGTAGCATCATGATAGTATCATGGTAGCATTGTGATAGTATTGTGGTAGTATCATAGAAATAATGTGGTAGTATCATGATAGCATCGTGGCAGTACTGTGGTAGCATTGTGATAGTATTGTGGTAGTATCATGGTAGTATTGCAGGAGTATCGTGGTAATATTGTGGCAGTACCGTGGTAACGTGATAGTATCGTGGCAGCATTGTGGTAGTATCGTGATAGTATCGTGGCAGTACCGTGGTAGCATTGTGATAGTCTCGTGATAGTATCATGATAGCATTGTGATAGTATAGTGGCAGTACTGTGATAGTATTGTGGTAGTATCATGGTAGTATCGTGATAGTATTGTTATAAATTTATTTCTGATTTTTCCCTTTTTTCTCCCAATTTAGTGGCCAATCAATCCCCATTTTAGTTCAAACACCACCCTCGTACTGCGTGTGTTCACCAACTGCATCTCTCCGGCCGGCAGTCTCGAAGGAGTCGCCTCGCGACTTTCGTGACAAGGCGAATCCAGACCGAACCACTGCTTTTTCCGACACACAGAGATGCATTCATGTGACGCACACAAGCCGACTCCGCCCCCCTCCCGAAGACAGCGCTGCCAATTATTGCTGCTTCATCAAGTCCGGCCATAGTCGGATCTGACGAGACCGGGGCGCAAACCCCAGTATTGTGATAGTATCGTGGTAGTGTAGGCCGTCTCATCATTGTTGGTGATACAGCCTACCAGAATATAGAAATGAGTAACACAGTTACTGTGAAGTATCTCTGTTTCTCTTCTGTCTCTTAATCTTTCTCTTCAACTGTATCGCAGTAGCACCGTGATACTATTGTGGTAGTATTTTGATGGTACCGTGGCAGCATCGTGGTAGTATCGTGACAGTATCATGGTAGTACTGTGATAGTATCGTGATAGTATTGTGGTAGTACCGTGATAGTATGGAATCGGGAGATAAACATATCATCCCAGCCCCAGGACACACAGAAGTTAACAACCCCCAAACATTAATGTCATGTATCAACCAGCCTCCAATGCTAATGTTGTGGTGCATTCATGCTAGCAGCCCCACAGAAGGGGCAGGGAAAGTGGACATTATATCACAGCAGGGGCAGGGAAGTTGACATTATATCACAGCAACGGCAGGGAAGTGGACATTATATCACAGCAGGGGCAGGGAAGTGGACATTATATCACAGCAGGGGCAGGGAAGTGGACATTATATCACAGCAGGGGCAGGGAAGTGGACATTATATCACAGCAGGGGCAGGGAAGTGGACATTATATCACAGCAGGGGCAGGGAAGTGGACATTATATCACAGCAGGGGCAGGGAAGTGGACATTATATCACAGCAGGGGCAGGGAAGTGGACATTATATCACAGCAGGGGCAGGGAAGTGGACATTATATCACAGACGGGGAAGAGAAGTGGACAGTATATCACAGCAGGGGCAGGGAAGTGGACATTATATCACAGCAGGGGCAGGGAAGTGGACAGTATATCACAGCAGTGGCAGGGAAGTGGACATTATATCACAGATGGGGCATGAGTGGACATTATATCACAGATGGGGCATGAGTGGACATTATATCACAGCAGGGGCAGGGAAGTGGACATTATATCACAGCAGGGGCAGGGAAGTGGACATTATATCACAGACGGGGAAGAGAAGTGGACAGTATATCACAGCAGGGGCAGGGAAGTGGACATTATATCACAGCAGGGGCAGGGAAGTGGACATTATATCACAGCAGGGGCAGGGAAGTGGACATTATATCACAGCAACGGCAGGGAAGTGGACATTATATCACAGCAGGGGCAGGGAAGTGGATATTATATCACAGCAGGGGCAGGGAAGTGGACATTATATCACAGCAGGGGCAGGGAAGTGGACATTATATCACAGCAGGGGCAGGGAAGTGGACATTATATCACAGCAGGGGCAGGGAAGTGGACATTATATCACAGACGGGGAAGAGAAGTGGACAGTATATCACAGCAGGGGCAGGGAAGTGGACATTATATCACAGCAGGGGCAGGGAAGTGGACATTATATCACAGACAGGGCAGGGAAGTGGACAGTATATCACAGCAGTGGCAGGGAAGTGGACATTATATCACAGATGGGGCAGGAGTGGACATTATATCACAGACGGGGCATGAGTGGACATTATATCACAGATGGGGCATGAGTGGACATTATATCACAGATGGGGCAGGGAAGTGGACATTATATCACAGACGAGGCAGGGAAGTGGACATTATATCACAGACGGGGAAGAGAAGTGGACATTATATCACAGCAGGGGCAGGGAAGTGGACATTATATCACAGCAGGGGCAGGGAAGTGGACATTATAGCACAGCAACGGCAGGGAAGTGGACATTATATCACAGCGGGGGCAGGGAAGTGGACATTATATCACAGCAGGGGCAGGGAAGTGGACATTATATCACAGCAGGGGCAGGGAAGTGGACATTATATCACAGCAGGGGCAGGGAAGTGGACATCATATCACAGCAGGGGCAGGGAAGTGGACATTATATCACAGCAGGGGCAGGGAAGTGGACATTATATCACAGACGGGGAAGAGAAGTGGACAGTATATCACAGCAGGGGCAGGGAAGTGGACATTATATCACAGCAGGGGCAGGGAAGTGGACATCATATCACAGCAGGGGCAGGGAAGTGGACATTATATCACAGCAGGGGCAGGGAAGTGGACATTATATCACAGCAGGGGCAGGGAAGTGGACATTATATCACAGACAGGGCAGGGAAGTGGACAGTATATCACAGCAGTGGCAGGGAAGTGGACATTATATCACAGATGGGGCAGAAGTGGACATTATATCACAGATGGGGCATGAGTGGACATTATATCACAGACGAGGCAGGGAAGTGGACATTATATCACAGCAGGGGCAGGGAAGTGGACATTATATCACAGCAGGGACAGGGAAGTGGACATTATATCACAGACGGGGAAGAGAAGTGGACAGTATATCACAGCAGGGGCAGGGAAGTGGACATTATATCACAGCAGGGGCAGGGAAGTGGACATTATATCACAGACAGGGCAGGGAAGTGGACAGTATATCACAGATGGGGCAGGAGTGGACATTATATCACAGCAGGGGCAGGGAAGTGGACATTATATCACAGCAGTGGCAGGGAAGTGGACATTATATCACAGCAGGGGCAGGAGTGGACATTATATCACAGACGGGGCATGAGTGGACATTATATCACAGATGGGGCATGAGTGGACATTATATCACAGATGGGGCAGGGAAGTGGACATTATATCACAGACAGGGCAGGGAAGTGGACATTATATCACAGACGGGGAAGAGAAGTGGACATTATATCACAGCAGGGGCAGGGAAGTGGACATTATATCACAGCAGGGGCAGGGAAGTGGACATTATATCACAGCAGGGGCAGGGAAGTGGACATTATATCACAGCAGGGGCAGGGAAGTGGACATTATATCACAGCAGGGGCAGGGAAGTGGACATTATATCACAGACGGGGAAGAGAAGTGGACAGTATATCACAGCAGGGGCAGGGAAGTGGACAGTATATCACAGCAGGGGCAGGGAAGTGGACATTATATCACAGACAGGGCAGGGAAGTGGACATTATATCACAGACAGGGCAGGGAAGTGGACATTATATCACAGACAGGGCAGGGAAGTGGACAGTATATCACAGCAGGGGCAGGGAAGTGGACATTATATCACAGATGGGGCAGAAGTGGACATTATATCACAGATGGGGCATGAGTGGACATTATATCACAGACGAGGCAGGGAAGTGGACATTATATTACAGCAGGGGCAGGGAAGTGGACATCCTATCACAGACGGGACAGGGAAGTGGACATCATATCACTGAAACGATGCAGCTGTGTACTGCACTGCCTCATCGTGGTTCTGTTCCTCCATCTCTCTCTGTGTAACCGTTTCTGTCTCCAGACTCAGCTCTGATCTTCTATCATCCAAATATAACAGAGACATCTGCATGTTTCAGCATAGAAACACCTGCTACATATTTTAATGTAGAAAAATCTGCATGTTTCAACAGGTTTCTGGTTTGCTGCTCTGGAGTCCAGTCTCCAAGTAATTGGCAGCTTGAAAACTCAAATCAGAACCTTTGACTGCCCGAGTCTGCCAATCAGAGCCAAGCTCACTGAATAAAAGCCTGCTAACCACCTGGTGTGTGTGTGTGTGTGTGTGTGTGTGTGTGTGTGTGTGTGTGTGTGTGTGTGTGTGTGTGTTTTTTCAGGCCTGGTCATGTCAGCAGCCATGTGGAAAGATTTTACCTTGCAGACAACACACTTGTACCCAACCCTGTCACTCAGGTATGTGCACACACACTGATGCCCCTTTTCCACTGCGTGGTACCAGCTCAGCTTGACTCAACTCTACTCAGTTTGACTCTATTCCACTCTACTCACTTTACTTTTTGAGATGTTGTTTTCCGCTGCAGATAGTATCCCCTCACGGCAAAGCCCTGCTGGTCATTTGTGGGCGTGTTGACTAGTTTTTGTTTTTTGATTTTATTTATATTTAGATAAATATACATATTTATTTTAGTTATTTATTAAAAGTGGTATTTTCATGTCAGCTTTTAGTATGGGCTCAGCTCACTTGGAACCTGGACGGAGGTGGTACCAAAACAAGTACCTGGTACCAGGTACTATCCCTGACTTTTACCCAGTGGAAAACCCAAACAAGCGAGTAGAGTAGAATAGAGTCGAGCCGGCAGCATGCAGTGGAAAAGAGGTGTTCAGATCAGGACTGCTGACTGGCCCTTTAGACAAACTGATAAATTCTAACGTTTCATTGCTCATTTTGTAGATTGATAGACATGAGTCTGTTGACTCTGTAGTGACTCGATAGTGACTCTAGTGATTCGGTAGTGAGTCTGTCAACCTATTTACATGTTCCTTTATTTGTCTCGTAAACAACTCTATAACTTCTTTTCTCTATAGATGAAATCTTATTGTTATTATTGCTATTATGTTAATATCTAATTTTTACACATTTAACATGTAAACAAGTCTCTCTCTCTCTCTCTCTCTCGCTCTCTCACACACACACACACACAGGTGTGTGTGCGCCTTGTCCCAGGATCAGTGTGCAGAGGTGTGTCTGTGGGAGAGAGGAGTCGGAGAGAGAGTGTGCCAGTCCAGAATGGCACTGCCAACAGGTAAACACACACACACACACACACACACACACACACACACACACACACACACACACACATATATACACTATATGTACAACAGTATTGGGACACCTGGCCATTACACCTACAGGAGCTTTTATGACATCTCGTTCTAAATCCATAGGCATTCATATGGAATCTATAACAGCTTCCACTCTTCTGGGAAGGCTTTCCACAAGATTGTTTGGAGTGTGTCTGTGAATGTTCTCCTTCATCCAGGTCATGGTTATCCAAAGGAGTTGAATCAAGTGCAACTGGACTTGGTATATATCCGTGAAGACGTTTCGCCTCTCATCCAAGAGGCTTCCTCAGTTCGTGCCTTTCTGACTAGACCAAGCTAGTCTAGTGTGTATGTGGGGATTTTTGCCCATTCATCCAGAAGAGCATTTGTGAGGTCAGGCACTGATGTTGGACGAGAAGACCTGGCTCGCAGTCTCCGTTCTAGTTCATCCCAAAGGTGTTCGATGGGGTTGAGGTCAGGGCTCTGTGCGGGCCATCAAGTTCTTCCACACCAGGGTCCACGGTGGTGTAGTCAGGCCTCGAAATTAACTTTTTTCCTCAATGTCCCACAACTGTCCCGAATTCTACTTTTGTATTGTCCCGGATATAACCAACAGTGTCCCAAATTTTAATTCTTGTCGTCGCCCCCTCAATTATGCAGAATACATATAATTTGATCCTTTTTTGTGACTTAATCATCACACCATGGACTCTGGTCCACCATATAAGTTTAAAATACTTATTCTTTTATTAAACATATGAATATTAGTTTCGGGAGTCGGCAGTATTGGGGCTTGCTTCAGGGGGCTGTTTATTCAACCACCTCAGCATTTTTTCTTCTTCTTCTTTTTTTTTTTTTAATAAATTTATTTCTGATTTTCCCTTTTTTCTCCCAATATGGTGGCCAATCGATCCCTATTTTAATTCAAACACCCACCCTGGTACTGTATGCGTTCGCCAACTGCATCTCTCCGGCCGGCAGTCTCGAAGGGTTCGCGACTCCAGGCCGAACCACTGCTTTTTCCTACACACAGAGAGACGCATTCATGTGGCGAACACAAGCCGACTCCACCCCCCTCCCGAAGACAGCGTTGCCAATTATCTCTGCTTCATCGAGTCCGGCCATAGTCGGATCTGACGAGACTGAGGCGCGAACGCCTGTCCCCAGTGGGCAACTGCATCAACACAAAGCCGATGCTTAGACCGCTACACCACCGCGGACTTCTTCTTCTTCTTTTAACTGTGGTTGATGATGGTCTATCGCTCTGGCTCTATGAATGTTGCATTGGCACGAGTCAAGCAGCAGCCACTGGCAGAGTGGATGATGTAGAATGCATTCCATGATTTGCACGAACAGGCGATTGACTGCCCTATCGTGAGGTGCCGCAAGAACGTAAGCCTTCTGTAGTTTCGCCGTTCACACGTTTTTATTAAATTATTCAAACGACAAAGTAACCTCTAGATACTTATAATTAATGACTTTGCAAATAACACCTATTTCGAAGTTTACTTTGACCTTTTTTTTCACTGTCCCGGAATTGTCCCAGACAAAATATATTTATGTCCCAGTAGGATTTTTTATGGTCCCCGGGGCATTGGGACATCGTTAATTTCGAGCCCTGGGTGTAGTGGTCTGAGCATCAGCTTTGTGTCGATGCAGTTGCCCACTGGGGACCAGGGTTTGCACCTCCATCTAGTCAGATCCGACTATGGCCAGACTCGATGAAGCAGCAATAATTGGCAACGCTGTCTTCGGGAGGGGGGCGGAGTCAGCTTGTGTTCGTCACATGACATATGACTGCGTCTGTGTGTGTGTGGGGAAAAAGCAGTGATTCGGTCCGGATTCGCCTTGTCACGGAAGTGGTGAGGCGTCTCCTTCGAGACTGCCGGCCGGAGAGATGCAGTTGGTGAACGCATGCAGTACGAGGGTGGGCGTCTGAACCAGAATAGGGAGCGATTGGCCACTAAATTGGGAGAAAAGGAGAAAAATCAGAAAAAAAAGAAAAAAAAGTTTTTCCACACCAAACTCACCTGACCATGTCTTAATGGACCTTGCTTTGTGCACTGGGGTACAGTCATGCTGCAGCAGAAAAGGGCCGTCCCCAAACGGGTCCCACAAAGTTGGAAGCATAGAATTGTCCAAAATGTCTTGGTATGCTGAAGCATTAAGATTTCTCTTCACTGGAACTAAGGGGCCTAGTCCAACACCTGAAAAACAACCCCATACCATCATCCCTCCTCCACCAAACTGTACAGTTGGCACAATGCAGTCAGGCAGGTATCGTTCTCCTGGCATCCGCCAAACCCAGACTGGTCCATCAGATTGCCAGACAGAAAAGTGTGATTCGTCACCCCACAGAACACGTTTCCACTGCTCCAGAGTCCAGTGGCAGCGTGCTTTACACCACTTCATCCCACGCTTGGCATTGTGCTTGGTGATGTAAGGCTTGCCTGCAGCTGCTCGGCCATGGAGACCCATTCCATGAAGCTCCTGGCACACAGTTTTTGTGCTGATGTTAATGCCAGAGGAAGTTTGGAACTCTGCAGTTACTGAGTCAACAGAGCATTGGCGACTTGTACGCACTATGCGCCACTTTTCAATAACACCACTTACAGTTGACCGTGGAATATCCAGCAGGGAAGACATTTCACCAACTGACTTATTGCAAAGGTGGCATCCCATGACAGCACCATGCTTGAATTCACTGAGCTCTTCAGAACCACCGATTCTTTCACACGTTTGTAAATGCAGACTGCATGGCTAGCTGCTGGATTTATACACCCGTGGCAAGGAAACAGCCGGATTCAATGATTAAGAGGTGTATCCCAATACTTTTATCCATATAGTGTGTGTGTGTGTGTGTGTGTGTGTGTGTGTATATATACACACGCACACACACACACACACAGCTCTATTCTTTTCTCGTCATCACATTGTTGAAATAAATTGCGCCAGAAGTTGGTCCACCCCAAGGACCGGGTCCTCTGGCACAAACAGAGCAATATAGTGTAGCTGTTAAGTGCCAGGAGGTAGGATTGCCGTGACTTGTACTTCAGGGAAACTAAACAGACACTGGCCATGAGGATGACACAACACAGGAAAGCTAACATGTCAGGCCAGGACTCCACAGTCTACACCATCTACACAGTCTACACCATCTACAGGCCAGTGGCCACTCTTTCAAGGATGAGGATGTGCACATCCTTAATAAGGAGGAACGCTGGTTTGAACGGGGAGTCAAAGAGGCCAACTATGTGAAGAGGGAACGACCATCCCTGAACTGGGGGGGGGCTAATCGTACATCTGTCACCATCTTACAATGCTGTGATCACAACTATTCCCCAGTCCTCTGTGAATAGTACACATGACCACTGTAACTCTAGTTAATGGTCACACCATATCTGCATATGAAGCTGGTGATTAGTTTGGGTCGTTATACCACTGTATTGTTTATAAGGGTGGGGTACCTGCAGTCACTGTATTGTTTATAAGGGGTGGGGACATCTGCAGTCACTGTATTGTTTATAAGGGTGGGGACACCTGCAGTCACTGTACTGATTATAAGGGTGGGGACACCTGCAGTCACTGTATTGGTTATAAGGGTGGGGACACCTGCAGTCACTGTATTGGTTATAAGGGTGGGGACACCTGCAGTAACTGTATTGGTTATAAGGGTGGGGCACCTGTACTCACTATTGGTTATAAGGGTGGGGACACCTGCAGTAACTGTATTGGTTATAAGGGTGGGGCACCTGTAGTCACTATTGGTTATAAGGGTGGAGACACCTGCAGTCACTGTATTGGTTATAAGGGTGGGGTACCTGTAGTCACTATTGGTTATAAGGGTGGGGACACCTGCAGTTACTGTATTGTTTATAAGGGTGGGGACACCTGCAGTCACTCTACTGGTTATAAGGGTGGCACCTGCAGTCACCGTATTGGTTATAAGGGTGGGGCACCTGTAGTCACTATTGGTTATAAGGGTGGGGACACCTGCAGTCACTGTATTGTTTATAAGGGTGGGGACACCTGCAGTCACTGTATTGGTTATAAGGGTGGGGACACCTGCAGTCACTGTATTGGTTATAAGGGTGGGGTACCTGCAGTCAGGTGAGACTGAAGAAGACAATTGGTGATGATGAAACATCTGTCAGTACACATTGTGTCCAGATGAGCTGGTCCACCTTCTGGGGTTGTGTCCAGATGAGCTGGTCTACCTTCTGGGGTTGTGTCCAGATCAGCTGGTCTACCTTCTGGGGTTGTGTCCAGATGAGCTGGTCTAACTTCTGGGGTTGTGTCCAGATGAGCTGGTCTACCTTCTGGGGTTGTGTCCAGATCAGCTGGTCTACCTTCTGGGGTTGTGTCCAGATGAGCTGGTCTACCTTCTGGGGTTGTGTCCAGATGAGCTGGTCTACCTTCTGGGGTTGTGTCCAGATGAGCTGGTCCACCTTCTGGGGTTGTGTCCAGTTGAGCTGGTCTACCTTCTGGGGTTGTGTCCAGATCAGCTGGTCTACCTTCTGGGGTTGTGTCCAGATGAGCTGGTCTACCTTCTGGGGTTGTGTCCAGATGAGCTGGTCTACCTTCTGGGGTTGACATAAACTGGTTTTCTCTGCAGGTGTGTGCTGCTGTGTTGTCATGTGGGAATCATACATGTGAGAGAGTGTGTCACGCTGGTGTGTGTGGACCATGTCCTCGCTCTGTGAGCAGAACCTGTCCGTGTGGCAAGTCTAGTGAGTGTACACACACACACACACACACACATACACACACACACACACACACACACAGTGTACCTAGATGCAGAACAACGCTTAATTTGATAATTTTGATTATGCTGTCTGTGGGTATTTAGTGTATGTTAATAAGTGTGTGTGTGTGTGTGTGTGTGTGTGTGTGTGTATAGAGTCCTCTCAGCCGTGCACAGAGGAGGTGTTGACGTGTGGCGACACGTGTGATCGGCAGCTAGCATGTGGAATCCACACCTGCTCCATGAGATGTCACCGAGGCAACTGTGAGATCTGCCGACAGGTACACACACACACACACACACACACACACACATACATTATCAAGTCAAGTCAATTTTATTTGTATAGCCCAGTATCACAAATTCCAAATGTGCCTCATGGGCTTTACAGCAACACAACATCCTGTCCTTACACCCTCAAATGGGATATGGAACAACTCCCTAAAAACCTTTAACAGGCAGAAATAATAGGAAGAAACCTCAGGGAGAGCAACAGAGGAGGATCTCTCTCCCAAGACACACAACGTGACGTGATGTTGTGTTCACACAATTTACACAATACAGTACCGAAAGAGGATAACACAATTAAAATGCAATTATAACATATATGAAGAATATGATGAGGAGGATGCCAAGCAGTGTCCAGACACCACCAGAACAACCCAGGACCTGAGCCATGTGACCACCATCACCATGTAGACCTGACAGGACAGACTGCACATGCACACAGGGGAGTCTCACATCACACCATTCACACACACGGCAGAAGAGACAAGAAAACACATTAGTCACACATCAGAGTGAGAGAAGGATATAACACTGAAACAGGAGAACATAATTACATGGATTTATAAGATGGATACAAAATCTGATGAGGAGGATGCCAAGCAGTGTCCAAGTGATGACCACTATCACCATGGAGACCTGGGAGAGGGGACAGATGGCATATGCACACAAGGGAGACTCACATCACACCATTCACACACACAGAAGAAGAGAAAGGAGAAGACATCATTCAGAGAGAGAGAAAAGATGTGAGAGAACAGTTTGCAGTAGTCAATAATCTATACTCTATAATCTGTACTCTATAATCTATACGCTATAATCTGTACTCTGTAATCTGTACTCTATAATCTGTACTGTATAATCTATACTCTGTAGTCTATATAATCTCGTGGGCAGAACAGTGGTTGGTAAATTAATTGAGACAGAAACCAGCCCACCATGCAGTACAGGTTCTGAAGCACTCAATTTAAAGACAACCAATTGTAGGCTAAGACAAAAAGATGAGTTTTAAGTGTGGATTTAAAGGACTCAACACACTGTGATTGTCTGATGGCAGCGGGCAGGTTATTCCACAAGAACGGGGCCTGATGAGAAAAGGCCCTGCTGCCACCAGCTGACTTCTTTTTAACGTTGGGTACACACAGGAGCCCTGTATTTTGAGAGTGAAGAGCTCGAGATGGACTGTACAGTTTAAGGAGATCAGACATGTAAGATGGGGCAAGCTCATTTAGGATTTTATAAGTCAGCAGAAGCACCTTGTATTCTGATCTAACATGGATAGGAAGCCAATGAAGGGAGGCAAGAATTGGTGTAATATGGTCAAATGTTCTAGGAATGTGGCTTTTTGAGGAGTCACTGTTTTATAATGACTTCGTTACGAATACCGCCTTTCCTCTGCTACAGTAAGGACTAAGTTTGTTGAGGCTGGCATCACTAAATTGGGCCATCTTACAAAAACATCCGTGGAAACACTTAGTGGCACCACTAACATTAGATCCTCCAGAGTGCTGAGGAGAGTTGTGGAGGAAGTCTGGGAGTCCCTGTGTGGGCCACAGAGCGTTTTCCAAAAATCGTGCTCTAGCTGACCAATGCAATTATGGCAATGAGTACATTTTCCCCTCCCTGATCGCTGGTCCTGCTGCTGAGGCGTGGCGAAGGGGGCGCGGACTGCTTCTTTCCCTGAATACACCAGTGCTGGATAGTTTAGCTCTTGTGGGAAGAAGCAGCTTTACTACAGCTGTGTGACGGTACTCAACCTTTGCTCTCTGGCTGAAGTCAAGGAGTCGAGGTGGACTGAGGTTTTGCTTCAGGCTGTACCCCTAAAGGCAGATGGAGGGTCCTGTATAAGCCTCCTGTTGAGAAACGGATGGCTGACCTCCAGTGGAGGATGATACATGGAGCAATAGCCACGAACAGACACAGAGCTCATGTGGATCCAAGCACTGGGGAGGACTGTCCTTTCTGCACACAGAGGGAAACATTAGAGCATTTAGTGGTCTCTTGTCCTTGATTAGTGGGCTTATTTAGTGTACTGCAGGAATGGGTGGAAGCTTTGAAGAGGATTTCTCTGTCTCCTTGTTTGTTTTTGGGCCTAAATACACAGTAAGAAAACTACTGCTTCTGGTCCTAGTAATTTTTTTGTTGGGAACTGCTTAGCTGGCGATCTGGAAGACCAGGAAGAATAAGATGTTAAGTCAGGGCTGGACTGATGTGGTGCAGAGTCTGAAGGGTTTACTGGCGGCTTGTGTGAGGAAGGAGCACATTTTCTACACCCTGACCAGTAATCTGGACTCTGTCAGGGCTCTGTGGGGGATCAGATGGGTTTTATGTTCACTGAGGGAAGACAGACACACACTTTAGTATTTCTCATTGTACATACATACAACAAAATTCATTTTCTGCATTTAACCCATCCTATGCTAGGAGCAGTGGGCAGCTGCAGCACCAGGGGGCCAACTCCACTTCTTCTTTCCATTGCCTTGCTCAGGGGCACAGGCAGGTGTATTAACACTAACATGCATGTCTTTGATGGTGGGAGGAAAGCGGAGCACCCGGAGGAAACCCACGCAGACACTGAGAGAACATGCAAACTCCACACAGAAAGGACCTGGGACGGCCTGGGGTTCGAACCCAGGACTTTCTTGCTGTGAGGCAACAGTGCTAACCACTGGGCCACTGTGTTGCTTGTTCACTTGTTCTCAATTTCTAATTTCTTGTGGTGACGTGTGTGTGTGTGTGTGTGTGTGTGTGTGTGTATGTGTGTGTGTGTGTGTGAGACAGGAAAGGTTTTTGTGTAAATGATTTGATGGAGCCACAGTAATGACGCCTGAGAATTTATTGTTTCAGCTTACCAGTTTATATTGAGTCAGGAATCAGGAACACTATTTGTTGTTTCCCCCAGCCCACAGCAGTGCAACACAAAGACAAGAACACGTCCAAAAACTACAAGAACACACTAACGCATATATCAAAACTAAACCAAACAATCACTGTCCAAGGGAATGAACGCCAGCCAGGATGACTGTTGGAACCACCGGTCTGCATGGGCTAGCAGTTAGCTTAGCCCACCCCGTGTCCTGTCAGACTGCCCTTGGCGTTTCCTCCTTGGGCGCAGCTCCAGGCAGGTGCCGTAGTCCCCAGGCCCACTAGACGAAGCAGAGCAAGCACTTCCAGCTGATCCAGCGCCAGCTCTCCCAGCCAGACACCCTCGACACACCTCCCTGCACACACAACAACATCAAAAACACCACAGTCAGCGCCAGGTGAGGCCGCCGCCAGACCGCCCTCGGTGTTATCGGAACTGCCGGTCTGCATGGGCTAGCAGTTAGCTTAGCCTGCACCGCTCTCCCAGCCATCAAACGACGACAAAACTTAGACGTGGACAAAGACACTGTATGGACGGTACTGGGTGAGGCTGCCACAAATGTGAATTTGCGCCGCCATCTTCCGACACCGACACTGGGTGAGGCCGCTGAAAACGCGAATTTGCGCAGCCATCTTCCCACACCGGAAACAGAACCGGGAATGGAATGAAATGACAGGAATGGAAAATCTCTATAATGTGGTATAAAGAAAAGTTGTTTTAAAAGTCCCTCTATCACTCTTTCTCACTCGCTGTCGCTTTCTCCCTCTCTCTCTCTCTCTCTCTGTCTCTCTCCCTGTCTCTCTCTCCCTCTCCCCCTTCTCTCTTTCTCTGTAGGAGGTGGAGAAAGCATGCAGATGTGCCCGATACAGACGTATGCTGCCGTGTCATAAGGAGTATCTCTGTGACTTCAAATGTCCAAAGACCAGGAGCTGCCACCGTCACCAGTGCAGGAGAAAGGTAGGTCTCACACATACATACTCCCTCTCGCCCTTGACTTTATCCTTCAGTACTTGTTGAATCCTCCTGGTCCTTCAAGGATTCTTATTTAGTTTCCCGCCATTATTCAACAATTCCATCTGTGATCTTTAAGCATAGTATGATAAGTAAATATAATAGTGATGAATACATAAGATAGTAGGATAAGTCTATGTAGTATGACTAGTTAATATCAGAATGTGACTTGTTAATATCATTATATGACATGTTTCCTAAATATAAAGACAAGTTAATATCAGTGCCTGTTTTTCATTCTCATATCTGAGCAGTAGAGGGCAGTATTCAGGTACAGATTACTTACTGCGTCTTTATTAGGAACCATAGTGTGGTTTAATCAATCAGCTGTCATTCATTTAGCCAGAGAAAGAAACAAGCTATGTTTGAAATTGCTTCCTAAATTCACCTTCCTCCTTTTTGTTTAAATATTTAAATTCTAACTGTCAAATGTTTTCACTATTTAGCATCCTCAGAAATTCCCACAATGCAACTGAACATGTCCAACACATGCACACTACTTCATTTTAAAAATACCTCAATGCAGTGTTTTTACCCCACTCTTCCGAACCATCCAATCTCTGTTCCACCCCCTACACTCAACCCAGCCCAGGTTGAAAACTACAGACCGGTTTCATTCCTACCCTTTCTATCAAGAATACTGGAGCGCACAGTCTTCAACCATGTCTCTGAATTCCTTTCTGAGAACAATCTGTACGATCTGAGTCACTCTGGCTTTAAGCGAGGTCACTCTACTAAGACTGCACTCCTGTCAGTAATAGAATATCTGCATTTGGCTAGAGCTGCGGATCAGTCCTCAGTTATATTGCAGCTAGATCTGTCAGCTGCCTTTGACGCGGTTAACCACCAAATCCTCCTCTGCACACTCACTGACCTTGGTATCTCAGGATCTGCCCTCCGCTGGTTCATGTCCTACCTCTCAGGGAGATCTTTTAGAGCAGTGGTTCTCAACCTTTTTGGGGTCCTGGACGCCCTGCGTATTTTTGATCTACCCTGAGGACCCCTCCACCTGATCTTGGGGGAGGGGGGTTTCAATTTGATAGAAACAGTAGAAACTGCATTTTAAATTGCATTATAGCATTTATTCACTCTTTGGGGCAAAAATAAGAGCTTTCAGTTGTAACTTAGATATATTTAACAAAACAGAATTCTTATGCAGTAACTTTCAGATATATGTAACAAAACAGAATTCTTATGCAGTAACTTTCAGATATATGTAACAAAACAGAATATGTATTCACTAACTTTCAGAATATGTAACAAAACAGAATATGTATTCAGTAACTTTCAGATATATGTAACAACAGAATTTTTATGCAGTAACTTTTAACAATGCAAACGGGAGCGAGATCTCTTATTAAAATACAATAAATTACACTTGTGAAACAGATGTAATTAGAGAAAAAAGTCCTGTTACCCTTTATAGTTTAGGTAGATAAAGGTCTCAGTCACATTTGAGTAAAATAATCCTATTTCTATAAATGTCATAGGATCTTTTTTTTAAAGATATTTTATTTTCACGGACCCCTTGCAATTACACCACGGACCACTAGGGGTCCGCGGACCCCCGGTTGAGAAACACTGTTTTAGAGTATCTTGGAGGGGAGACGTGTCCAAACTGCATGGCTTATTCACAGAGGTACCTCAAGGGTCAGTGCTTGGGCCCCTTCTCTTCTCAATATACACCACCTCACTTGGTGCAATCATCTGCTCCCATGATTTCTCATACCATTGCTATACTGACGATACCCAGCTCTTCCTATCATTCCCGCCAGATTACCTCACAGTCTCGGCACAGATATCGTCATGCCTTGCTGATATCTCTGCATGGATGAAAGAACGCCACCTTCAGCTTAACCTATCTAAGACTGAGCTCCTTGTCATCCCAGGCAGACCATCCTTACAACAACAGACCAATATCCTGCTCGGATCAACCCAACTCATGCCCACAAAGTCTGCCGAAACCTGGGTGTTATGATTGATGATCAACTAACCTTTAAGGTTCATGTTGCCTCAATTGCTTGGTTGTGCCGATTTGCCCTGTACAACATCAGGAAAATGAGACCCTAACTGTCTGAGCATGCAACACAACTCCTGGTACAGGCTCTTGTAATAGCACACATTGACTACTGCAACTCCTTACTGGCAGGTCTCCCTGCATGCACTTTCAAACCTCTGCAAATGATCCAGAATGCGGCAGCGTGTCTGGTCTTCAACCAACCCAAAACACTACATGTCACTCCACTGTTCATATCCCTCCACTGGCTCCCGGTTGCTGCCCACATCAAATTCAGAACCTTAATGCTCGCTTACAAAACGGCAACTAGAACAGCTCCCGCCTACCTGAACTCACTTATTCAGGTTTACACTCAGTCCTGCTCACTATGTTCTGCCAATGAAAGGCGCCTGGCACTTCCGCCACAACGGGGCCCTAAGTCACTAGCCAGACTCTTCTCTTCTGTAGTTCCCTGGTGGTGGAACGAGTTACCAAACTCCATTCGATTTGCTGAGTCTCTCTCCATCTTTAAGAAGAAGCTAAAGACCCAGCTCTTTATCACCAACACCTCCACACCTGATGGTATTAATATATATAAAAAACACTTCTATGCACCCTATGTATTGCCATTGTGCACTGCCTGTTGACACCTATGTCCTATGTGGGACTTGAACCTCGTTTTTTGGCACTTGCGTTGTCGCCTCCTGGCTAGATCCTTGGTGTGTTGTATTAACTCCCAGATGTATGTCGCTGTGGATAGAAGTGTCTGCTACATGAAACTGTAACATTATAACATTGTAAATGATTTAATGTTGAATCTTGGCATCACGTTACAGTGTGGTGGTCTGTTGGACAGACACCTGTCTTTCTACCTGTCTGTCTCTCTGTATTATGTCATCTTGTCTAAATGTCATGCTGCTCTAATCAGTCTGTCATCTGATAGTAAAGGTTGACAGTCAGGTTTGTTTGTGGGATGAAAGATGAAGGTCATTGTGCGATATCGTCATTGAAGAGTCCACCACAATTAAAGTCAAGAGTTTTTTTGTTCTTAATGGACAGATGAAAAAACGTATTTAGTTCAAGCAAAAGAAAGCAGAGCTTACCTTCCATGTCACTGTCTTTTACCAACCAGATGTTCAGAACAGGACCTCCGCATGATGGCTCTTAGAATGGACTAACACACCACCACACAAATAGGGCTGTCACAGTTATTACATAATCACCTGATGACGATTATTTGACCCGACCGCGATCATTTTGCATCATGGTCAGAATCGTTTCCATTCATGTGTATAAAAACAGCTGGATGAAACTAATAGAAATGTCAGTTTCATCCAGCTGTTTGCTGGATGAAATTGACATTTTCTATGTCATCACTATTTCCACCATCACTATTTCCACCTCGTTTTCCACCGCTTGTTGTCTGACTGGTGCTCTTTTTTAGAATAATCCTTTTATTTGGAGATGTTAACAAGCGCAAAATACAATAGGCATGAAATTAGACTATCTCCATTTTTCTTTTTTCTTTTACACAAACACCCCAACCACCCACCCTTCCCACCCACCAAAACATGGGGTGCACCCGCCTAGAGAAGCAGAAAAAGAAAATAAGCTAATAACACATACACAATAATAATAATAATAGATACATTTACATGTGAAAGAGGTCACATTTAGCCATGTTCAATGTCACTGTGTACAAACATATTCACGATTGCAGTCATACATGCCTGCATCAGTCCAAGGCAGAAACAATTTCGATACAATTTAAACACAATATCCATAATATGTATATCCCTAGAATATACAATCCCTGGTAGCTGGTATATAAGAAAAAAAAAAGATATGGGGAAGGAAAAATAGATGAATATGTTTAAACACTTCTATTTGTGAAATGTTATATAGGTCTACTGTGTTCTGTGGTGACTAAATATCTTAGGTCATCAGGCAAAGTTTTTAGTTTGCTTAGATATGTCAAAATTGGACCCCAGATGGAGAAAGATTTGTCACTGGACCCCCTAAGAGTGTACTTAATCTTCTCTAACTGTATGAAATGCATCAGATCACTCAACCACATAGACACTTTAGGTGGGTGTTTTGATTTCCAATGTAATAAAATTCTGCGAGCAAGCAGTGTCATGAAAGCAATGACGGTTTTATGGCTTTTCCTCATTATAGAGTGTTCCCCACCTGTGATTCCAAATATAGCTGCTGCTGCATTGGGTTGGAAATCAAGTGCTTCCGACAGTGATTTAAAAACCATAGACCAGTAAGTTGTCAGAGCCGGGCATGACCAAAACATTTGGGTTAAGTTGGCAGGGGTGTTAGGGCACCTGTCACAACTTGCGTCTGAATTAGGGTAAATCTTAGCTAGTCTTGCTTTAGAAAAATGAGCACGATGCAGGACTTTGAACTGTATTATACTTAGTCTTGCACAGGAAGTACTATTCTCACTTTTTTCAAAGCACAGTTCCAGTTATCCTCATCCATGTCTTCTCCAAGCTGAGCTGCCCAGTCTGCCCTAATCTTAGCAAGTTATGTTTTTAAGAGAAGCTATACAATCATGTATCCTTGAAATTAGCCCTTTAGAATTAAAAGGGATCTCTAGCATACCATCTAAACCTGAGACTGAAGATAAGTTTGGAAAGTTGGGGTCATGGCTCTGAAGGAAGTGGCGGACTTGAAAATATCGAAATAAGCTAGACCAAGGGAGCCCAAATTTGTGTGATAAGTCATCAAAGCTTGCAAATACACCGTTTATGTACATATCTTTAAATTTAGAAATACCTTGAGAGAATGCAGAGTCTAATCTAGCTGGGGGAAAAAGGTGATTATTGCATATAGGACTCATGCTAAGACAATGTTTGAACCCAAAGTTCTGTCTAAATTGAAACCATATCTTGAGGGTATTGATGACGACTGGGTTGTTGATAAAGGGTGTAATAGAAAGAGGAGAGCTGAAAGTGACCAGGGCTGTGAGAGATGATGAGATACAAGATGTAGCCTCAAAGTCACACCAGTCTGTATCTGGCGAGTGAAGCCAATACATTGTTTTTTTAACATTTGCAGCCCAATAGTAACAGCAAAGATTTGGAAGAGCTAAGCCACCCTGTAATTTAGGCCTTTGTAGTAATGCTATACGTATTCTAGGGATCCTATCGCTCCATATGAATGAAATGAAAGTCTTATCAATGGATTTAAAAAAGGATTTAGGAAGATAAAGTGGGATCCATTGAAACAAATAAAGGAATTTGGGGAGTACATTCATTTTAATACAATTCACTTTTCCTGCCAAGGACAAGTGAAGTGACTTCCACTTTTTCAAGTCTAGTCTGACTTTCTCAAATACAGGAGAAAAGTTTTCCTGATAAAGAGTTTGCATGTCTCTCGTGATATTAATGCCCAAATATTTAAAGCCATTTCTAGACATTTGGAACGGTAAGGCATTATCTTGTATTTGAAGAGCCAAGTCATTAACAGGGTAACATTCACTTTTGCCAAAGTTTACTTTGTACCCAGAGAATGTACCGAAGCTCTCCAAAGCACGGATAATGTTGGGTGTGCTTAGAACTGGATCTGAAATATATAATAATAAATCATCAGTGTATTAAGAAAACCTATGCTCTATTCCTCCTTTATGAATTCCACTTATAGATGGTAACGATTTAAGTGTAATGGATAAGGGCTCTATAGCTAAAGCAAATAATAGTGGACTGAATGGGCAACCCTGACGGGTCGCTCTTGACAGCTGGAAGTATTGTGATTGTTTACCATTTGTAAAAACCGAGGCTTTGGGTGAAGTATACAAAAGCTTAATCCATGAAATAAAATTAGGACCATACCCACATTTTTTTAAACAAGTGAACAAAAATTCCCATTCGACCCTGTCAAAAGCTTTCTCTGCATCCAGTGAGATGACCACCTCTGGTAACCCACTGGATGCAGGAGAGTGAATAATATTCAAAAGCCGACGGATATTTGTGAATGAATGTCGTCCCGAAATGAAGCCGGTTTGGTCAACAGATATCACTTCATGCATTGTGGTTTCTAAGTGTAGGGCAAGAGCTTTGGCTAGGATCTTCACATCACAGTTTAGGAGAGAAATGGGTCTATATGGACCACATTCTGTGTTATCTTTACCTGGCTTAAGCAGGAGAGTAATTGATGCTTCAGTCAGTGTTTGTGGCAGCGACCCATGAGACAGAGAATCATTAAATATATCGAGTAAAATTATAGACAATTTGTTAGAAAATGTTTTAAAGAACTCTATTGGGTACCCATCTGGGCCAGGCGTTTTACCACTTTGCATCGCCATTATTGCGTTAATGATTTCTGTCTGTTGAAGTGGGAGTTCAGTCTCAGTCCTATGAATTGCAATGATTGAAGGAGCCTGGAGATTATCAAACAAATGTTCAGTATCAATACTGCTGTCACTTGTTGCTTCTGACGTGTATAGGTTTGAGTGATATGAAGCGAATGTTTCATTAATTTCTTCTGGGTTAATAGTTAACTCCCCATTTGGTTTCCTAATTTGTGGGATCTGTCGAGCAACCGCTTGGCACTTAAGCTGGTGTGCTAAGAGACGACCAGCCTTCTCACCATGCTCATAGACATATCCATGTGATTTCAGTAAGAGTCGTTCTGTCTTTCTAGTTGATAGCAAGTATTATTGGGTTTGGAGGTCACGCTTCCTTTTAAAGAGCTCAGGGGAAGCGGCAGTAGAGTACAGAGCATCCACTGTATCTATAGATTTAATGAGCTGGTCCTGTTTAATCCTTTGCATCTTATTGAATCTAGCTGAATACGACATAATCTCACCCCTGATTACAGCTTTCAATGTTTCCCAAAGCAATGATGGGGAAAATTATCTTTTTTATTGAATTTGATAGTCATCAATTTTTTTAGATATCAATACACAAAAGGCTTTATCAGCCAATAAAGTTTTGTCTAATTTCGAAGGAGAGCGTTCCAAATTGTTAAGAGGAAATGTGATATCTAGTAACACAGGGGCATGATCTGGTTCAATTACAGTCATATATTCAGTTTTAGTGACAGAGGGGAGAAGCGTTCTATCAGTGAAGAAATAGTCTATTCTACTATATGATTGATGAACCGGGGAAAAGAAGGAGGATTGATTTTGTGGAAATAAGGAACGCCAAAGGTCGACACCTCCTATCTGATCCATAAAGAGTGACAGTAATTTGGCCATTTTTGAAGGGGTTGTGGATTTAGGATTAGAACGGTCTAGTACTGGATTAATTACACAGTTCAGATCACCACCAAAGATCAATTGTTGTGAGTTCAAATCTGGTATTAATGACGTGACTCTTTCTATAAATTTATCATCGTCCCAATTTGGGGTGTAAACATTAACCAAAATGACAGGTTTGTGGAAAAGGAACCCAGACGCCATAACATAGCGTTCCTGTGGATCTGAAATAACAGTGGATGCACTGAACTGAATTTTTTTATGTATCAATATAGCTGTTCTTCGTGTTCTGGAATTTAAATTTGAGTGAAACACATGGCCCACCCAACCTGTTCTTAGTCTGACTTGATCTTTAACCAACAGGTGAGTTTCTTGAAGAAATGCAATTTCACAATTTAGATATTTAAGGTGATTGAATGTTCTAGCTCTTTTTACAGGCCTGTTTAAACCTTTTCAATTCCGGCTGATGAGCCGTGCACCAGCCTTACTAGTTCTAGTTTCCATATTTAGCCTGGAATGGTAGAGTAGCAGTGATGACAGTGACCAGATAAATAAGTGGTTGTAATAGAATGCACAGCCTCATGAATAACCTCTCTAAGGAAAACAAAAGAGAATACACATTGTAAAAAAAAACTGGGGGTGCCCCTTCCCATAACCCTGTCCCTCATCCCAAACACGAACAAAACTAAAACTGAGCCTATACTTGTTCCTCTCTCTGAGGCAAGCTGCAGGCTACACAGCCCTATTCCCCAGTCCTTCCGGTAATACAACCTGGCTCTGTTTCAGCAAAGAAGGCTCCCAGCAATGAAATATTAAGAGCTTGTCATACTCGAGGAAAAAAATAAATTAAAGATTGAACCGAATAACATCTGTAGGCCAGGTGAACAATCAATATACGTATGAAGGCACCACCTATGATAGCAATACAGAAAAGAAAAGAGAAAAAAAGAAAAAAGGGGGTAGGCGACGTCTCTATAATGAGTAAGCTGAACAGAAATGAGTTAACATAGCCCAGCAATAATACAGCGAGAGTGACCCCATACCTTCAGTCCCAGGGCTGTGGAGAGGGTGACCCCATACCTTCAGTCCCAGGGCTGTGGAGAGGGTGACCCCATACCTTCAGTCCCAGGGCTGTTGAGAGGGTGACCCCATACCTTCAGTCCCAGGGCTGTGGAGAGGGTGACCCCATACCTTCAGTCCCAGGGCTGTTGAGAGGGTGACCCCATACCTTCAGTCCCAGGGCTGTGGAGAGGGTGACCCCATACCTTCAGTCCCAGGGCTGTGGAGAGGGTGACCCCATACCTTCAGTCCCAGGGCTGTGGAGAGGGTGACCCCATACCTTCAATTCCAGGGCTGTTGAGAGGGTGAGTTCAAACGGTAAACAGCCACTACCCATTTTCAAAGCAGTCCAGCTAATCAACAGTCTCCAACCAGTGTGGTTCAAAACAGCCGTTTTGCTAGCCTACTTTTTAAGCTATCTTCGGATCATAAAACTTCCGAGCTTAATCCGGGGGGTCAAAGGTGTGCGAGTCGTCTCCGTACATCACGCGCAGCTGGGCCGGGTCCAGTAGGTGGAACCGCACGTTCTTTTGGTACCGAGCTTGTTTGATGCCGTTAAATGCGGCTCGCTTTTTAGCGAGTGCCGTGCTGAGGTCTTGATAAACCCTTATAACTGCTCCTTGGTACTTCAGCTCGTGGTTCCTGGCACAAGCTGCGCAATGCAGCTTCCTTCTGCTGGAATCTGGAAAAGCAAACCAGGAACGTGCGGGGGGATGTTCCTCGGCTGGATTTGAAGGTCGGGGTCCGGTGTGCTCTCTCCAGCTCAGGCAGTGCAGAAAAGACATCAGGACCCATTACTTGCATCAGCATCTCCGACATGAACTGCACCGGATCTTTACCGGCCTCACTGCCTTCAGGAATGTTCAGTACACGGAGATTGGGCCTCCGAGATCGGTTCTCGAGGTCGTCGATCTGGTCCTGCAGAGACAGGTTTTGGGTTTG
>JAJHIY020000569.1:510000-542500 GCA_022114975.2 Lampris megalopsis
GCCTTAGAGATAGGCTGAGGAGCTCGGACACCCGGAGGGAGCTCGGAGTAGAGCTGCTGCTCCTTCCCGTCGAAAGGAGCCAGTGGAGGTGGTTCGGGCATCTGATCAGGATGCCTCCTGGGCACCTTCCTTTGGAGGTTTTCCGGGCACGTCCAACGAGGAGGAGACCTCGGGGTAGACCCAGAACTTGCTGGAGGGACTACATGTCTAATCTGTCCTGGGAACATCTTGGGATCCCCCAGGAGGAGCTGGAGGGCGTTGCTGGGGAGAGGGAGGTCTGGAGTGCCCTACTTAACTTGCTGCCACCGAGACCTGACCCTGGAGAAGCGGCTGATGATGAGATGAAAACGAAGGTTAGCCGTCCTGTGTTTCAGAACAGCGTCCAGAATGGCGTTTGCTTGGGTTGAGTGTTGATGGTAGAAGTGTTGGCTTCTATGCACCCTATGCATTGCCTTTGTGCACTTCCTGTTGACACCTATGTATGTCCTATTGGACTTGAACCTAGTTTTTTGGCACTTGTGTACTTGTCGCCTGCTGACTAGATCCTTGCTTGTGTTGTATTAACTCTCAGCTGTACGTTGGTTTGGATAGAAGTGTCTGCTACATGAAACTGTAAATTGTAAATGTTAGGGAACAATAGTGATGTCACAGCAGGAAGAAACCCTGTCCACCATTTACTGCTGCTGTTCCAGCATGTCATTGCTAATTTGCATAAAGTTAACTTCAGTTCAACTTCAAATCTCCCCCCTGGATGCTGATGTCTTCCTGCTCACCGTTGCCACTGGCAACTGCTGTTCCTCATCTCCAGCTGTCATAGAAAATGACTGACAGCCTTTACTTCTGTCACTCATGACACTTTTTTGAGCACTGGTTGATCTGTGTATTTGCATCATGTCAGGTGCTGTTTCCATGGAGATGGCTCATCAGAATGATAGAAGGGCACTAACGGTGCACGTTACTGCCCCAGAACAGAACTTGTATGAAGGAACAGGCAGTTTCTGTGAACCTGGGCCGTTCCAGAGGAGGGAGATTGTTGTCGTTGTGCCATGGATGGAGAAGTATTAAATGTTATGATGTGTGGTAAAACATGTCAGTTACTGCAACTGACCACAGTACTGACATCACTCATGGACTCCACTGGAAAATGACCAGTCATGTTTTTTTTTAATGTTCATCTCTCCCCAGTCAGCGCAGTGAATAGTTGTTGTGTGAAATGTGCTCCTCCCACAGAAAACACTTTCATTCAATGGAGGAAAAAAGAGGGGCAAAAATAAAAGATTTCATCCATCTATTATCCAAACCGCTTGTCCTGCTCTCAGGACCTGGAGCCCAGGGGCGCCGGCAGCTGTAACCCTGTACGCACGGTGCATACAGGGTTACAGCTGCTGGCGCCCCTGCTGGAGCCTGTCCCAGCAGTCATTGGGCAGCAGGCGGGGGGACACCCTGGACAGGCCGCCAGGCAAATACAAGATTTCAGATTGTTTTAATCTTGAGTAAATGTCTGGTCTACTACTACTACTACTACTACTACTACTACTACTACTACTACTACTACTACTTTCGGCTGCTCCCGTTAGGGGGCGCCACAGCGGATCTTCCGTTTCCATCTCCTCCTGTCCTCTGCATCTTCCTCTGTCACACCAGCCACCTGCATGTCCTCCCTCACCACATCCATAAACCTCCTCTTTGGCCTTCCTCTTCTCCTCTTCCCTGGCAGCTCCATATTCAGCATCCTTCTCCCAATATACCCAGCATCTCTCCTCCACACATGTCCAAACCATCTCCATCTTGTCTCTCCTGCTTTGTCTCCAAACCGTCCAACCTGAGCTGTCCCTCTAATATACTCGTTCCTGATCCTGTCCTTCTTCATCACTCCCAATGATGCTGGTGCCCTTCTGTCACAAATCACTCCTGACACTCTTCTCCACCCACTCCACCCTGCCTGCACTCTCTCCTGCACTCCCCGTTACTTTGAACAGTTGACCCCAAGTATTTAAACTTACATGCCTTCATCACCTCTACTCCTTGCATCCTCACCTTTCCACTGTCCTCCCTCTCCTTCACATATAGGTGGTCCGTCTTGCTCCTACTGACTTTCAAATGTCTTGTAGTGTAATTGCTGAAAAAATCAAAATACTAAAGCTTTATGTACTTAAAGTAAGACTGTTCCTAAGTTGATTTTTGAACTTCTAAGAGGTCAAACCCTGCGTGTATTCTGTCTAGTTTGAACTGTATACTGTACAAATGGACCGCTTAGCTTTGTAGCTTGGTTTCATGTCTGATATGTCCAGCGGTAAGTTTACTGATGTAGTAAAGTGTGACAGGGTACAGAATGTGCAGTACTGATGTAGTAAAGTGTGACAGGGTACAGACTGTGCAGTACTGATGTAGTGAAGTGTGATGGGGTACAGAATGTGTGCTACTGATGTAGTAAAGTGTGACAGGGTACAGACTGTGTAGTGCTGGTGTTTTAAAGTGTGACAGGGTACAGAATGTGTAGTATTGGTGTAGTGAAGTGTGACGGGGTACAGACTGTGTAGTATTGGTGTAGTGAAGTGTGACGGGGTACAGAATGTGTAGTACTGATGTAAAGTGTGACAGGGTACAGAATGTGTAGTATTGGTGTAGTGAAGTGTGACGGGGTACAGAATGTGTAGTACTGATGTAGTAAAGTGTGACAGGGTACAGAATGTGTAGTACTGATGTAAAGTGTGACAGGGTACAGACTGTGCAGTACTGATGTAGTAAAGTGTGATGGGGTACAGAATGTGTGCTACTGATGTAGTAAAGTGTGACAGGGTACAGACTGTGCAGTACTGATGTAGTAAAGTGTGATGGGGTACAGAATGTGTGCTACTGATGTAGTAAAGTGTGACAAGGTACAGAATGTGTAGTATTGGTGTAGTAAAGTGTGACAGGGTACAGACTGTGTAGTATTGGTGTAGTAAAGTGTGACAGGGTACAGACTGTGTAGTGCTGGTGTTTTAAAGTGTGACAGGGTACAGACTGTGTAGTATTGGTGTAGTAAAGTGTGACAGGGTACAGACTGTGTAGTACTGATGTAGTAAAGTGTGACAGGGTACAGACTGTGTAGTATTGGTGTAGTGAAGTGTGACAGGGTACAGACTGTGTAGTACTGATGTAGTAAAGTGTGACAGGGTACAGACTGTGTAGTATTGGTGTAGTGAAGTGTGACAGGGTACAGAATGTGTAGTACTGATGTAGTCAAGTGTGACAGGGTACAGACTGTGTAGTATTGGTGTAGTGAAGTGTGACAGGGTACAGAATGTGTAGTACTGATGTAGTCAAGTGTGACAGGGTACAGAATGTGTAGTACTGATGTAATAAAGTGTGACAGGGTACAGACTGTGTAGTGCTGGTGTTTTAAAGTGTGACAGGGTACAGACTGTGTAGTGCTGGTGTTTTAAAGTGTGACAGGGTACAGAATGTGTAGTATTGATGTAGTAAAGTGTGACAGGGTACAGACTGTGTAGTACTGATGTAGTAAATTGTGACAGGGTACAGACTGTGTAGTATTGGTGTAGTAAAGTGTGACAGGGTACAGACTGTGTAGTGCTGGTGTTTTAAAGTGTGACAGGGTACAGAATGTGTAGTATTGGTGTAGTAAAGTGTGACAGGGTACAGACTGTGTAGTACTGATGTAGTAAAGTGTGACAGGGTACAGACTGTGTAGTATTGGTGTAGTGAAGTGTGACAGGGTACAGAATGTGTAGTACTGATGTAGTCAAGTGTGACAGGGTACAGAATGTGTAGTACTGATGTAATAAAGTGTGACAGGGTACAGAATGTGTAGTATTGATGTAGTAAAGTGTGACAGGGTACAGAATGTCTAGTACTGATGTAGTAAAGTGTGACAGGGTACAGAATGTCTAGTACTGATGTAGTAAAGTGTGACAGGGTACAGAATGTCTAGTACTGATGTAGTAAAGTGTGACAGGGTACAGAATGTGTAGTACTGATGTAATAAAGTGTGACAGGGTACAGAATTTGTAGTATTGATGTAGTAAAGTGTGACAGGGTACAGACTGTGTAGTACTGATGTAGTAAAGTGTGACAGGGTACAGAATTTGTAGTATTGATGTAGTAAAGTGTGACAGGGTACAGAATGTGTAGTATTGGTGTAGTAAAGTGTGACGGTACAGAATGTGTAGTACTGATGTAAAGTGTGACAGGGTACAGAATGTGTAGTACTGATGTAGTAAAGTGTGACAGGGTACAGAATGTGTAGTACTGATGTAATAAAGTGTGACAGGGTACAGAATTTGTAGTATTGATGTAGTAAAGTGTGACAGGGTACAGAATGTATAGTACTGATGTAGTAAAGTGTGACAGGGTACAGAATGTGTAGTCTGAACACTGCTGGTTTCTGTAAGCTAAGTTGTTAGCTACGTTTAGCATGTGTGCCGCTCCAACATCACTTCCTTCCCCTTGTTGATGCCCCCCCCCATCTTCCCCCAGGTGTCCACCCTCCTGCCACCACTCCACCAGGGAGCCGCATCGGTGTCACCCGGGCCCCTGCCCCCCCTGCAGACAGCCCTGCCTCGTGCCCCTGGCCAACTGCTCCCACCTCTGCCCCCAACCCTGTCATGATGTGGTGCTGGTCAGATCCCAGCAGGTAAACCCCACCTCCACCGCACCATGGGCACGTGGCTCCACAACACAAACCAGGCTGTGTGTGTGTGTGTGTGTGTGTGTGTGTGTGTGTGTGTGTGTGTGTGTGTGTGTGTGTGCGTGCGTGTGCGTGTGTGTTTGGTTGGTTGGGTCATATTCGTGTGTGTAGTGCATCTACATCATGACAGTTACGTCTTGCTGATCAGTTTTAAGATGAGATACTTTATGGTCATTGTGCGCACACAACGACATTTCATGTGGTGACCGGCACCACTACACAAACAAGTCAGGTAGTATAAACAAGTGACATAGTATAAACAAGTCTGGTAGTATAAACAAGTGACATAGTATAAATATAATGATAGTGAGGTAGTATAAATAAGTGAGGTAGTATAAATGGTAGTGGGGTAGTATAAATGATAGTGAGGTAGTATAAGTAAGTGAGGTAGTATAAATAAGTGAGGTAGTATAAATAATAGTGAGGTAGTATGAATAAGTGAAGTAGTATAAATGATAGTGAGGCAGTATAAATAAGTGAGGTAGTATAAATGGTAGTGAGGTAGTATAAATTATAGGTAGTATAAGTAAGTGAAGTGGTATAAATAATTGTGAGTTAGTATAAATGATAGTGAGGTAGTATAAGTAAGTGAGGTAATATAAATGGTAGTGAGGTAGTATAAATGATAGGTAGTATAAGTAAGTGAGGTAGTATACATGATAGTGAGGCAGTATAAGTAAGTGAGGTAGTATACATGATAGTGAGGCAGTATAAGTAAGTGAGGTAGTATAAATGATAGTGAGGCAGTATAAGTAAGTGAGGTAGTGTAAATAATAGTGAGGTAGTATGAATAAGTGAGGTAGTATACATGATAGTGAGGCAGTATAAGTAAGTGAGGTAGTATAAATGATAGTGAGGCAGTATAAGTAAGTGAGGTAGTGTAAATAATAGTGAGGCAGTATGAATAAGTGAGGTAGTATACATGATAGTGAGGCAGTATGAATAAGTGAGGTAGTATAAATGATAGTGAGGCAGTATAAGTAAGTGAGGTAGTATAAATGATAGTGAGGCAGTATAAATAAGTGAGGTAGTATAAATGATAGTGAGGCAGTATAAATAAGTGAGGCAGTATAAGTAAGTGAGGTAGTATAAATAATAGTGAGGTAGTATAAGTAAGTGAGGTAGTATAAATGATAGTGAGGTAGTATGAATAAGTGAGGTAGTATACATGATAGTGAGGCAGTATAAGTAAGTGAGGTAGTATAAATGATAGTGAGGCAGTATAAGTAAGTGAGGTAGTATAAATGATAGTGAGGCAGTATAAATAAGTGAGGTAGTATAAATGATAGTGAGGCAGTATAAATAAGTGAGATAGTATAAGTAAGTGAGGTAGTATAAATAATAGTGAGGTAGTATGAATAAGTGAGGTAGTATAAATGATAGTGAGGTAGTATACGTAAGTGAGGCAGTATAAGTAAGTGAGGTAGTATAAGTAAGTGAGGCAGTATAAATAAGTGAGGTAGTATAAGATAGTGAGGCAGTATAAATAAGTGAGGCAGTATAAATAAGTGAGGTAGTATAAGTAAGTGAGGTAGTATAAATAATAGTGAGGTAGTATAAGTAAGTGAGGTAGTATAAATGATAGTGAGGCAGTATAAATAAGTGAGGTAGTATAAATAAGTGAGGCAGTATAAATAAGTGAGGTAGTATAAGTAAGTGAGGTAGTATAAATAATAGTGAGGTAGTATAAGTAAGTGAGGTAGTATAAATGATAGTGAGGCAGTATAAATAAGTGAGGTAGTATAAATGATAGTGAGGCAGTATAAATAAGTGAGGTAGTATAAATGATAGTGAGGTAGTATGAATAAGTGAGGTAGTATAAATAATAGTGAGGTAGTATGAATAAGTGAGGTAGTATAAATAATAGTGAGGCAGTATAAGTAAGTGAGGTAGTATAAATGATAGTGAGGTAGTATGAATAAGTGAGGTAGTATAAATAATAGTGAGGTAGTATAAGTAAGTGAGGTAGTATAAATGATAGTGAGGTAGTATGAATAAGTGAGGTAGTATAAATAATAGTGAGGTAGTATGAATAAGTGAGGTAGTATAAATAATAGTGAGGCAGTATAAGTAAGTGAGGCGGTATAAATGATAGTGAGGTAGTATGAATAAGTGAGGTAGTATAAATGATAGTGAGGTAGTATGAATAAGTGAGGTAGTATAAATAATAGTGAGGTAGTATAAGTAAGTGAGGTAGTATAAATAATAGTGAGGTAGTATAAGTAAGTGAGGTAGTATAAATAATAGTGAGGTAGTATAAGTAAGTGAGGTAGTATAAATAATAGTGAGGTAGTATAAGTAAGTGAGGTAGTATAAATAATAGTGAGGTAGTATAAGTAAGTGAGGTAGTATAAATAATAGTGAGGTAGTATAAGTAAGTGAGGTAGTATACATGATAGTGAGATAATAAAAGACAGCAGCGGCTTTGCGTGGTGTTACTGCACACAGTTGTCCATATTGCAGCGGCTTTAGTAGCAGTTGGTCCTCAGCAGCTATAGGCAGGTGTGTGTGTGTGTGTGTTGTTTGTTTGTTGCATGTGTGTGTGTGTTGTGTGTTTGTTGCATGTGTATGTGTGTGTGTGTGTATGTGTATGGGTGGTGGTGGGGGGGGGGGTGGAGGCTACAGCCCTGGGAAAGAAGCTGGTCCTCAGCCTGTTAGTTCGGGTTTTGATGGTGTGGTATCTTTCCCTCGATGGCAAGAGAACAAACAGACAGTGACCTGGGTGTGTTGTGTCTTTGCTGATGCTGCAGGCTTTCCTCTGTAGGCGGCCAGCATACACAGGGTCCAGGTCCGGGAGCGCAGCTCCCACAATCCTCTGTGCTGTCTTTACCACCCGGGCCAAGTCCTCCCTGCTCTCTGCTGTGCAGCTGCATACCACACTGTTTTCATACTGCTGCTGTTCTCAGAGAAACTAAACATCCTCCCTGTTTCCTGTGTGTGTGCGTGTGCGTGTGTGTGTGCCAGGTCCAGCTGGCAGGACCCTGGGAACAACCTACTGAACCGGCGTTTGTCAAGAAGGCCTTACCTTGCCCGCCATGTCAAGTACCAATACCAACGTATGTCTGAGACACACACACACACACATTCAAGCATGTCAGGGGGCAGAACACAGTACATGATGTGGATGTTGAAAACTGAAGCCATCTTCTCTTTATTTTGAACACACTAATGTGTTTTGCTCAGGGTGCACGACATGACACGACACAACATGACACAACACGACACTATACGACACTACATGACAAGACACTATACAACATTACACGACATGTCACTATATGACACTATAGGACATGACATGACACTATACGACACGGCACTATACGACACTACACAACATGACAGGACATGACACTATACGACACTACACTACACGACACGACACGACACGACATGACACTATACGACATGACACTACATTATACGACATGACATGACACATCACGACACTATACGACACTACACTACATGCCACGACACTATACAACACGACACGACGCGACACGACATGACACTATACGACAATACATGACACTACACTATACGACATGACATGACAAGGCACGGCACGACACAACACTATACGACACTACACAACACGACACTGTACTACACGACACAACACTATATGACACTACACGAAACTACACGACACAACACTATACTACATCACATGACACGGCACTATACGACATGACACTATACGACACGACACGACACTAGACTACACGACACGACACTATATGACATGACACGACATGACACGACACTATACTACACGATATGACACTACACTACACGACACTATACTACACTACACGACATGACATGACACGACACTATACGACATCACACTATACAACACTACACGACACTATACTATATGACATGGCACTATACGACACTACACGACACGACATGACACTATACGACACGACACGACACTACTACATGACACGACACTATACGACAGGACACTACACGACATGACACTTCACTACACGATACTACACTACACAACATGACACGACACTATACAACATGACACTATACGACACGACATGACACTGTACTACACGACACGACACTATACGACATGACACTACACTTCACTACACGATACTACACTACACAACATGACACAACACTTCACTACACAACATGATACGACACTACGACACGACACGAGACACGACACTTCACTAAACTACAGTTCGAGACACAACACGACACATGGGAACACTGCATATCCTCTTTGTGTGCGTGCGTGTGTGTGTGTGTGTGTGTGTGTGTGTGTTAGCATGCATGCACATCTGGTATGGTTGGACATCTGTCCATCTCTACTGGTGCCTACCACACGTGTGTGTCTTTTTGTTCTGCTGGCTAGAGCTGACTTCACACACACACACACACACACACACACACACACACACACAAAACACACAAAGAAAGAGAACATGTGGGGGAGTGGTCCCTGAGTACGTCAGAGAGCTGCAGGCAGCTGGCACACACAAGAATCATCTGGAGTGTGTGGCAGTGTGTAGCAGCAAGTCTGTGTGTGTGTGTGTGTGTGTGTGTGCAGGTCTGGGAACTGGATTCATCCTGGTTATATTTCCCAGGAATGATGCCCCGTGTCTTCTGAACATCTTTTAATGTCACCGTTACTTGTGGCTTGTTCTGTACTAAACATGACGTCATGACTCACAGAGTTCAACACAGACACAGTAAGGCAAGATGATGATGGTGTGATCCAATGTGTGATCCGTTGTGTGATCTGTTGTGTGATCTGGAATTGCCAGTCTGCGGTGCCGAAAGCTGAGTTTATCTCAGGCTGAGCATCCTTGCGCTCCCTCAACTTTCTTGCTCTAACTGAGACCTTGATCACGCCAGAAAACACTACCACACTCGCAGCTCTGTCTGATGTGTACTATTCTTCTCACACTCCCAGAGCTGGGAGGCGAGGTGGTGGTACTGGCCTGCTGATCTCCCTGAAATGGAAATACTCTCTTGTTTCCATTCCACAATTTTCTCCGCTCTCTTTTGAATGTCATGCTGTTACTGTCTCTTATCCAGTCAAACTCACCATCGTGGTTGTGTACCGCCCACCAGACCCCCTTGGTGGGTTTCTGGAGGAGCTTGACACACTTGTCTCACACTTCCCTGTTGATGACTCTGCACTTATCCTTCTCGGTGACTTCAACATCCACACTAACAAGCTAGATCCTCTTCTCTCTTTCCTCTCCTCCTTTGACCTGCACCTCTCACCCTCTCCTCCTACCCACAAGGCCGGCAACCAGCTGGACCTTATCTTTACTAGACACTGTCCTATTTCCATCTCTCTGTTATTCCCCTCCAGCTCTCTGACCACTATTTCATGTTCTACTCTCTCTCCCTCTCTTCACCCCCCTTAGCCCCTTCCCCTACCCACATGGTTTCCACCCATAGACACCTCCGCTCTCTCTCCACCACTGATCTTTCCTCCTCTGTTACCTCTATCCTCCCTACACCTGAATCTTTCTCTCTCCTACCCCCTGACACTGCTACTGATCTTCTTCTCTCTACCCTCTCCTCTTCTCTGGACAATCTCTGTCCCCTCACCTCCAGGCCTGAACGCCCAACTCCACCTGCCCCTTGGCTGACCGACTCGGTACGTACTGACAGACGGAGCCTGAGAGTGGCACAGCGCAAATGGAGAAAAGGCAAACTCCCAGGGGACCTTCTCAACTTCCAATCTCTTCTTTCCACTTTCTCCTCCTCCCTGTCTGCTGCTAAGGCTGCCTTCTATCACTCTAAAATCCTATCCTCTGCCTCCAATCCTAAGAAACTCTTTGAAACCTTCTCTACACAGCTTCAATCCCTACCTCCTCCTCCTACTTACTCCCTTCTCCCTGGTGACTTCGCTAACTTCTTTGACAAGAAGGTAAACGCCATCAGATCCTCCTTTTCTCACCACCCGGTTAGTGCTGCTTGCACTATCCCACCCTCTTCACCCTCCCTCACCTCTCCACGTCCCACCTTATCCCACCTCGCACCCCTCTCCCCCGACGAGGTCCTCAACTTCATCACATCCAGTCACCCCACCACATGCTCCTTTGACCTGGTCCCCTCCCCTCTTCTTCAGTCTATAGCACCTGAACTCCTTCCCTTTCTAACCCACCTCATCAACACCTCCCTCCAGGCAGGATGCTTTCCATCTGCCTTCAAGACTGCTAGAGTCACCCCCCTTCTCAAGAAACCATCACTTGACCCCTCTGACGTCAAAAACTACAGACCAGTTTCCCTTCTACCCTTTCTATCCAAAACTTTTGAACGTGCTGTCTTTAACCAACTTTCTTTGTACTTCTGCCAGAACAACCTCCTGGACCCCAACCAGTCTGGGTTCAGGATGGGTCACTCGACAGAGACGGTCCTCCTTGCAGTGACAGAATCGCTGCACTCTGCGAGAGCAAACTCTCTCTCATCTGTCCTGATACTCCTGGACCTGTCAGCTGCGTTCGACACAGTGAACCACCAGATCCTCCTCTCTACCCTTGAGCGGCTGGGTGTCACAGGCTCTGCACTCTCAATGTTTGCAACCTACCTGACGGGTCGCTCCTACCAGGTGACATGGAGGGGATCTGTGTCGGTGCCTCGCAGACTGACTACAGGCATTCCACAAGGTTCGGTTCTGGGTCCTCTCCTGTTCTCCCTGTACACAACATCCCTGGGTTCTGTTATTCGCTCGCATGACTTCTCTTACCATTGTTATGCTGATGACACCCAGCTGATCTTGTCCTTCCCTCCGTCTTACACACAAGTAGAGACACGCATTGCTGCGTGCTTGACTGACATCTCGGAGTGGATGGCGACACACCACCTGAAGCTCAATCTGTACCAGATAGAGCTGATGTTCCTCCCGGGGAAAGGCTGCCCACACCAAGACCTGGCCATCACCATGACAACACTGTGGTGACACCAACTCGGACTGCGAGGAATCTGGGTGTGATTCTGAACGACCAACTGTCGTTTGCTGCAAACGTTGCATCGGTTGCTCGCTCCTGCAGATTTCTCCTCTATAACATCAGGAGGATTCGCCCATTCCTCACCAACGAGACGGCACAGGTGCTCATCCAGGCTCTGGTCATCTACTGGCTGGACTACGGCAACTCCCTCCTTGCCGGCGCCCCGGCGTCGGCCATCAGACCTCTGGAGCTTGTTCAGAAAGCTGCAGCTCGTCTGGTGTTCAAGTGCCCTAAGTTCTCCCACACAACTCCCCTTCTCATGTCCCTACACTGGCTCCCAGAGCTGCTCACATCCAGTTTAAGACTCTGGTGCTGGCCTACAGGGCAGTGAAAGGAACAGCTCCTTCCTATCTCCAGGCCATGGTCAAGCCCTACACCCCTGCCCGACCACTTCGTTCTGCTGCCTCGGGACGCCTGGTTGCCCCGTCGCTCAGAGGCCCCTGCTGCCGATCGACCCGGTCCCGGCTCTGTTCTGTCCTGGCCCCACAGTGGTGGAATGAACTCCCCACTGATGTCAGGACAGCGGAGTCTCTGCCCATCTTTTGGCGCAGGTTGAAAACTCACCTCTTCAGGAACTACTACCCTGTTCTTGGCACTTATTATATTCAGTCATTTATATATACATTTTTAGCATGATCTTCCCACGTGCTACGTCCCCCTGGTGAAACTCCTCACTGTCGGATGAAAAGAAGCGGCTGGCAACTCCACATGTATGGGAGGAGGCATGTAGTAGTTTGCAGCCCTACCCAGATCACCAGAGGGGGTGGAGCAGAGACCGGGACGGCTCGGAAGAGTGGGGTAATTGGCCAGGTACAATTGGGGAGAAAGGGGGGGGATCCACACAATTCCAAAAAGTGGATATACTAAGTAAGGCTTGACAACAGCAGTAGTCAATGCAGCAAAGTGGAGCAGCTGTTGCTCCTCTGTAACCAAACTAAGCTGTAGCCCCGCCCACCAAGCTCATGATTACATACAAATACCAAACTAAGCTGTAGCCCCGCCCACCAAGCTCATGATTACATACAAATACCAAACTAAGCTGTAGCCCCGCCCACCAGGCTCATGATTACATACAAATACCAAACTAAGCTGTAGCCCCGCCCACCAGGCTCATGATTACATACAAATACCAAACTAAGCTGTAGCCCCGCCCACCAGGCTCATGATTACATACAAATACCAAACTAAGCTGTAGCCCCGCCCACCAGGCTCATGATTACATACAAATACCAAACTAAGCTGTAGCCCCGCCCACCAAGCTCATGATTACATACAAATACCAAACTAAGCTGTAGCCCCGCCCACCAGGCTCATGATTACATACAAATACCAAACTAAGCTGTAGCCCCGCCCACCAGGCTCATGATTACATACAAATACCAAACTAAGCTGTAGCCCCGCCCACCAGGCTCGTGATTACATACAAATACCATCAACACATTTTAAACGGGGACTTTCCACATGTTCATACACATTCTGCTGAAACCAGAGCAGCTGTCAGCAGCCACAGTGAACATGACGATCAGGATACACAACCATGCCGCTCACGTGACCATGACAGTGTGTTACAACTTCCTGTTTAACACCACAACGTCACAACCAGCTCACTGATGGGACACGGCGGTGTGATTATGCAGCGCACTGCAACACATACAATGTGTGTGTGTGTGTGTGTGTGTGTGTGTGTGTGTGTACACATGACTAAATGAAACTACAACTACGTGTGTGCTTCCTCGGTCGCTGTACTGACACGCAGAAGGAACGACAACATTGACTTTACCGACTGCATAACAACAATGGTTGTGTCTGTGTGTGTGTGTGTGTGTGTTGCCTGCAGTCAGAGGTGGCACTGCTCCGTCACCATATTGTGCAGCATGTGTGTGTGTGTGTGTGTGTTGCCTGCTGTCAGAGCTGGAGCTGCTCCATCACCATGTCGTGCAGCGTGTGTGTGTGTGTGTTGCCTGCAGTCAGAGGTGGCACTGCTCCGTCACCATATTGTGCAGCATGTGTGTGTGTGTGTGTGTGTGTGTGTGTGTGTGTGTGTGTGTTGCCTGCAGTCAGAGCTGGAGCTGCTCCATCACCATGTCGTGCAGCGTGTGTGTGTGTGTGTGTGTGTGTTGCCTGCAGTCAGAGGTGGCACTGCTCCGTCACCATATTGTGCAGCATGTGTGTGTGTGTGTGTGTGTGTGTGTGTGTGTGTGTGTGTGTTGCCTGCAGTCAGAGCTGGAGCTGCTCCATCACCATGTTGTGCAGCATGTGTGTGTGTGTGTGTGTGTTGCCTGCAGTCAGAGGTGGAGCTGCTCCATCACCATGTTGTGCAGCAGACATATAGGCAGTTTCCAGCTTGTATGTATGAAGCACAGTCCTTCAGTTGAAGAGGAAGTAGAATGATGATAGACAGAGAGGTGAGGGGAACAGATTGTAGTATTGGTAATAGTTAGTAGTACTATCAGTAGTATTGACCATAGTTAGTAGTACTATCAGTGGTATTGGTAATAGTAGTACTATCAGTAGTATTGTTACTATTTCTGTAACTGTATATTATTCCAAAGTTTAGGTGAAATACTAGTTGGAGGATGATGACTAGCTCAGTAATCTACATGCTGTCTTCCTACAGGGCCTGTTTTGGAGAACATGAGGTAAGGAGTCTTTTTGATTTTTATTTAAACACACACACACACACACACACACACACACACAAAATAAATCCTCAATCCATTTCTATCTTATAACCAAAGTCCCTCTTACTCAGAGCAGATGATTGACAGGTTAACATCATGATTGACAAGTTAACAACATGATTGACAGGTTAACATCATGATTGACGGATTTACATCATGATTGACAGCTTAACATCATGATTGACAGGTTAACAACATGATTGACATGTCAACGTCATGATTGAGAGATTAACATCATGATAGACAGGTTAACAATATGATTGACAGGTTAACAACATGATTGACAGGTTAACATCATGATTATCAGGTTAACATCATGATTGTCAGGTTAACAAAATTATTGACAGGTTAACAACAAGATTGACAGATTAACGTCATGATTGTCAGGTTAACATCAAACCAGCTGTTTAAAGGAAAACTAGAAATTCACAGAAATCCTTTACAGACTTAAACATACTGAAGATTGTATATGTGTGTGTGTATGAGAGAGAGAGAGAGACAGACAGACAGACAGACAGACAGAGAGAGAGACAGTTTAATAATGATAACAGACATTTTTTGTTCTTTAATCCAAACTTGTTCTTGTTTTCTTCTGGTCTGGAAGAAATAATGTTCTGTCTCCTTCTCCATCAACCCTCCTATCTCTCTCTCTCTCTCTCTCTCTCTCTCTCTGTCTGTCTGTCTGTCTCTCTGTCTGTCTGTCTTTCTCTCTCTCTCTCTCTCTCTCTCTCTCTCTCTCTCTGTCTGTCTGTCTCTCTGTCTGTCTGTCTTTCTCTCTCTCTCTCTCTGTCTCAATTCTGTTCAATTCAGTTCCATTCAGTGATGCTTTATTGGCATGACCATTCATTACAATGTTGCTAAAGCAGGTGACAGTGAAATAGGTTGATAGAGTATTAAACAAAAAAAATTAAAATAAGTGGAAAAAGGAATGGGTAGAACTGGTGGAAATATAGACTAGTATTTGAACAGTAATTAACAGTAATTGGAACAGTAATTGACAGTGTTTTGGTCACTCACTGACCCTTAGGCTATGGCATTCTGACACATATTGTGCCACAAGGTGTGACCTTTGACCTTCTCCTAAAATAAGTGGCCATTGTTCTTTCTCATCCAGCAGTAGAACATTTGGAGTCTGGTTTTCCAATGTCTCCTGGTATTTTTCTCTTATGTTCTGGAATTTCTCACATTTAACAGGAAGTGCATCTCTGTCTCCACCTTACCTGCTGTACAGTGACCATATATTCTTCGCTCTTTTGGTAGCCAAGATGTGTTGTGTGTCTGCCCTTTTCAGTGTTAGACTGTGGTCAGTGAGTCTGTACTTGGTAAGGATGTGTCTGTGCTGACTGTCTCTGACAGTGGACAGACAGTCAGCCAGTTTGTGTTCTCTGTTTAGGGCCCAATAACATTCTAATTGTGTTGTAATTTGGTTTCTGTGTCCTAATATTCCACCTATGAGTTGTTGCATTGTGTGATGATGTGGTTTACTCTAGTCTGTGGTAGGTTAGCAGTGTTAGTCTGAAACTCATCTATGTTAGTGGTTACGGGATCAGTTAGTTTCATAACCAGCTGACTGAGGGGACTCTTTCTTAGCTCTTGGATTTGGACTGGTCTAAACTGCAGTGTGTGGTGGGGACTTGATTTAAGGTGCATCCAGAATTTAAGTGATCTGTTTTGATATTTATTATCAATGGGGAACGGCCTAATTCAGCAACAGGTCATCTGCATAGAGCAAGAATTTAACTTCTGTGGTGTTTAGGGTGAGGCCAGGAGCTGCAGATTGTTCCAGTAACACCGCTAACTCATTGATGTAGATAATGAACAGGGTTGGAGTCAAACTGCAGCCCTGTCTCACCCCTCGCCCTTGAGTGAAGTATTCTGTTCTTTTGTCTCCAAGTTTTACTCTGCACTTATTTTACAAATATATAGATTTGATTATGTCAAACACTTTACCCCCTATGCCACTTTGGGTGATTTTATAGTATAAGCCATCATGCCAGATAGAATCAAATGCTTTCTTAAAATCAGTGAAGCATGCAAATATTTTTCCTTTTTACTTTTGGTGAACATGTCGATTAATTAGAGTTTGTAGGGTGTAAATATGATCTGTAGTGTGGTGGTTTGGTGGAAAGTCAATCTGACTCTTGCTCAAGACACTGTGTTCGGTAAGGAAGGCCTGTATTCGGGCATTAATAATACAGCAGAAGACCTCCCCCAGGTTACTGCTCACACAGATGCCTCGGTAGTTATTGGGGTCAAATTTATCTCCACTTCTGTATATTGGGGGTATAAGCCCCCTATTCTAGGTGTCAGGAGGGCAGCCAGCTTGTAGAACCAGGTTGAACAGTTTAAGCAGGGCCTTCTGCAGCTCAGGAGAACTGTGTTGGAGCATTTCAGTCCTGATGCTGTCAGGGCCACAGCCTTTTTTTAGTTTGAGACTTTAGAGTTTGTCTGTTAGTTCTTCCAGTGACATTTGGTAGTCATTTGGGTTCTGATTGTTTTTTATAGTTGACTTTAGTATTTCATGCTTTTCTTTTATATGTTTTGTTCCATTGAGAGGTCTTCTGGCAGTATTTCTTTGTATAGGTTTTCAAAATATTTTTTCCAAACGTCTCCATTTTGAATGGCTAGTTCCTGGGATTGTTTGGAATTCAAATTGTTCCATTTTTCCAAGATCTGGTTTTCATTTAAAGACTCTTCAATGTCTCGGAGAGTTTTGTTGTGGTGATCTTACTTTTTCCATTTTAAAGTTTGTTTATATTCTTTGAGTATCTCACAGTAATTTTGTCTTAATTCAGTTTTTTTTTAAATTTTTCCCTTTTTTCTCCCAATTTAGTGGCCAATCGATCCCTATTTTAATTCAAACACCCACCCTCGTACTGCATGCGTTCGCCAACTGCATCTCTCCGGCCGGCAGTCTCGAAGGAGACCGCCTCCCCACTTTCGTGACAAGGCGACTCCAGGCCGAACCACTGTTTTTTCCGACACACACAAAGACGCATTCACGTGACGCACACAAGCCGACTCCGCCCCCCTCCTGAAGACAGCGTTGCCAATGATTGCTGCTTCATCGAGTCCGGCCATAGTCGGATCTGACGAGACCGGGGCGCGAACCCCGGTCCCCAGTGGGCAACTGCATCGACACAAAGCCGATGCTTAGACCGCTACACCACCGCGGACTTAATTCAGTTTTCTGTGGTTGATGGTGTTTTAGATTAGATATTTGTCGTAGTTTCATTCTTACATTTGTGCAGTCGCCATCAAACCATTTCTGTTTTTGAGGTCTCTGATTCCGCTTATTTCCAACTTCTCTCAGGATAGCCTTGATAGCTGATTTATTAATTATTTCATTAATTTGTTCAACTGCCAGGTTTACATCATGTGAGTTTGGGTAGAATGGTGTTAGAAGAAATGTGTTAATGAGGTTAGTGATCTCTGTAGAGCTGATTGCGTTATTAAATTCAGCCATGCTGTTTGGAGCCCATTTATATGTTGGCTTTAATTTGAACAGTTCACAGAACAGGGCATTGACTGGGTGTTCTTTGGGTGTCCAATTCGTTTTAAGAACACATTTATCTGGCAGTGGTCTGATAATGGACCTGATAATTGGATAATGGACTCTCTGTCTGTCTGTCTCTCTCTCTGTCTCTCTCTGCCTCGCTCTCTCTCTCTCTCCCTCTCCCAGTGTCCTCTGATTGTTTGCTCCCCCCACCTCGCACAATCCATTTCTGCATTTCATCCCATTTAGTTCTTTAGTATTCCACACAGACACACACACTCGCACAGACACATTCACCTTCAGACAAGGTTTTGAATCATTGTGGTTTCAGAAGGACACTCATCTTTATTCATTCTGTCTGTCTTTCCGTGTCTGTGTGTTCAGGTCAGTCCTGTACCATGTCACAGCCGTGGTCCGTTCTCCTGCAAGCGACCTTGTGGACGAACTTTGACCTGTGGGAATCACTGCTGCACCAAAGAGTGTCACACCGTTACTGCGGGCAACAAGACAGATGTGTGAACTGGATTCATTCATTATTCCAATGATTCATTCATTAGCATAATGGCTCACATATTATCCTACTGATTCATTCATAGCATAATGGCTGACATGTTATCCTAATGATTAATTCATTAGCATAATGGCTCACATGTTATCCTAATGGTTCTTTTATTAGTCATTTGACTAAATGAGGGTTAAAGTTCTCCCTCTCTCACTGTCTCTTTCCAGGCAGGGGTTGAGTGTGAGTCATGTGAGGAGGGGTGCACTAAGCCCCGCCTCCCAGGTTGTCCCCACCCCTGTCCTCTCCCCTGTCACCGTGGCGACTGTCCCTCCTGCCAGCAGATGATCCGCCAGCGTTGCCACTGCAAGATCAGCCTCCTCTATGTGGAGTGCACGTCAGTGTACACACACACACACACACACACACACACACGCGCACACACTTAACTGACCAGTACTAAGCTCCGCCCCTTTAACTGTGGCACCCCAATCACAGCTGCCATCAGAAACCCGGTCGGCTTCCTTGGCCTCTGTGAGTCTGACGTGTTCTTGTCAATCAGAACTCAGGAGATCTGAGATGGTCAACTGATGGTTTACCAGAGTAACATTAAAACTGACACCTGCTATGCTGATCGAAGAGATGTTGTCCATTTATATCCATTTCCTAAACTAAAGATGGATTAATGAGATGATGGATTTATGGGTGGGTGTGTTGGAGCTGTGTCTCATGGCACTCCTTGGCACTCAGCAGGTGACTTAGATTGGAGAAAAGTGAAAAGTAACTTCATGTTGACTCCTTTGGAGTTAGCCTAGTTAGCTACATATGAAAAGGTCTACTCCAGTGTTCCCCAATTAGTTTTCCCCAAGGGCCAAATTATGTCATGCATATCAAGCAAGGGCAAAATGTCCGTTTTTTTGTTTTGTTTTGGGGTTTTTTTCTCAATGCACAAGTAGAAGTTGTTTTATGGGCAGATGATGTTGCTGCTATTATGATTATTATTATTATTATCAGTAGTAATGGTGGTAATAGTAGTGGTGGTAGTAATAGTTTAGGCCTGGGACTCTTAAAGACTGTGTTGAGGGTCACACACAAAAAAAAGCACTCTTGAAACAAAATAAGTCTAAAACCAACCATCTAATTATGGAAAATGGAAAAAAGTAAATGGAAGTTCATTCACCAGTCAGAGTGAGAGAAGTGAGAGCGACAGGATGTGAGACAGTCTTTCTGAAGTCAAGCCTATACGCTGCTGTGGCAAGTCTGAGGCACTGGCCAAAACGTGCATAGGGGGAGTGTGTGTCTTTCCTAGTTCTTGATCGAGTTCATTGAAGAAAACCATGACTCGCATATGTAGGTGGAGGGAGAAAATTATGAATAGGAGCATTACAGTAGCACGTATGGTTTTGCATCGAGCTTGGGGGGCTACGTTGATCCAAAAGTCACTCACCCCAATGTCCTTGTGTTGTGCTTTGAGCAAATCAGATGTCCCCATCTCCAAGACCTCCATCTGAGGAGTTGCCTCATCTGTGGAAGGCACCAGCCTTTTGGCCTCTGCAGTCCACTGGCCGTCAGCCAGGACAGAGAACGGTTGTCTCGGGAAGAGGAGGATGTCACCTGAGAGTTTAGGGGAGCTTTCAAATCTTTCCTTGAAGTTTTTGCCAGGCTCGTTACGAAATCCTTCATCGCTGGATCCTCCCACATTTCCTTCTTCTCACAATGCTGCCACAGATGTGGAAAGTGCAACTTTGTCCCGTGAATGTCTCGCTCCAAAAGGTTCAGCTTTGACCAGATCGCTTCAACCGCCTCGTACACGTGCGCAACAGGGTGGCTCTTGCCTTGTAATGTCAGATTAAGGTGATTTAGATGAGACCTGATGTCTGGACACTGCTTGGCATCCTCCTCATCATATTCTTCATTTATTTTATAATTCATTATAATTGTGTTATCCGCTTTCAGTGTTGTATTGTGTAAGTTGTATAAACACAACATCATGTCACGTTGTGCGTCTGGGGAGAGAGATCCTCCTCTGTTGCTCTCCCTGAGGTTTCTACCTGTTTTTCTGCCTGTTAGAGGTTTTTAGGGAGTTGTTCCTTATCTGGTGTGAGGGTCTAAGGACAGGATGTTGTGTTGCTGCAAAGCCCTTGAGGCATATTTGTAATTTGTTATATTGGACTATACAAATAAAACTGACTCGACTTTATTTTACATGTTGCGCACTTTATTTTACCTGTTATGACAGATGCGTTAGAGTCAGTGGGTCAGCGCCTGCCAGACATTTGTCTCCTGCGGGCCGAACCTGGACCCGGCCCACAGGCCGCTTATTGGGTTTCAGGGGTCTACTCTGTGTCTGCGGCTAGGATTATTAATCTAGTCTTCTTGCAAGAATGTGCCGGTGTGTATCAGTGCACACTGTGTAACAGAGACCTGGAGTTGGCTGCTACTCGGAAGTAGAGTGAGAGAAATGCCGTGGCTTCAGTTTTTCATAATCTTCATGTTTTTAGTGATCATAAATTGAGGTGTTTTCACACCATGTAATAATATTCTGGAAGTCTTTATATTGTTTTCGTTAAAAAAAAAACCTTCTGGAGGTGAGGACACTTGTCATTTCTAACTTGTAGTGCTGGCTGACCAATAGAGTGTCACTTTGCTTCACTGCAGGAGAGGAAAATGAGCCACATAGCAACAGTTACTAAGGAAGGGCGGAGCTTAAGATCAGCGTGATTCCCCCCCCCCCCTTTTCTCCCAAATTGTACTTTTTGGCCAATTGCCCCACTCTTCCGAGCCGTCCCGGTCTCTGCTCCACCCCCTCTGCTGATCCGGGGAGGTCTGCAGACTACCACATGCCTCCTCCCATACATGTGGAGTCTCCAGCCGCTTCTTTTCACCTGACAGTGAGGAGTTTCACCAGGGGGACGTAGCACATGGGAGGATCACGCTATTCCTCCCAGTTCCCCCTCCCCCCTGAACAGGCACTCAGCAGACCAACCAGAGGAGGCGCTAGTGCAGCAACCAGGACAAATACCCCTTCCCATCCGCAGACACGGCCAACTGTGTCTGTAGGGACGCCTGAGGTAACACGGGGATTCAAGCCAGCGATCCCCGTGTTGGTAGGCAACAGAATACACCACCACACTACCCGGACGCCCAAGATCAGCCTGATTAAGAAAAAACGTTATTTGTAGCTTTGGCTTCATTCTACAGTTTTATACTGATAAGGTCATTGTGTATTAATACAGTGTGTGTAGATGCTGTTATGACTGAGGATTAATATGATAATTAATATGATACTATTAATATTTAATGTGACCTCATAGTGGGTTTGTTTTTTTAATCCTGTAGGAAGTTGTCATCAGCTGATGAACAGACCAAGGTGAAGCTGAGCTCCTGCAGCAACCAGTGTCCTAAAGAGGTACACATACACACTTTACATAACACAACAAGTGTATATGTGCGTATGTGTATTGTGTTGGTGTATGTGTGTGTCTGTCACTATGTGGAGAATGCTCTTTACTGATAGTGTAGAAACTCTGAGTGAAGTGATTTTCCACCACAAGGAGAGTGTGTTGTCTCACCATGAGAGTCAAGAGGCCTCGGCTGTCTCTCTCTCTCTCTCTCTCTCTCTCTCTCTCTCTCTCTCTCTCTCTCTCTCTCTCTCTCTCTCTCTCTCTCTCTCTCTCTCTCTGTCTCTCTCTCTGTCTCTCTCTCTCGCTCTCTCTCTCTGTCTCTCTCTCTGTCTCTCTCTCTTTCTCTCTCGCTCTCTGTCTCTCTCTTGCTCTCTGTCTGTCTCTCTGTCTGTCTCTCTCTCTCTCTCTCTCTCTCGCTCTCTCTCTCTCTCTCTCTCTCTCTCTCTCTCTCTCTCTGTCTGTCTCTCTCTCTCTGTCTCTCTCTCTCTCTGTCTCTCTCTGTCTCTCTCTCGCTCTCTGTCTCTCTCGCTCTCTCGCTCTCTGTCTCTCTCTCTCTCTCGCTCTCTGTCTGTCTCTCTGTCTCTCTCTCTGTCTGTCTGTCTGTCTGTCTTTCTGTCTGTCTGTCTCTCTCTCTCAGTTCAATTCAGTTCAAATCAGTGATGCTTTATTGACATGACTGCATTAATTACAATGTTGCCAAAGCAAAACAGGTCAACAGAGAACTAAACACACCACACAAAAAAAAGGAAAAAGGAAGACATGGATCTGGCAGAAACATAGAACAGCACTTGAACAGCAACTGACAGTAACTGACAGTGTTTTGGTCACTCACTGACCCTTAGGCTATGGCATTCTGACACATATTGTGCCGCAAGGTGTGACCTTTGACCCTCTCCTAAAATAAGTGGCCATTGTTCTTTCTCATCCAGCAGTAGAACATCTGGAATCTGGTTTTCAAAGTTCTCCTGGTATTTTTCTCTTATGTTCTGAAATTTCTCACAATTTAGCAGGAAGTGCATCTCTGTCTCCACCTCACCTGCCGTACAGTGACCACATATTCTTTGCTCTTTTGGTAGCCAAGATGTTTTGTGTGTCTGCCCTTTTCAGTGGCTAGACTGTGGTCAGTGAGCCTGTACGTGGTCAGGATGTGTCTGTGCTGACTGTCTCTGACAGTGGACAGACAGTCAGCCAGTTTGTCTTCTCTGTTTAGGGCCCAATAACATTCTAATTGTGTTGTAATTTGGTTTCTGTGTCCTAATATTCCACCTATGAGTTGTTGCATTGTGTGATGATGTGGTTTACTCTAGTCTGTGGTAGGTTAGCAGTGCTAGTCTGAAACTCATCTTGTGTCAGTGGTTACGGGGTCAGTTAGTTTCACAACCAGCTGACTGAGGGGACTCTTCCTTAGCTCTTGGATTTGGACTGGTTTAAACTGCAGTGTGTGGTGGGGACTTGATTTAAGGTGCATCCAGAATTTAAGTGATCTGTTTTGATATTTATTATCAATGGGGAACAGCCTGATTCTGCCCTGCATGCATTTGTTGGTGTTTTCCAATTTTCGACAATTCTGCATGCAGGGCTTCTGTTGGATGTCGGTCCCATGTAGTGTAGTCTTGCTGACTGAGTGGACCCCATACTTCACTTCCATATACTGCAATGCGCAGGAGAACACTGTTAAAGATTTTGGAACAGATTTTAATTGGGATGTCTTTTTTTATAGAATTTTCTTTGTATTGTATAGAAAGCTCTTCGGGCTTTCTCTTTAAGTGCATTCACTGCCAGACCAAAGCTTCCCAAGGCACTGACCCTCAGTCCCAGGTCATCATAGTTTAACGTATGCTCTAGGGTGGTGTTACCTAGAGTACATAGGTGTCTACTTTCCTGACACCTGGACTTCTTCTGGAAGATCGTAATTTTTGTCTTTTTTAAGTTTACTGTCAGGGCCCAGTTCTGACAGTATTTCTCTAATAGATGCAGATGCTGCTGTAGACCCTTTTCTGTGGGTGACAGCTGCACCAGGTCATGGGCATAATCAGAATCAGAAAGCTTTATTCATCCCCGAGGGGAAATTGGGTTCTTTACAGACACTCACGCTCTAATAACTGAAAACTAACAAGATACAAGAAAATAGAAACAGAAACAAATAAAAGATAAATAAGAAATAGAAATAAGAACAAAACATATCAACAAGCATGGTGCACATAACACCCTATCTATACTGCACTACCGCAGCACACAACAAGCAGCACAAACAAAACTCGACAGGGCCAATCCAATGACCATTAACTCCGAGTGTCTGACAGTCTGAGAGTGAGGGAGGAGTTGTAAAGTTTGATGGCCACAGGCAGGAATGACCTCCTGTAGCACTCTGTGGTGCTTTTCAGCAGAATGAGTCTGTTACTAAAAGTACTTCTCTGCCCAACCAGCATGTCATGAAGTGGGTGGGAGACATTGTCCATGATGGCACGTCATTTCAAGTGTCCTCCTCTCAGAAACCGCCGCCAGAGAATCCAGTTCCACCCCTTCAACAGTATCGGCCTTGCGGATCAGTTTATTGAGCCTGTTTGCATCCGCTACCCTCAGCCTGCTGCCCCAACAGCAAACAGGAGAGCACTGGCCACCACAGACTCATGCCAAGAATGAGTATGCATAGAGCAAGAATTTAACTTCTGTGTTGTCTAGGATGAGGCCAGGAGCTGCAGATTGTTCCAGTAACACCGCTAACGCATTGATGTAGATATTGAACAGGGTTGAACTCAAACTGCAGCCTTGTCTTACCCCTCACCCTTGAGTGAAGTATTCTGTTCTTTTGTCGCCAAGTTTTACTCCACTCTTATTTTCCAAATATATAGATTTGATTATATCAAACCCTTTGTTTTACAAGATGGTAGTGAGACCAGCTATGTTATATGGTTTGGAGACAGTGGCACTGATGAAAAGACAGGAGGTGGAGCTGGAGGTGGCAGAGATGAAGATGATAAGATTTTCACTGGGAGTGATGAAGAAGGACATGATTAGGAACGAGTATATTAGAGGGACAGCTCAGGATGGACGGTTTGGAGACAAAGCAAGAGAGACAAGATGGAGATGGTTTGGACATGTGTGGAGGAGAGATGCTGGGTATATTGGGAGAAGGATGCTGAATATGGAGCTGCCAGGGAAGAGGAGAAGAGGAAGGCCAAAGAGGAGGTTTATGGATGTGGTGAGGGAGGACATGCAGGTGGCTGGTGTGACAGAGGAAGCTGCAGAGGACAGGAAGAGATGGAAACGGATGATCTGCTGTGGCGCCCCCTAACGGGAGCAGCCGAAAGTAATAGTGGTAGTAGTAGTAGTAGTGGATTATGTCCAACACTTTACCCCCTGTGCCACACTGGATGATTTTATAGTATAAGCCATCATGCCAGATACAATCAAATGCTTTCTTAAAATCAATGAAGCATGCAAATATTTTTCCTTTATTTTTTTGGGGAACATGTTGATTAATTAGAGTGTGTAGGGTGCAGATGTGATCTGTAGTGTGGTGATTTGGTAGAAAGCCAATATTTGCTTTATTGGCATGACAGGTTTGTGTACATGTTGCCGAGCATGTGAAACAACAGCACAACACAACAAAAATTGTGATAACAGCAACAGCAACAATGATTATATCAAACAACAAAAGCAGCAATAATAGTTTATGGTTCTGTGGCCTAGCCGGCAAGAACATGGCACCAACAACGGCGAGGCCATGCGCTCGGCCCCAGGGGGCCACACTCATTGAGAATGCACCACCTACAGCCCACACGTCGGCCCGGACCAAAAGCGACTGCCAAGAGGCATTCGTTAGATAATGACGACAGCAAATAACAACCAAGGATAGGTACTGTCTCTCTCTCTCTCTGTGTCTGTGTCTGTGTCTGTCTGTCAGTAGATAATAGCAGGTGACAGGGTGGTGAGTGAGGTAACAGATCAGAGAGGATTGTGGGTACCATCACAGTTTGTCTGCCTGTGTCTTTGAACCAAAGTACTCAAACTGAGACAGCCTGAAATCTGAGTTTCAACCAAAACAACCCGGCCTCTCTGTCTGTCTGTTTGTCTGTCTCTCTGTTTCTCTCTCTGTCTCCCTCCCTTTCTCTCTCTCTCTGTCTCCCTTCTCTCTCTCTCTCCCTCTGTCTTTCTTCTCTTACTCTGTCTCTGTCTCTCTGTCTCCCTCTGTCTCTCTTCTCTCGCTCTGTCTGTCTGTCTGTCTGTCTGTCTCTCTCTCTCCCTCTGTCTCTCTCTCTGTCTTCTCTCTGTCTCTCTCTCTGTTGTCTCCCCCCCTTGTCTGATAATCAATTCAGCTCTGTGGCGCCAGACTCTCTCATACACACACACATATACAGGACCCTCCCTTGCCTATGAGTTTGCCTTTCACCTGGGAATGATTTAGCTTGTTCCTCCTGTCACGGCTGCTGGCAGACACACACACACACACACACACACACAGAATAAAAGCCACGTTGACCACAGTGGCGCTGGTTCCCATGCTGGAATGTTTACCGTGACATACCGTACACCTCTGACGTTCTCTCTCCCACCCTTTCTCTCACACACACACACACACACACACACACACTTTCACATAAACCATGCTACACCCACAAACACGTACTACACACTCTTTCTGTCTCTTGCTGGCTTACTCTCCCACACACACACACACACACACACACACACACACACACTGAGTACACACTACCCTCTCTCACACGCTGTAATCTCCTTTTTGCACAAGACGTTTTCATTCTAGCTAAAGTGTGTTGTGAGTCTGCTAGAACTGCGGCAGCTGCTAGCATGAAGCTGTGTGTGTTGCACCTTCTCTTAACCCCGTGTGCTTTTTCATTTTCATTTACCGTTATTTAACCAGGTTAGTCCCATTGAGATTAAAATCTTTTACAAGAGAGACCTGGCCCAGAATGGCAGCAGTACACCAGTTTCAGCGCACACTCACATGAAGACAACAGAACAGCTCAAAGTGCAAAACAGCATAAAAATGAAGGGAAAAAGATACAAACCTGTTATCAACTGAAACATTTACAATTTCCAGTAGACTCAGATTCTATAGACTTAACCATACCTTTCAATTCTGATAGAGTAATGAAGTCCTGGCGTTTCAGTCTGTTCTGCAGGCTATTCCAGGCAGATGGTGCAGAAAACATAAAGGCCTTCTTGCCCAGCTCAGTCTGAACTTTAGGAACAGTCATTTGCAAGGTGTCCCGAGACCGTAACCCATAAGTGCCATGTTTTATGGACAGAAAGATAGATAAATAACAGGGGAGGGTACCCAGAATGGCCTTATAGATAAAAACATACCAGTGACTAAGTCGCCGTGTTGATAGAGCAGGCCAGTTGACTTTGGAGTAAAGGACACAGTGATGAGTGAGGGCTCTGCAGTTTGTAATAAACCGTAATGCTCCATGATACACAGTGTGTAACATATGGAGACAATGGGCTGATGCCTTCATGTACAGTAAGTCACCATAGTCAAGAACAGGCAAGAACGTTGCTTCAACTAGTCTTTGCCTGATACCGAGAGAAAAACTAGACTTGTTCCTAAAATAAAAACCTAACTTCAATTTCAACTTTTTCACCAGACTGTATATGGGACTTAAAAGAGAGGTGGTCATCAATTAAAAATCCCAAGTATTTTTAGGTGGAGACTGCCTCAATTTGTTTACCTTGAGTAGTAACAATGCTCTGATTTAACTCTAACTTCCTAGTGTTTGAAAACACCATAAGTTTGTTTTTTTCAGCATTCAAGACAAGCTTCAGTTGATAAAGCTGAGCTTGCACTCTGTTAAAAGCATTTTGCAGATACTCAAAAGCTTTGCTGAGAGTAGCCGCATAACAATAGATAACCGTATCATCTGCATAAAAATTGAAAGATTAGTTTTGAACATTTTCTCCCAAGCAGTTTATGTACACAGTAAATAAAAGTGGACCCAGGACAGAACCCTGAGGGACCCTTTTACAGACTGTTTGGACTTCAGAAGTAAGCCCCTCAAACGGGGTAGCCTGGGTCCTATCCGTAAGGTAATTGATAAACCAACCTACAGCCTGTAGAGATAAGCCAGTATTAACAAGTCGCTGTATCAGAATATCATGATCCACGGTATCAAAGGCTTTGGACAAGTCAATAAAAAGAGACACACAGTGTTGCTTTTTATTCAACGTGCTGCTGATGTCATTTACAACTTTCATGGCAGTGGTAACAGTGCTATGCTTCTTCCTGATCCCTGACTGGATAGTATTGATTGAGTGTATAAATACTCTTTCATCTGTTCACTAACTAGGGATTCCAATACTTTGGCTACTACAGAAAGTTTTAAAATTGGTCTGTAATTATTTAGCACGGTTGGGTCCCCTCCTTTTAAAAGGGGTAAAATATAGGCAGCCTTCCAAACCTTGGGGATTACATTTGTAACCAAGGTGACATTAAAAAGATGGGTCAAAGGTTCAGCGATAATATCTGCTGCTAATTTAAAAAAAAAAACAGGCTCCAAATGATCCGAACCAGCCGGTTTTCTAGGGTTCAGTTGTTTTAAGGCTTTGTGGACCTCAGCCACAGAAAAACTAAGTGTGGTCAACAACCACAGTATTGTCATCAATGACAGATTCCTTAGTAAAAGGGGTGTCAACATTAAACAAGAAACCTGATGAAATAAAGTGCTCATTAAAACAATTCAACATTTCAGACTTATCAGAGACAGCCACATCATTTTTGATTATACATGACGGAAGGTCGGTTGAATTATCACAAGCAGCAGATAAGGATTTAACAGCTTTCCAAAACTTCCTCGGATTATTAAATTTTTCAGTAGTGACGGATAGATAAAAATCAGCTTTGGCTTTTCTAGAGAGAAGTAAATTTGTTTCTCAGCTGTCTAAAAAGAAGCCAGTCAGCCTCAGTACCTGACTTTCTTGCTTTTGCCCAGACCAAATTTCATTCATGAAGCAGGCTTGAGAGCTCAGTGGTGAACCAGGGATTATCCCGCCCCTTAATTCTAAATTTACGAATAGGGGCATGTTTGTTTAAAATATCCAGAAAACGATCATGGAAAAATGTCCAGGCCATTTCGACATCATCAATAAGGGCAATTCTATTCCAGTCAACATGAGATAAATCATGTAGAAAACCCTGCTCAACAAACATCTTCATATTGCGTCTTTGGATAACACGAGGTTTACACTTAGGGACCTTAGTATCTCTTATAGCAGCTATCACACTGATCACTCACATCATTTGGGAAGATACCGATAGCAGAGTACTTATAGGGGGCATTAGTTAGGACTAGATCAATGAGAGATTATTTCTTGGGACATTTTGAATTTGGTCTTTTAGGATAGTTAATTATTTGCATCAGATTCAAATGATCACATTCTGCCTTAAATGCATCGGACACAGGCAACAACCAATCCCAGTTTAAATCACCAACCACAACAATCTCATTGTAGTGCACCTCAAACAGCAAGTTAACAAGTGTAGATAAAGAATTACTAATCGCAGATGGAGGTCTATAACACCAACCACCATGACATGGTGATCCTTAGACACTTCAAGATTTAGGGCCAGGAACTCAGGTTGTTTACTCAATGATTCCGACAGCACTAACTTAACATTGAATTTGCATTTGATGTAGATAGCAACACGATCACCTTTTTTGGGACAGTCAGAGCGAAACGCATTATAGCCTTGAATACCAATATCCATGTCAAGAACAGACTTCGTTAGCCAAGTTTCAGATAAAACAACAACATCAGCATCAGTTGAATTTATCCAAACCTTTACTATATCGTCCCCTTCTTAAAATAATGGCCTAAGTCATATTTTCACGTTTTTAAAAAAACAGAATAAACTGAAACTGAAACAAAATTTGTCAGTTTATTCTGTTTTTTGAAAAACTTGAAAATATGACTTGGGCCATTATTTTAAGAAGGTGACGATATCCAATTTTGAGATTAAGCCCCGAACATTTAGGTGAATAATACCCAGACCAGACCTACTTTTAAAATCAGCTGGAGTATTACAAGTATTGATATCAGAATCAGCAGGGCCAGGGTTTGGCTGCACATTACCAGACATTAACAATAAAAGAATGACAAGATATCTCTGTTTAGTATTTACACTGCAAGGCAGTGTATTTTTAGAGTGTAACATGGTAACAACATTAGCGAGAGAATTCTCAGAAAGCATAAAATAGCTTTTTAAAACAGGGAGACACAGGAGGTAGAGCAACTCAGTCCCCGAGTCAGAATCTCCATGAGAATTGCCCGGCATCTGCTCATGCAGTTTAGGCAAAGTGCTAGTAATCGCACTGGGTACGACCGGTGGAGAGTGCACCTTCTCTGGTAAACTCTCCCATCGGAGGTCGGTTTGCCCATAGTCCCAGAGCGAGAGCGCAATAACCAGCACGAGAGGGAAATTCATTTCCGGAAATGTGCCTGTTTGAATGTTCGCAATGTGAGGTGATTCAGTTCAAGTTCAATCCTGTATGTGTGCGTGCATGTGTGTATGAGCGAGTGAGTGACGATGTGTGTAGGCTATGTCAGCCGGGAAGCGGGGAGGGGGGAAAGGGCAACACAGCGAATGTTTGGTAGGCTATGTGAGATGGTTCAGTTCAAGTTCAAGCCTATGTGTGTGTGAATGTGTGTGTGAGTGTGTGTAAGTCGGTCAAGGAAGCCGGGAGGGGAAAAGGAAGAGCGGGACCTTAGTAGGAGGTGGGCTGGCAACAGTCGGGGGGGAGAGCGGCAAGCAAGAGCAGGGCAGCAGGCAGGCAGAAGCAGCAGGCAGCAGCGAGGGAGGGCGGCAGACCCAGGTCAGGCAGAGCAACAAGCGAGGGAGGAGTGTAGCATAATCCAAACAGCGATAAAATACTTGGCTTAGCGGAGTATAGTCAGCAGATAGTATGGTCAGGATAGTATAGTCAGGGTAGTATAGTCAGTGGATAGTACGGTCAGGATAGTATAGTCAGGATAGTATGGTCAGCGGATAGTACAGTCAGGATAGTAAAGTCAGGATAGTAAAGTCAGGATAGTATGGCCATGATAGTATAGTCAGGATAGTATGGTCAGTGGATAGTACGGTCAGGATAGTATAGTCAGGATAGTATGGCCAAGATAGTATAGTCAGGATAGTATGGTCAGGATAGTATGGCCAGGATAGTATAGTCAGGATAGTATGGCCAGGATAGTATAGTCAGGATAGTATGGTCAGCGGATAGTACGGTCAGGATAGTATAGTCAGGATAGTAAAGTCAGGATAGTATGGCCAGGATAGTATAGTCAGGATAGTATGGTCAGCGGATAGTACAGTCAGGATAGTAAAGTCAGGATAGTATGGCCATGATAGTATAGTCAGGATAGTATGGTCAGTGGATAGTACGGTCAGGATAGTATAGTTAGGATAGTATGGCCAAGATAGCATAGTCAGGATAGTATGGTCAGGATAGTATGGCTAGGATAGTATAGTCAGGATAGTATGGCCAGGATAGTATAGTCAGGATAGTATGGCCAGGATAGTATAGTCAGGATAGTATGGTCAGGATAGTATGGCCATGACAGTATAGTCAGGATAGTATGGCCAGGATAGTATAGTCAGGATAGTATGGTCAGCGGATAGTACGGTCAGGATAGTATAGTCAGGATAGTATGGCCAGGATAGTATAGTCAGGATAGTATGGCCAGGATAGTATAGTCAGGATAGTATGGCCAGGATAGTATAGTCAGGATAGTATGGTCAGCGGATAGTACGGTCAGGATAGTATAGTCAGGATAGTATGGCCAGGATAGTATAGTCAGGATAGTATGGCCAGGATAGTATAGTCAGGATAGTATGGCCAGGATAGTATAGTCAGGATAGTATGGCCAGGATAGTATAGTCAGGATAGTATGGTCAGCGGATAGTACGGTCAGGATAGTATAGTCAGGATAGTATGGCCAGGATAGTATAGTCAGGATAGTACGGTCAGGATAGTATGGCCAGGATAGTATGGCCAGGATAGTATGGCCAGGATAGTATAGTCAGGATAGTATGGCCAGGATAGTATAGTCAGGATAGTATGGCCAGGATAGTATGGCCAGGATAGTATGGCCAGGATAGTATAGTCAGGATAGTATGGCCAGGATAGTATAGTCAGGATAGTATGGCCAGGATAGTATAGTCAGGATAGTATGGTCAGGACTTTGAGAGGCAGTTCCTGGACTTTAGTGCCAAATAACAACTTCAGAGCCAAACAAAGTAAAAAACAAACACATCTCAAGGGACGAACAGACGTGGAGACGCGCGTGCGGCCATCTTGTTTGTCTCACGGTAAGTTGCGATTCCCCCTGGTGGTCTGTAAAAGACCCGTGGACGTGGAGGCAGCATGTAAAGTCACAACATAAACAAACCACCAACCAGTCAGATCACATGACCCAGTCCAGTCCAGATCAACTCCCTGTTGCTCAGAGTGGTAAAGCAAGGTGAGGGTTAAAAAAATTGAGACAGGGGCGTCCAGGTAGCGTGGCGGTCTATTCTGTTGCCTACCAACAGGGAGATCGCCGGTTCAAATCCCCGTGTTACCTCCAGCTTGGTGTGGCGTCCCTACAGACACAATTGGCCATGTCTGTGGGTGGGAAGCCGGATGTGGGTATGTGTCCTGGTCGCTACAATAGCGCTTCCTCTGGTCGGTCAGGGTGCCTGTTCGGGGGGGAGGGGGAACTGGGGGGAATA
>JAJHIY020000569.1:547500-605000 GCA_022114975.2 Lampris megalopsis
GCGACATGTATGAGCACGCTCACAACACAGCTTCTCTTGTTCTGTGTGTGTGTGTGTGTGTGTGTGTGTAGGAGTTTGTATGCTCTAGGGCTCGTCAGGACCAGTGTTTGGTGGAGTGTGACGAGACCTGCAGAGACCAGCAGAAGAGAGCTGACCAGGTACAAATGCACACACACATACACACACACACACACACACACGCAATCATATGCAACAACAGTGCACTGTAACCTATACACTATTATTCTCTGCTCAGTTTGTGTGTGTGTGTGTGTGTGTGTGTTCCAGGTAAAGGAAGCAGAGGAGAGAGCAGCTCAGGAGGAAGAGCAAAGAAAACTACAGGTACCTGTCTGTCTGTCTGTCTGTCTGTCTGTCTGTCTGTCTGTCTGTCTGTCTGTCTGTGTTTACAGCGCTGTGAAAAAGTAGTTGCCCCCTACCTGATTTCCTCTATTTTTGCATATTTGTGACACTGATGCTACTACTACTACTACTATTACTACTACTACTACTACTGCTGCTACTATTACTACTACTACTACTACTACTACTACTACTACTACTACTACTACTACTACTGTTGGCTGCTCCCGTTAGGGGGCGCCACAGCGGATCTTCCGTTTCCATCTCTTCCTGTCCTCTGCATCTTCCTCTGTCACACCAGCCACCTGCATGTCCTCCCTCACCACCTCCATAAACCTCCTCTTTGGCCTTCCTCTTCTCCTCTTCCCTGGCAGCTCCATATTCATGTTCCCTACATGTACATATGCACCCTACTCTCGCTAAAGATCACAATGTCATCCGCGAACATCATCATCCACGGAGATTCCTGCCTGATCTCGTCCATCACCACTGCAAACAAGAAAGGGCTCAGAGCCGATCCTTGATGTAATCCCACCTCCACCTTGAACCATCTGTCATTCCAACCACACACCTCACCACTGTCACACCTCCCTCATACATATCCTGCACCACTCCTACATACTTCTCTGCACCTCCCGACTTCCTCATACAATACCACACCTCCTCTCTTGGCACCCTGTCGTATGCTTTCTCTAAATGTAACTCCTTCTGGGTCCTTCTTAGGACAGAGGCAGATACTGTTTCACAACACTGTATGTCTGTCTCTTTATGTTGTACTTGTGTGCTCATATAAATAATATGAATATACTGGTGATTGTTTTGATTATCAATAAATCTTTGGATTACCAGTAAGGTTAATCAAACCGTCAGGTGAAAACAAACTTTTTAGCAAATATAAAAAATGTTTTCTAATTCTTAATAGATCAAATAAAGATGGCTAAAGAAATTAAACCAGCTAGTAAGCTAGTTGGCCAACATAAATGCTGCTGGTTCACTGGTTTTAGCACCTAGTTTGTTTTCACACATTTCTCACGTCAGGCTGATGTGCTACAAAGCCAGGTTTAGTGTTGATTACCAGAAGATGACCAGATGATGACTGGTTTTAGTGTTGATGGCCAGATGATGACTGGTTTTAGTGTTGATGACCAGATGATGACTGGTTTTAGTGTTGATGACCAGATGATGACTGGTTTTAGTGTTGATGGCCAGATGATGACTGGTTTTAGTGTTGATGACCAGATGATGACTGGTTTTAGTGTTGATGACCAGATGATGACTGGTTTTAGTGTTGATGACCAGATGATGACTGGTTTTAGTGTTGATGGCCAGATGATGACTGGTTTTAGTGTTGATGACCAGATGATGACTGGTTTTAGTGTTGATGGGCAGATGATGACTGGTTTTAGTGTTGATGACCAGATGATGACTGGTTTTAGTGTTGATGACCAGATGAAGACTGGTTTTAGTGTTGATGACCAGATGATGACTGGTTTTAGTGTTGATGACCAGATGAAGACTGGTTTTAGTGTTGATGACCAGATGATGACTGGTTTTAGTGTTGATGACCAGATGATGACTGGTTTTAGTGTTGATGGGCAGATGAAGACTGGTTTTAGTGTTGATGGCCAGATGAAGACTGGTTTTAGTGTTGATGGCCAGATGAAGACTGGTTTTAGTGTTGATGGCCAGATGATGACTGGTTTTAGTGTTGATGGCCAGATGAAGACTGGTTTTAGTGTTGATGACCACATGATGACTGGTTTTAGTGTTGATGGGCAGACGATGACTGGTTTTAGTGTTGATGACCACATGATGACTTTGGTGTTGATGACCAGATGATGACTGGTTTTAGTGTTGATGGCCAGATGATGACTGGTTTTAGTGTTGATGACCAGATGATGACTGGTTTTAGTGTTGATGGCCAGATGATGACTGGTTTTAGTGTTGATGGGCAGACGATGACTGGTTTTAGTGTTGATGACCAGATGATGACTGGTTTTAGTGTTGATGACCAGATGATGACTGGTTTTAGTGTTGATGACCAGATGATGACTGGTTTTAGTGTTGATGGCCAGATGAAGACTGGTTTTAGTGTTGATGGCCAGATGATGACTGGTTTTAGTGTTGATGGCCAGATGAAGACTGGTTTTAGTGTTGATGGCCAGATGAAGACTGGTTTTAGTGTTGATGGCCAGATGATGACTGGTTTTAGTGTTGATGACCAGATGAGGACTGGTTTTAGTGTTGATGGGCAGATGAAGACTTGTTTTAGTGTTGATGGGCAGATGAAGACTGGTTTTAGTGTTGATGACCAGATGATGACTGGTTTTAGTGTTGATGACCAGATGATGACTGGTTTTAGTGTTGATGACCAGATGATGACTGGTTTTAGTGTTGATGGCCAGATGATGACTGGTTTTAGTGTTGATGACCAGATGATGACTGGTTTTAGTGTTGATGACAAGATGATGACTGGTTTTAGTGTTGATGGGCAGATGAAGACTGGTTTTAGTGTTGATGACCAGATGAAGACTGGTTTTAGTGTTGATGACCAGATGATGACTGGTTTTAGTGTTGATGACCAGATGATGACTGGTTTAAGTGTTGATGACCAGATGATGACTTTGGTGTTGATGACCACATGACTGGTTTTAGTGATGATGGCCAGATGATGACTGGTTTTAGTGTTGATGGGCAGATGATGACTGGTTTTAGTGTTGATGGCCAGATGAAGACTGGTTTTAGTGTTGATGGGCAGATGATGACTGGTTTTAGTGTTGATGGGCAGATGAAGACCGGTTTTAGTGTTGATGACCAGATGAAGACTGGTTTTAGTGTTGATGGCCAGATGAAGACTGGTTTTAGTGTTGATGGCCAGATGATGTCTGGTTTTAGTGTTGATGACCAGATGATGACTTTGGTGTTGATGACCACATGACTGGTTTTAGTGATGATGGCCAGATGATGACTTGTTTTAGTGTTGATGGGCAGATGATGACTGGTTTTAGTGTTGATGGGCAGATGATGACTGGTTTTAGTGTTGATGGCCAGATGAAGACTGGTTTTAGTGTTGATGGGCAGATGATGACTGGTTTTAGTGTTGATGGCCAGATGATGACTGGTTTTAGTGTTGATGGCCAGATGATGACTGGTTTTAGTGTTGATGACCAGATGATGACTGGTTTTAGTGTTGATGGGCAGATGAAGACTGGTTTTAGTGTTGATGACCAGATGATGACTGGTTTTAGTGTTGATGGCCATATGATGACTGGTTTTAGTGTTGATGACCAGATGATGACTGGTTTTAGTGTTGATGGCCAGATGATGACTGGTTTTAGTGTTGATGGCCAGATGATGACTGGTTTTAGTGTTGATGACCAGATGAAGACTGGTTTTAGTGTTGATGGCCAGATGAAGACTGGTTTTAGTGTTGATGGCCAGATGAAGACTGGTTTTAGTGTTGATGGGCAGATGAAGACTGGTTTTAGTGTTGATGACCAGATGATGACTGGTTTTAGTGTTGATGGGCAGATGAAGACTGGTTTTAGTGTTGATGGCCAGATGAAGACTGGTTTTAGTGTTGATGGCCAGATGAAGACTGGTTTTAGTGTTGATGGCCAGATGATGACTGGTTTTAGTGTTGATGACCAGATGATGACTGGTTTTAGTGATGATGACCACATGACTGGTTTTAGTGTTGATGACCAGATGATGACTGGTTTTAGTGTTGATGGCCAGATGATGACTGGTTTTAGTGTTGATGACCACATGACTGGTTTTAGTGTTGATGGCCAGATGATGACTGGTTTTAGTGTTGATGACCACATGACTGGTTTTAGTGTTGATGGCCGGATGATGACTGGTTTTAGTGTTGATGGGCAGATGATGACTGGTTTTAGTGTTGATGGCCAGATGAAGACTGGTTTTAGTGTTGATGGGCAGATGATGACTGGTTTTAGTGTTGATGGCCAGATGATGACTGGTTTTAGTGTTGATGACCAGATGATGACTGGTTTTAGTGTTGATGGCCAGATGATGACTGGTTTTAGTGTTGATGGCCAGATGATGACTGGTTTTAGTGTTGATGACCAGATGAAGACTGGTTTTAGTGTTGATGGGCAGATGAAGACTGGTTTTAGTGTTGATGGCCAGATGAAGACTGGTTTTAGTGTTGATGGCCAGATGATGACTGGTTTTAGTGTTGATGGCCAGATGAAGACTGGTTTTAGTGTTGATGGCCAGATGATGACTGGTTTTAGTGTTGATGGCCAGATGAAGACTGGTTTTAGTGTTGATGGCCAGATGATGACTGGTTTAAGGGTTGATGACCAGATGAAGACTGGTTTTAGTGTTGATGGCCAGATGATGACTGGTTTTAGTGTTGATGGCCAGATGATGACTGGTTTTAGTGTTGATGACCAGATGATGACTGGTTTTAGTGTTGATGGGCAGATGAAGACTGGTTTTAGTGTTGATGGCCAGATGAAGACTGGTTTTAGTGTTGATGACCAGATGATGACTGGTTTTAGTGTTGATGGCCAGATGATGACTGGTTTAAGTGTTGATGACCAGATGATGACTGGTTTTAGTGTTGATGGCCAGATGAGGACTGGTTTGTTGGTTGGGTTCAGTTGTATTTTGCTGGTGTGACCTCAGTGTCCATCATATGAACGTCTTTACCTGCAGGTGTTTCACAGCATGACTGCTCATTACCAACCGGTGATCCACCATGACCCTGACTAACACATATCCCCCCTTTCTCTCTCTCTGTCTGTGTGTGTGTCTCTCTCTCTCTGTCTGTGTGTGTGTCTCTCTCTCTCTGTCTGTTGATCTCTCTCTCTCTGTCTCTCTCTGTCTGTCTCTCTCGGTCTGTGTCTCTGTCTGTTGCTGTCTCTCTCTCTCTCTGTCTCTCTCTCACTCTGCCTGTCTGTCTGTCTGTCTGTGTGTGTCTCTCTCTCACTCTGTCTGTCTTTCTCTGTGTGTGTATCTCTCTGTCTTTGTCTGTCTGTCTGTCTGTCTGTCTGTGTTTGTCTGTCTCTGTCTCTTTTTGTGTCTCTCTGTCTGGGTGTCTCTCTCTCCAGGCTGAGTTGGAGGCCTTTGAGAAACGTCAGAGGGGCAGGAGGGGTAAGAAGAGAGGGAGAAGAGAGGAGGTGGAGGAGGAGGGGGGGAGGTGGGAGAGGTACAGGACATGGCTCCTCGTATCGCTCTGTGGAGCTCTGCTGGCCTCCACTGCCTACTACCTCCTCCAGCTGTCCTAACACACACACACACACACACACACACACGCTCATGTCATGTCATGTCATGTCATGTCATGTCATGTCATGTCACGTTGCATTTATCTACCATATGTCCAGAACACACAGCTGTCGGTACTGGTCCAGATGTGTATATGACGTGGATATTGATAAATCCACTAAGGCAGCAGAGAGCAGAATGAGGTGGTAGACCTTTACCCCAGTGTGTTCTGTCCTCCATGTCTAGATGAGCTCTAGCTCTGTTCTGTTCTGTATGCTCTGTTCTGTTTGCTCTGTTCTGTATGCTCTGTTCTGTTTGCTCTGTTCTGTATGTTCTGTTCTGTATGCTCTGTTCTGTTTGCTCTGTTCTGTATGCTCTGTTCTGTTTGCTCTGTTCTGTATGTTCTGTTCTGTTTGCTCTGTTCTGTATGCTCTGTTCTGTTTGCTCTGTTCTGTATGTTCTGTTCTGTATGTTCTGTTCTGTTTGCTCTGTTCTGTTCTGTATGCTCTGTTCTGTTTGCTCTGTTCTGTTTGCTCTGTTCTGTATGTTCTGTTCTGTATGTTCTGTTCTGTTTGCTCTGTTCTGTTCTGTATGTTCTGTTCTGTTTGTTCTGTTCTGTATGTTCTGTTCTGTATGCTCTGTTCTGTTTGCTCTGTTCTGTTTGCTCTGTTCTGTTCTGTATGCTCTGTTCTGTATGTTCTGTTCTGTATGTTCTGTTCTGTTCTGTATGTTCTGTTCTGTATGTTCTGTTCTGTTTGTTCTGTTCTGTTTGCTCTGTTCTGTTCTGTATGTTCTGTTCTGTTTGTTCTGTTCTGTATGTTCTGTTCTGTTTGCTCTGTTCTGTTCTGTATGCTCTGTTCTGTATGTTCTGTTCTGTATGTTCTGTTCTGTTCTGTATGTTCTGTTCTGTATGTTCTGTTCTGTTTGTTCTGTTCTGTATGTTCTGTTCTGTTCTGTATGCTCTGTTCTGTATGTGTGTGTGTGGATTGTTTTGTCTGCTCTGGTTCTGATGTGGACCATTCTGAATTTATCTGGTATCATTGAAAAACACCCTCATCTGGGTTCTGCTGGAGCCGTCAGTCCTTCCATCCAGCTGGTTCAGACGAAGAGCAGAAGGTGGACTTCACGGCTGTGAAGACCGGAACGCCGACAGGATGGATGGACTGTCGGATGAAAACCACGGGGCTGCTGGGAAACATGTCACACGTTTCTCACCCGAGGCCAAGGAGTGACTTGGCTGTGATGCTGCAGATGTTCTGTGTCTCGCTCCATGTTCTGGTCTTCTTACATAACCGAGAATAAACGAGTGAACGTTGAGGACGAGTGGTGTCGTCTCTTCTTTACAGCAGGTTGTGTTTCCTGTTCTGGGGAAGCTGCTCCTGTCGCTTCACTTCTGATGCTGGAGGCGCCACAGATAAAAAACCAAGCTCACCTCCTCTTCCTCCCTCTTCTTTCTATCTCTCTCCTCCCTCTTCTGTCCCTCCTGTCCCTCTTTTCTCTCCTCTCTCCTCCGCTTCTCTCCCTCTCCTCTCGTCTTCTGTGTCCTCTCCCTCTTCTCTGTCTTCCTCCCCTCGCTCTTCTCTTTATCGCTCTCTTTCTCTCCTCTCGATCTCGCTCTCCCTCCCCCTCTCCTCTCCCTTTCTTCCTCTTTCTCCCTCCCCCTCTTATCAATCTCTCTCTCCTCTCTCCCTCTTCTCTCGCCTCACTCTTCTCTCCCCCTCCTCTCTCTCTCCTCTCGCTCCCCCTCTCTCCCTCTCTTCTCTCCCTCTTCTCTCTCCCTCCCCCTTATCAATCCTCTCTCTCCCCTCTTCTCTCGCTCCCTCTTCTCTCACCTCTCTCTTTCCTCCCTCTTCTCTGTCTCTCCCTCTCTCCCTCTTCTCTCCTTTGTCTGTTGCCTTCTCTCTCTTCTCACACACACACACACAAGCATACATACGTACACACACACAGCTGCTGTGTTTTGGTCGGAGGAGTCCGGGTCCATGTCGGGTTTTGGTTGGAGGAGTCTGGATCCATGCCGGGTCTTGGTTGGTGGAGTCGGGGGTCCATGTCGGGTCTTAGTTGGAGGAGTCGGGGGTCCATGTCGGGTCTTGGTTGGAAGAGTCGGGGGTCCATGTCGGGTCTTGGTTGGAGGAGTCGGGGGTCCATGTCGGGTCTTGGTTGGAGGAGTGGGGGGACCCTGACGGGTCTTGGTTGGAGGAGTCGGGGGTCCATGTCGGGTCTTGGTTGGAGGAGTCGGGGATCCATGTCGGGTCTTGGTTGGAGGAGTCGGGGGGTCCATGTCGGGTCTTGGTTGGAGGAGTCGGGGATCCATGTCGGGTCTTGGTTGGAGGAGTCGGGGGGTCCATATCGGGTCTTGGTTGGAGGAGTCGGGGGTCCATGTCGGGTCTTCGTCTCTGCTGTGGAATCAAACAAACATACGAGTCTCTGACCCGCTGTGTGCGCGCGGGCGTGTTTCCACTAATTGTTTTTCTGTGGATTAAGGGGGATGCACGGGACAGCGGGAGGCCAATGTCCCGGCATGCACCAGGCCTGTAATTACTATTATGAGGCTCGCTGCCTGCTACTTCCTGTTCCCAGAAAACGGGTCCGAGTGTCGCACTTTTTGTTAATGACCGGCCGGTTTCAAATCGCACGTGTGTGCGCGCGGGCGTGCGGGCGCGAGCAGGGTGCAGTGCGCGCGCGAGCGGAAGAATGGAGGGCTTGGGTTTCATGTTCTGATCACGTTCAGAAAACTCGAGGACATTTTTGAGCGTGCGCGTGCGCGCGTGACACAGGTGCGTAAACGCTCGCGCGGGTGAGGCTGAAGTGTGTGACGGACGTAACGGACACAGACGGACGGAGCGTTTAAGAAGGGGGTGGAGCTTCAGTCGCGTGGGAACCCAGCGGACTTCCTCGCAGCGCGAGCCTCAACGGACAGTCGCTTTACCGGGAGACACCGACATGGTCGCGAGACGGCGGTGAGGTCATGTTGTCCAACCGGCGCGAGCTCGAGGACGCACCGGAAACATGCCCGCATGTCACATTCAGCAGCACGGTAAGACGGTTCGTACGAGGAAATACACCTGTCTCTCTCTCTCTGTCTGTCTCTCTGTCTCTCTCTGTCTCTTTGTCTGTTTCTGTCTCTGTCTGTCTGTGTCTCTGTCTGTCTCTCTTACTGTGTGTCTGTCTCTGTCTGTGTCTCTGTCTGTCTCTCTGTCTGTGTGTCTGTCTTTATGTCTGTTTCTGTCTTTCTGTCTCTGTCTGTCTCTCTGTCTGTCTCTCTGTCTGTTTCTGTCTGTCTGTGTCTTTCTGTCTCTGTCTGTCTCTGTCTCACTGTGTCTGTGTGTCTGTCTTTATGTCTGTCTCTGTGTCTGTCTGTCCTCATTCGTTCGTCGCTCCTTAGTTGTCTGTCGTGTGTTTTGGATCTTGTCTCCGTCTTCAGGTTGCGAGTTCTCAGATGTTTTAAATGAAGTTCGTCTCGTTAGACGAGAACTCGGTCCTTCATGACGAAGGTGCTGCAGCTTCTCAGATCATGCGGTTTAAACTTCCATCCCGCAGCGCTGTGAAGGTGTCTACACGGTGACTACCTGTTGACTGTGAAGGTGTCTACACGGTGTCTACCTGTTGACTGTGAAGGTGTCTACACGGTGTCTACCTGTTGACTGTGAAGGTGTCTACACGGTGTCTACCTGTTGACTGGGAAGGTGTCTACACGGTGTCTACCTGTTGACTGTGAAGGTGTCTACACGGTGCCTACCTGTTGACTGTGAAGGTGTCTACACGGTGTCTACCTGTTAACTGTGAAGGTGTCTACATGGTGTCTACCTGTTGACTGTGAAGGTGTCTACATGGTGTCTACCTGTTGACTGTGAAGGTGTCTACATGGTGTCTACCTGTTGACTGTGAAGGTGTCTACATGGTGTCTACCTGTTGACTGTGAAGGTGTCTACATGGTGACTACCTGTTGACTGTGAAGGTGTCTACATGTTGACTGTGAAGGTGTCTATATGGTGACTACCTGTTGACTGTGAAGGTGTCCACACGGTGTCTACCTGTTGACTGTGAAGGTGTCTACACGGTGTCTACCTGTTGACTGTGAAGGTGTCTACACGGTGTCTACCTGTTGACTGTGAAGGTGTCTACATGGTGCCTACCTGTTGACTGTGAAGGTGTCTACATGGTGTCTACCTGTTGACTGTGAAGGTGCCTACATGGTGTCTACCTGTTGACTGTGAAGGTGCCTACACGGTGACTACCTGTTGACTGTGAACCTAGAACATTATCCTAACAGTTCTTCTGCAGAAAAATCAACATATCTGCCTTCTCCGGCAGGAGTCATGATCTCTCCTGACTTATAGTGTCCCCGGCTATTAGCCTAGCTAACTCCGTATCTATGGCTTATATATTTGTAGCTAAACAATTAGCTAAGCACGTATATCTTATTTATTGGCCTATTCGTAACAATTCGTTATTAGCCTAGCTAACTCTGTATCTATGGCTTATATATTTGTAGCTAAACAATTAGCTAAGCAGTTATATTTTATTTATTGGCCTATTCGTAATAATTCGTTATTAGCCTAGCTAACTCCGTATCTATGGCTTATATATTTGTAGCTAAACAATTAGCTAAGCAATTATATTTTATTTATTGGCCTATTCGTAATAATTCGTTATTAGCCTAGCTAACTCTGTATCTATGGCTTATATATTTGTAGCTAAACAATTAGCTAAGCAATTATATTTTATTTATTGGCCTATTCGTAATAATTCGTTATTAGCCTAGCTAACTCCGTATCTATGGCTTATATATTTGTAGCTAAACAATTAGCTAAGCAATTATATTTTATTTATTGGCTTATTCGTAATAATTCGGTATTAGCCTAGCTAACTCCGTATCTATGGCTCATGCGGCTTACCTGCAGTGGACGTGGATGGAACACTACGAGCAAAGCAGTGGAAAACGCCGCATTTCTGCAGATTAATACCATGTTTCGACAAAAGATGTTTCGACAGGTTGCTTGTATTGCCACCCTTACTGGCAAATGATTTGTTGCACTTGTGGCAACGAGCGTTGTTGTCATCGACTTTTGAAAAATATACCCAAACTTTTGAACGTTTAATTCTCTCCGCTATGATGAGCCCTTGAGCAGAGCTGTCTGTGCGTGTGTGAGAGAGTGTGTGGAGCACAGCACAGCCCCGCCCCTCGCGCTGTAAGAGAGAGAGACAGAGAGATGGAGAAAACGGGAAACAAGATTATGTTCGCGACGTTTAAATTCCTCGAAAAACACAATTGCCACAATATAAATCTCACTCCATGATTTCTCGAGTACCTACCGACTACCGATAGCAGAACCGAAAACGTCGGATCTTAAAAATGCTCTGGTTTTTACTAATTTAGAACCGGTTCCCGTTTAGAACCGGGTTTCGGGGGGCATCCCTAGTGTCTACCTGTTGACTGTGAAGGTGCCTACATGGTGTCTACCTGTTGACTGTGAAGGTGCCTACATGGTGTCTACCTGTTGACTGTGAAGGTGCCTACATGGTGTCTACCTGTTGACTGTGAAGGTGTCTACACGTTGACTGTGAAGGTGTCTACACGTTGACTGTGAAGGTTTCTACACGTTGACTGTGAAGGTGTCTACACGTTGACTGTGAAGGTGTCTACACGTTGACTGTGAAGGTGTCTACACGTTGACTGTGAAGGTGTCTACATGTTGACTGTGAAGGTGTCTACATGGTGTCTACCTGTTGACTGTGAAGGTGCCTACATGGTGTCTACCTGTTGACTGTGAAGGTGCCTACATGGTGTCTACCTGTTGACTGTGAAGGTGCCTACATGTTGTCCACCTGTTGACTGTGAAGGTGTCTACATGTTGACTGTGAAGGTGTCTAGATGTTGACTGTGAAGGTGTCTACCTGTTGACTGTGAAGGTGCCTACATGGTGTCTACCTGTTGACTGTGAAGGTGCCTACATGGTGTCTACCTGTTGACTGTGAAGGTGTCTACATGGTGTCTACCTGTTGACTGTGAAGGTGTCTACATGGTGTCTACCTGTTGACTGTGAAGGTGTCTACATGGTGACTACCTGTTGACTGTGAAGGTGTCTACATGGTGACTACCTGTTGACTGTGAAGGTGCCTACATGGTTTCTACCTGTTGACTGTGAAGGTGTCTACATGGTGTCTACCTGTTGACTGTGAAGGTGACTACCTGTTGACTGTGAAGGTGTGTACATGGTGTCTACCTGTTGACTGTGAAGGTGTGTACATGGTGTCTACCTGTTGACTGTGAAGGTGCCTACATGGTGTCTACCTGTTGACTGTGAAGGTGCCTACATGGTGTCTACCTGTTGACTGTGAAGGTGTCTACCTGTTGACTGTGAAGGTGTCTACCTGTTGACTGTGAAGGTGTCTACATGGTGTCTACCTGTTGACTGTGAAGGTGCCTACATGGTGTCTACCTGTTGACTGTGAAGGTGCCTACATGGTGTCTACCTGTTGACTGTGAAGGTGCCTACATGGTGTCTACCTGTTGACTGTGAAGGTGCCTACATGGTGTCTACATGTTGACTGTGAAGGTGTCTACATGGTGTCTACCTGTTGACTGTGAAGGTGTGTACATGGTGTCTACATGTTGACTGTGAAGGTGTCTACATGGTGTCTACCTGTTGACTGTGAAGGTGTCTACATGGTGTCTACAAGTTGACTGTGAAGGTGTCTACATGTTGACTGTGAAGCTGCCTACATGGTGTCTACCTGTTGACTGTGAAGGTGCCTACATGGTGTCTACCTGTTGACTGTGAAGGTGCCTACATGGTGTCTACATGTTGACTGTGAAGGTGTCTACATGGTGTCTACCTGTTGACTGTGAAGGTGTGTACATGGTGTCTACATGTTGACTGTGAAGGTGTCTACATGGTGTCTACCTGTTGACTGTGAAGGTGTCTACATGGTGTCTACAAGTTGACTGTGAAGGTGTCTACATGTTGACTGTGAAGGTGTCTACATGGTGTCTACCTGTTGACTGTGAAGGTGTCTACATGGTGTCTACCTGTTGACTGTGAAGGTGTCTACATGGTGTCTACCTGTTGACTGTGAAGGTGTCTACATGGTGTCTACATGGTGACTACCTGTTGACTGTGAAGGTGTCTACACGGTGACTACCTGTTGACTGTGAAGGTGCCTACATGGTGTCTACCTGTTGACTGTGAAGGTGTCTACATGGTGTCTACCTGTTGACTGTGAAGGTGTCTACATGGTGACTACCTGTTGACTGTGAAGGTGCCTACATGGTGACTACCTGTTGACTGTGAAGGTGTCTACATGGTGTCTACCTGTTGACTGTGAAGGTGTTTACATGTTGACTGTGAAGGTGTCTACATGGTGTCTACCTGTTGACTGTGAAGGTGCCTACATGGTGTCTACAAGTTGACTGTGAAGGTGTCTACATGTTGACTGTGAAGGTGTCTACATGGTGTCTACCTGTTGACTGTGAAGGTGTCTACATGGTGTCTACAAGTTGACTGTGAAGGTGTCTACATGTTGACTGTGAAGGTGCCTACATGGTGTCTACCTGTTGACTGTGAAGGTGTCTACATGGTGTCTACCTGTTGACTGTGAAGGTGTCTACATGGTGTCTACCTGTTGACTGTGAAGGTGTCTACATGGTGTCTACATGGTGACTACCTGTTGACTGTGAAGGTGTCTACACGGTGACTACCTGTTGACTGTGAAGGTGCCTACATGGTGTCTACCTGTTGACTGTGAAGGTGTCTACATGGTGTCTACCTGTTGACTGTGAAGGTGTCTACATGGTGACTACCTGTTGACTGTGAAGGTGCCTACATGGTGACTACCTGTTGACTGTGAAGGTGTCTACATGGTGTCTACCTGTTGACTGTGAAGGTGTTTACATGTTGACTGTGAAGGTGTCTACATGGTGTCTACCTGTTGACTGTGAAGGTGCCTACATGGTGTCTACCTGTTGACTGTGAAGGTGCCTACATGGTGTCTACCTGTTGACTGTGAAGGTGCCTACATGGTGTCTACCTGTTGACTGTGAAGGTGTCTACATGGTGTCTACCTGTTGACTGTGAAGGTGCCTACATGGTGTCTACCTGTTGACTGTGAAGGTGGCTACATGGTGTCTACCTGTTGACTGTGAAGGTGTCTACATGGTGTCTACCTGTTGACTGTGAAGGTGCCTACATGGTGTCTACCTGTTTACTGTGAAGGTGTCTACATGGTGTCTACCTGTTGACTGTGAAGGTGCCTACATGGTGTCTACCTGTTGACTGTGAAGGTGCCTACATGGTGTCTACCTGTTGACTGTGAAGGTGCCTACATGGTGTCTACCTGTTGACTGTGAAGGTGCCTACATGGTGTCTACCTGTTGACTGTGAAGGTGTCTACATGTTGACTGTGAAGGTGTCTACATGGTGTCTACCTGTTGACTTTGAAGGTGCCTACATGGTGTCTACCTGTTGACTGTGAAGGTGTCTACATGGTGTCTACCTGTTGACTGTGAAGGTGTCTACATGGTGTCTACCTGTTGACTGTGAAGGTGTCTACATGGTGTCTACCTGTTGACTGTGAAGGTGTCTACATGGTGTCTACCTGTTGACTGTGAAGGTGTCTACATGGTGACTACCTGTTGACTGTGAAGGTGCCTACATGGTGACTACCTGTTGACTGTGAAGGTGTCTACATGGTGTCTACCTGTTGACTGTGAAGGTGTCTACATGGTGTCTACCTGTTGACTGTGAAGGTGTCTACATGGTGACTACCTGTTGACTGTGAAGGTGCCTACATGGTGACTACCTGTTGACTGTGAAGGTGTCTACATGGTGTCTACCTGTTGACTGTGAAGGTGTTTACATGTTGACTGTGAAGGTGTCTATATGGTGTCTACCTGTTGACTGTGAAGGTGTCTACATGGTGTCTACCTGTTGACTGTGAAGGTGCCTACATGGTGTCTACCTGTTGACTGTGAAGGTGCCTACATGGTGTCTACCTGTTGACTGTGAAGGTGTCTACATGGTGTCTACCTGTTGACTGTGAAGGTGCCTACATGGTGTCTACCTGTTTACTGTGAAGGTGTCTACATGGTGTCTACCTGTTGACTGTGAAGGTGCCTACATGGTGTCTACCTGTTGACTGTGAAGGTGCCTACATGGTGTCTACCTGTTGACTGTGAAGGTGCCTACATGGTGTCTACCTGTTGACTGTGAAGGTGCCTACATGGTGTCTACCTGTTGACTGTGAAGGTGTCTACATGTTGACTGTGAAGGTGTCTACATGGTGTCTACCTGCTGACTTTGAAGGTGCCTACATGGTGTCTACCTGTTGACTGTGAAGGTGTCTACATGGTGTCTACCTGTTGACTGTGAAGGTGTCTACATGGTGTCTACCTGTTGACTGTGAAGGTGCCTACATGGTGTCTACCTGTTGACTGTGAAGGTTCCTACATGGTGTCTACCTGTTGACTGTGAAGGTGCCTACATGGTGTCTACCTGTTGACTGTGAAGGTGCCTACATGGTGTCTACCTGTTGACTGTGAAGGTGCCTACATGGTGTCTACCTGTTGACTGTGAAGGTGCCTACATGGTGTCTACCTGTTGACTGTGAAGGTGCCTACATGGTGTCTACCTGTTGACTGTGAAGGTGTCTACATGTTGACTGTGAAGGTGTCTACATGTTGACTGTGAAGGTGTCTACATGGTGTCTACCTGTTGACTTTGAAGGTGCCTACATGGTGTCTACCTGTTGACTGTGAAGGTGTCTACATGGTGTCTACCTGTTGACTGTGAAGGTGTCTACATGGTGTCTACCTGTTGACTGTGAAGGTGTCTACATGGTGTCTACCTGTTGACTGTGAAGGTGCCTACATGGTGTCTACCTGTTGACTGTGAAGGTGGCTACATGGTGTCTACCTGTTGACTGTGAAGGTGCCTACATGGTGTCTACCTGTTGACTGTGAAGGTGCCTACATGGTGTCTACCTGTTGACTGTGAAGGTGTCTACATGGTTTCTACCTGTTGACTGTGAAGGTGCCTACAAGGTGTCTACCTGTTGACTGTGAAGGTGTCTACATGTTGACTGTGAAGGTGTCTACATGGTGTCTACCTGTTGACTGTGAAGGTGCCTACACGGTGCCTACCTGTTGACTGTGAAGGTGTCTACATGGTGTCTACCTGTTGACTGTGAAGGTGTCTACATGGTGTCTACCTGTTGACTGTGAAGGTGTCTACATGGTGTCTACCTGTTGACTGTGAAGGTGCCTACATGGTGTCTACCTGTTGACTGTGAAGGTGCCTACATGGTGTCTACCTGTTGACTGTGAAGGTGCCTACATGGTGTCTACCTGTTGACTGTGAAGGTGCCTACATGGTGTCTACCTGTTGACTGTGAAGGTGCCTACATGGTGTCTACCTGTTGACTGTGAAGGTGTCTACATGGTTTCTACCTGTTGACTGTGAAGGTGCCTACAAGGTGTCTACCTGTTGACTGTGAAGGTGTCTACATGGTGTCTACCTGTTGACTTTGAAGGTGCCTACATGGTGTCTACCTGTTGACTGTGAAGGTGTCTACATGGTGTCTACCTGTTGACTGTGAAGGTGCCTACATGGTGTCTACCTGTTGACTGTGAAGGTGTCTACATGGTTTCTACCTGTTGACTGTGAAGGTGCCTACAAGGTGTCTACCTGTTGACTGTGAAGGTGTCTACATGGTGTCTACCTGTTGACTGTGAAGGTGCCTACATGGTGTCTACCTGTTGACTGTGAAGGTGCCTACATGGTGTCTACCTGTTGACTGTGAAGGTGCCTACATGGTGTCTACCTGTTGACTGTGAAGGTGCCTACATGGTGTCTACCTGTTGACTGTGAAGGTGTCTACATGGTGACTGAAGGTGTCTACATGGTGACTGTGAAGGTGTCTACATGGTGTCTACCTGTTGACTGTGAAGGTGTCTACATGGTGTCTACATGTTGACTGTGAAGGTGTCTACATGGTGTCTACAAGTTGACTGTGAAGGTGTCTACATGGTGTCTACCTGTTGACTGTGAAGGTGCCTACATGGTGTCTACCTGTTGACTGTGAAGGTGTCTACATGGTTTCTACCTGTTGACTGTGAAGGTGGCTACAAGGTGTCTACCTGTTGACTGTGAAGGTGTCTACATGGTGTCTACCTGTTGACTGTGAAGGTGCCTACATGGTGTCTACCTGTTGACTGTGAAGGTGCCTACATGGTGTCTACCTGTTGACTGTGAAGGTGCCTACATGGTGTCTACCTGTTGACTGTGAAGGTGCCTACATGGTGTCTACCTGTTGACTGTGAAGGTGTCTACATGGTGACTGAAGGTGTCTACATGGTGACTGTGAAGGTGTCTACATGGTGTCTACCTGTTGACTGTGAAGGTGTCTACATGGTGTCTACATGTTGACTGTGAAGGTGTCTACATGGTGTCTACAAGTTGACTGTGAAGGTGTCTACATGGTGTCTACCTGTTGACTGTGAAGGTGCCTACATGGTGTCTACCTGTTGACTGTGAAGGTGCCTACATGGTGTCTACCTGTTGACTGTGAAGGTGCCTACATGGTGTCTACCTGTTGACTGTGAAGGTGTCTACATGTTGACTGTGAAGGTGTCTACATGTTGACTGTGAAGGTGTCTACATGGTGTCTACCTGTTGACTGTGAAGGTGCCTACACGGTGTCTACCTGTTGACTGTGAAGGTGTCTACACGGTGTCTACCTGTTGACTGTGAAGGTGTCTACATGGTGTCTACCTGTTGACTGTGAAGGTGTCTACATGGTGTCTACCTGTTGACTGTGAAGGTGCCTACATGGTGTCTACCTGTTGACTGTGAAGGTGCCTACATGGTGTCTACCTGTTGACTGTGAAGGTGTCTACATGGTGTCTACCTGTTGACTGTGAAGGTGCCTACATGGTGTCTACCTGTTGACTGTGAAGGTGTCTACATGGTTTCTACCTGTTGACTGTGAAGGTGCCTACAAGGTGTCTACCTGTTGACTGTGAAGGTGTCTACATGTTGACTGTGAAGGTGTCTACATGTTGACTGTGAAGGTGTCTACATGGTGTCTACCTGTTGACTGTGAAGGTGCCTACATGGTGTCTACCTGTTGACTGTGAAGGTGTCTACATGGTGTCTACCTGTTGACTGTGAAGGTGCCTACATGGTGTCTACCTGTTGACTGTGAAGGTGCCTACATGGTGTCTACCTGTTGACTGTGAAGGTGCCTACATGGTGTCTACCTGTTGACTGTGAAGGTGTCTACATGGTGTCTACCTGTTGACTGTGAAGGTGCCTACATGGTGTCTACCTGTTGACTGTGAAGGTGCCTACATGGTGTCTACCTGTTGACTGTGAAGGTGTCTACATGTTGACTGTGAAGGTGTCTACATGTTGACTGTGAAGGTGTCTACATGGTGTCTACCTGTTGACTTTGAAGGTGCCTACATGGTGTCTACCTGTTGACTGTGAAGGTGTCTACATGGTGTCTACCTGTTGACTGTGAAGGTGTCTACATGGTGTCTACCTGTTGACTGTGAAGGTGCCTACATGGTGTCTACCTGTTGACTGTGAAGGTGGCTACATGGTGTCTACCTGTTGACTGTGAAGGTGCCTACATGGTGTCTACCTGTTGACTGTGAAGGTGCCTACATGGTGTCTACCTGTTGACTGTGAAGGTGTCTACATGGTTTCTACCTGTTGACTGTGAAGGTGCCTACAAGATGTCTACCTGTTGACTGTGAAGGTGTCTACATGTTGACTGTGAAGGTGTCTACATGGTGTCTACCTGTTGACTGTGAAGGTGCCTACACGGTGTCTACCTGTTGACTGTGAAGGTGTCTACATGGTGTCTACCTGTTGACTGTGAAGGTGTCTACATGGTGTCTACCTGTTGACTGTGAAGGTGCCTACATGGTGTCTACCTGTTGACTGTGAAGGTGCCTACATGGTGTCTACCTGTTGACTGTGAAGGTGTCTACATGGTGTCTACCTGTTGACTGTGAAGGTGTCTACACGGTGTCTACCTGTTGACTGTGAAGGTGCCTACACGGTGTCTACCTGTTGACTGTGAAGGTGTCTACACGGTGTCTACCTGTTGACTGTGAAGGTGTCTACATGGTGTCTACCTGTTGACTGTGAAGGTGCCTACATGGTGTCTACCTGTTGACTGTGAAGGTGTCTACATGGTTTCTACCTGTTGACTGTGAAGGTGCCTACAAGGTGTCTACCTGTTGACTGTGAAGGTGTCTACCTGTTGACTGTGAAGGTGTCTACATGGTGTCTACCTGTTGACTGTGAAGGTGTCTACATGGTGTCTACCTGTTGACTGTGAAGGTGTCTACATGGTGTCTACCTGTTGACTGTGAAGGTGCCTACATGGTGTCTACCTGTTGACTGTGAAGGTGCCTACATGGTGTCTACCTGTTGACTGTGAAGGTGTCTACATGGTGTCTACCTGTTGACTGTGAAGGTGCCTACATGGTGTCTACCTGTTGACTGTGAAGGTGCCTACATGGTGTCTACCTGTTGACTGTGAAGGTGTCTACATGTTGACTGTGAAGGTGTCTACATGGTGTCTACCTTTTGACTGTGAAGGTGCCTACATGGTGTCTACCTGTTGACTGTGAAGGTGCCTACATGGTGTCTACCTGTTGACTGTGAAGGTGCCTACATGGTGTCTACCTGTTGACTGTGAAGGTGTCTACATGTTGACTGTGAAGGTGTCTACATGTTGACTGTGAAGGTGTCTACATGGTGTCTACCTGTTGACTGTGAAGGTGTCTACATGGTGTCTACCTGTTGACTGTGAAGGTGCCTACATGGTGTCTACCTGTTGACTGTGAAGGTGTCTACATGGTGTCTACCTGTTGACTGTGAAGGTGCCTACATGGTGTCTACCTGTTGACTGTGAATGTGGCTACATGGTGTCTACCTGTTGACTGTGAAGGTGTCTACCTGTTGACTGTGAAGGTGACTACCTGTTGACTGTGAAGGTGTCTACATGTTGATTGTGAAGGTGTCTACATGTTGACTGTGAAGGTGTCTACCTGTTGACTGTGAAGGTGTCTACATGGTGTCTTCCTGTTGACTGTGAAGGTGTCTACATGTTGACTGTGAAGGTGACTACATGTTGACTGTGAAGGTGTCTACATGGTGTCTACCTGTTGACTGTGAAGGTGTCTACCTGTTGACTGTGAAGGTGTCTACATGGTGTCTTCCTGTTGACTGTGAAGGTGTCTACATGTTGATTGTGAAGGTGTCTACATGGTGTCTACAAGTTGACTGTGAAGGTGTCTACACGTTGACTGTGAAGGTGTCTACATGTTGACTGTGAAGGTGTCTACATGTTGACTGTGAAGGTGCCTACATGGTGTCTTCCTGTTGACTGTGAAGGTGTCTACATGTTGACTGTGAAGGTGTCTACATGGTGTCTACAAGGCAACAAGACAACAAGACATCAAGTGCGCCGAGCCGCAGATTGGATTTACCAGAGCAAGAGGTGTCTCTTCTTCTACACCTGCCTGGATAAACCCACCAATGCCCGGTGTGACAACGCGGGACAAGCCGGCAGAAGAAGATGGAGATAGGGGTAACGGCTGGAGATGGGGGGGGTAACAGCTGGAGATGGGGGGGGTAGCAGTTGGAGATGTGGGGTAACAGCTGGAAACGGGGTAACAGCTGGAGATGGGGGGTAACAGCTGGAGATGGGGGCAACGGCTCGAAAGAGGAAGATGCCGATGATGATGATGCTAACCCCACCTGCCCCGCTCTCCCGCCTGGCTGTGCTTGTGTGTGTGATGTGTCAGTGTGAGTGTGTGTGTGTGTGTGTGTGTGTGTGTGTGTGTGTGTGTGTGTGTGTGTGTGTGTGTGTGTGACAGAGTATCATTAAAATACAAGTCAGTGACCAGTCACCACAAGGTGTAAACGAGCTCCACACGCTGATGGTGATGAGTCCGGTAAATCACACCTTCATCTCTCCTTTACACACATACATGTAGTACACGTGTGGTACTTTATAAGTACACACATATTAGGTTATTTGTCCATACACTCACAGTATATACACACACACACAGGGCATCCTATGTAGGCTACTGTACACACAGAGACAAACGGACAGACAGAGAGACAGACAGAGCGAGTGAGTGAAAGAGACAGAGAGAGAGACAGGCAGAGAGACAGACAGACAGACAGAGTGAGTGAAAGAGAGAGAGACAGACAGAGAGAGAGAGAGAGACAGACAGACAGACAGACAGACAGAGTGAGTGAAAGAGACAGAGAGAGAGACGGACAGACAGACAGAGAGAGAGAGAGAGACAGATAGAGCGAGTGAAAGAGACAGAGAGAGAGAGAGAGACAGACAGAAAGACAGAGTGAGTGAAAGAGACAGAGAGAGAGACGGGCAGACAGAGAGAGACGGAGACAGACAGAGCGAGTGAAAGACAGAGAGAGACAGACAGACAGACAGAGCGAGTGAAAAAGACAGACAGAGAGACAGACAAAGCGAGTGAAAGACAGAGAGAGAGACAGAGACGGAGTGAGACAGACAGAGAGAGAGAGAGACAGACAGACAGAGTGAGTGAGTGAAAGAGAGAGAGAGAGAGACCGGAAGACAGACAGAGACGGAGACAGAGAGAGAGACAGACAGACCGAAATAGAGACAGACAGACAGACAGAGTGAGTGAGTGAAAGAGACAGAGAGAGACGGGCAGACAGCCAAGAGTGAGTGAAAGAGACAGAGAGAGAGACAGGCAGAGATAGAGACAGACAGACAGAGTGAGTGAGTGAAAGAGACAGAGAGAGAGACGGGCAGACAGACAGACCGAGAGAGACAGACAGAGCGAGTGAAAGAGACAGAGAGACAGAGAGAGAGACAGACAGAGCGAGTGAAAGAGACAGAGACAGACAGACAGAGCGAGTGAAAGAGACAGAGAGAGAGACAGGCAGACAGAGACAGACAGAGATAGAGACGGACAGACAGAGTGAGTGAGTGAGTGAAAGAGACAGAGAGAGAGACGGGCAGACAGAGAGAGACGGAGACAGACAGAGCGAGTGAAAGACAGAGAGAGACGGAGACAGACAGAGCGAGTGAAAGAGACAGACAGACAGACAGAGATGGAGTGAGACAGACAGAGAGACAGACAGAGTGAGTGAGTGAAAGAGAGAGAGAGACGGGCAGACAGACAGAGACGGAGACAGAGAGAGAGACAGACAGACAGACAGAGACGGAGTGAGACAGACAGCGAGTGAAAGACAGAGAGAGAGACAGGCAGACAGACAGAGAGAGTAAAAGACAGAGAGTGGGAGACAGACAGACAGACAGAGTGAGTGAGTGAAAGAGAGAGAGAGAGACGGGCAGACAGACAGATGGAGACAGAGAGAGAGACAGGCAGACAGACAGAGACGGAGTGAGACAGACAGAGACACAGAGAGACAGACAGAGAGAGCGAGACTCCTATTTAAAGCGCGTGAGGGAGGAGCTGTGAAGCCCCTCCCCCTCCCTAAAAATAACGCGCCGTGTCCAACGGAAACAGAAAAGCAGCTTCCAGTAAAAATAACCCGCGGGAGGGACAGACGCGCGTGCCGCGCCGCACGAGCAGCTGCCGGTGACGCGCAGCTCCGTGGGACTAAAGGAGGGTAACGGGACCTGAACGTCTGCTGTCCCGGGTCAATGCGGAGCCCGGAGGTGGTTCAGTCTGGTTCGGGATAGCCCTGTTTTAGCTCGGTTCCGGTTCGGCTGCGTCTTCATGTTCGTACCGCACAAAGAACCGGAGCCGGTGTCGGTTGTTCATCCGCTGCTGGGTTCCGTCGGTAAAACGACCCGCGGAGGAGTTCAGTGAAGTGACACGTGACTTCTGATTGGACGGAAGTCAATTAAAACTGGTTTTTCTCGTCTCTCGTGCACCGTGTTGGCAGTCAGGAAGACAGTTTGTGTGTTTTTCTTTCTGATAACCTCTTTTCGTTTTTTACCGGAGGAGTGGTACCGGTCCCGGTACCGGGAGAGGACAGGCGGGGGAGACCGAACATCTTTGTTTTGTTTGTTTTTTACCGGAGGAGTGATACCGGTCCCGGTACCGGGAGAGGACAGGCAGGTGAGACCAAACATCTTTGTTTTGTTTTGTTTGTTTTTTAACGGGGGAGTGATACTGGTACCGGTACCGGGAGAGGACAGGCGGGGGAGACCAAACATCTTTGTTTTGTTTGTTTTTTACCGGAGGAGTGGTACCGGTACCGGTACCGGGAGAGAACAGGCAGGTGAGACCGAACATCTTTGTTTTGTTTGTTTTTTTTACCGGAGGAGTGGTACCGGTACCGGTACCGGGAGAGAACAGGCGGGTGAAACCAAACATCTTTGTTTTGTTTGTTTTTTACCGGAGGAGTGATACCGGTTCCGGTACTGGGAGAGAACAGGCAGGCGCGACCGAACATCTTTGTTTTGTTTGTTTTTTACCGGAGGAGTGGTACCGGGACCGAACAGGCGGGTGAGACCAAAATCTTTGTTTGTTTTTTACCGGAGGAGTGATACCGGTACCGGGAGAGAACAGGCAGGTGAGACCGAACATCTTTGTTTGTTTTTGTTTTTTCCAGGGGCAAAATCTGATATCAGCTATGGGGGGGGGGCAATTACATGATATGTTCTCAGAGCAGATCCTGAGGGGGACACCGGAAGTCGTGGTGTCCTCAGACGGGAAGCGACACTCCGCCCACGTGCGCGTTAAGCCCCGCGGGGTCTCAGCGCGCTTCTCATGTGACCAGACAGGCAGACAAGCGCTGCGCGAGTAAATGTCAGGCGCTATACGCGTTGTAACCATGGAAACGGCTTCTGTGCACTACTGTATTCCCGCCACTACAACTGTATTTTCTTTATTGGCCACAGCAACAATATCAAATAGAAATATTGAAAGACACGGTCCATACCTAAATAACATAACTATTAACTTTCAAATAAATTCCGTTCTGTGCATCACTGTAGTCCACTGACTTCCGGTTTCTACTGCAGCGGTCACACCAGCTTCCTGTTTGCTGGCGCGTGCTATTGACAACGGCATATTTCTCACGATGCCTGCAAGATTTACCATGGACAAATGTCAACCACATGCACACAACTGTCCACACACTTTCCCCTGCACCTACCAGCACACGGGGGACACGTTTCAAATTGTGCACATCAAGTTACGTCTACAATTCCGTCCGTCCGTGGACGTAACTTGATATAGGAGTGCCGAGCACTACCCATCACAGTGTCCAGACATCGTCCAGCGTCCAACGTCTGGCGTTGCGTGAGGGCGTCACGAAAGAGCTTCGGTCACTGTTGGATGACGCCGTCATTGAGTCAGTTGATGCCTTTCCCTGGATTTCTAACCTAGTCATTGCCAAAAAGAAATCTGGGGGGATCGGGATATGTGTGGCTCTCCTACCACCCTATTCCACGGTTCCACAGTTTTCACGAAGCTTGACCTACTGCAAGGAGTTTTGCAGGTGCCTCTGCACCCTGACAGCAGGGATCTTACAGCGTTTGTAATGCACACTGGCGTGTTCAGGTACACGCGCATGCCTTTTGGTCTAAGCTCTGCTCCCAGCTGCTTCCAAAAGATCATGTCCACTGTCCTCGCCAGAATACCTGGGGTGGCAGTGTACCTGGATGACATAGTCATCCATGGGGTGGACCAACACACTCATGACAAGCGTCTCCACAGAGTGTTCAGCGCCCTGCTGCGCCACAACCTGACCCTGAACAGTGGAAAGTGCACCTTTTCAGCACCGCATGTCGAGTTCGTGGGGTTTCGTGTCTCAGTTGGGGGCATTTCCCCCTCATGTCAAACATCGAGGCAATCCACCACATCCCAGAGCCAGCGTCAGCCTCCCAGGTGGCCTCATTCTTGGGTATGATGGCCTATTACCTCCGTTTTCTGCCTGGGTATTCCCAGACCACAGCGCCTCTCTGCCAGCTCCTCAAGAAGGACGTGCCATGGACCTGGACAGCAGCATGTTCGGAAGCAGCCTGCAGGCTAAAGAACCAACTCACCACTGCACCTGTGCTGGCTCATTTTGTCCCGTCATGCCCTACTATGGTCACCTGCAATGCCTCTGCTGGAGCAGTGGGGGCCGTACTCTCTCAGGAGCAGCATGGCATCGAGAGACCCGTGGCCTTCACCTCCAGGGCCCTGACTACCACACAGCAACACTACTTAGTGGGTGAACGGGAGGCAGTGGCTTGCGTCTGGGCGTGTGAACGATGGCATCTTTACCTGTACGGACGTCAGTTCACGCTCCGGATCGACCATCAGGCACCCACCACGCTGTTGTTGGCCTCAGGCTCAGACCACAAGCCCTTGGGGCTACACAGGTGGGCCGACCGCCTCAGACAATATAACTAAGTGCTGAAATTCCCTCCGGGAAGGGATAACATGGTAGCAGACCTCCTCTCCCACTCTATTGATTCTCCTACTCTGACTGTTTCACCGGAGGACAGTGAAGCAGAGTTCATACAAATGTTGTCCATGCCCCGCCAGCCAGTCATCACGTTGGATGAGCTCAAACAGGCATCGGAACGGGACCCTATACTAGCAAAACTCTGCACATAGTACATACCATCGGCCATCACAAGTGCCTGCCGAACTGGCATCTTATACTAGAATCAAACACGAGCTGTCCTGCTGGGAAGATGTCTGTGTCTCGCAGGGGCTTTGCAATGGGGTCCCGAGTGACCTGCATGCGCGTGCTTTAGCCATGGCGCACGAGGGTCACTTGGGCATAGTGAAGCTCAAACAGCGATGCAGAGATTTCGTGTCGTGACCAGGCACCGACCATGATATTGAAGCGCTGGTCAGGGATTGCGCTGCATGCCTCCTCAGGGGCAAAACTGGACTGCCAGCCACACCGCCTTTACAACCTTTAGCATGGCCAGCCCGTCCCTGGGACCATGTCCAGTTGGACATCTGCAGTGAAGTACATGGGTGAGGGGTTCCTCATCATCAGTAGTTCTTGGTGGTGGTGTACGATCTCCATTCAAAGTGGCCGGAGGTTGTTCCGATGGGAACAGTCACCACTAGGGCCATTATCGATGACCTTGAAAGCTTCTTTGCAAGATGGGGTCTGCCCCTGTCCATTACCACAGACAATTGGCTGCAGCTAACCTCTGCAGAATTCTCTTTCTACCTCTGCAGCAGAGGCATTAAGCAGCTCCGCTCTGCGTACTTTCACCCTCAGGCTAATGGAGGGGTGAGCGTTTTAATCAGACTCTTAAGAATGGTGATGCACTATAGGGCGAGTCAGCATTCTACCACTAACACCTCCCCGGCATCCCTAATGTTGGGACGTGAGATGGAGCTCCCACTGGATAGACTCGGCCCGGGGCATGGCAGCACACAGAGCTCGCGGGCCAAAGCAAAACAGGCCATGGCTAGGCACCAGAGGGAGATGAAGCAATGCTTTGACAATGCACGTAGGGCAAAGAAACCTCGCATTCAGGTGTCGGACTGAGTGCGAACCTGTCCGCCCCAATGAGTCAATCAAATGAGTACATTCTGGTCTCAGCCCCTGCAAGTTACGCACAAACTGGGGGCTGCCACATTCAGACTGAGTGACGGTTCACGTTGGCATGCCAGTTCCTCAGGAAAGTGCCCGCACCTCCTCCAGTTTATACACCTGAGTCTCCTCCACATTCCACTACAGCAACTGTCTGGTCTGAGCCATCGCCAGTACAGCCTGCACCTGGCCTTCCACCTGACTGAGCCTCAGGAGCCAGAACCAGAACTGGTCGTCAAGGCTGAGGGTCGGTCTACACGGGTATGGACTCGCACTGCCCAGCTTAAGGACTTTTAAACCTCTTTCCATACCTAGGTCTGTTTCTCTCAGGTGTGTTAGCCTCTGGTTGAAATATGGGAACCGAGCACTGTTCACATCTTTGTGTTAGAGATAGGAGGGAGGAATTGTTGTGTATGTGAGCACTGTGTTTTGGGTTTTTACGACAGTTGACAGCTTTACAGGAGTGTGCGTTGTGAAATAAAGAATGTTATGTTGCATCGAACTACTGTGTGGACCTCGAGTTTTGTTGTCGGCTCACTGAATATAACACCGTCCATGCAGTGTCTTTGTCTGCGTCTTAAGTTTTGTCTTCGCTGGATCGGCTGGGAGAGCAGGGCAGGCTAAGCTAACTGCTAGCCCATGCAGACCAGCAGTTCCTATAACACCTCGCCTGGCGTTGATTGTGGTGTTTTTGATGTCGTCGTGAAGAGTGCGAGGAGGTGTGTGGAGGGTGTCTGGCTGGAGGAGCTGGCGCTGGATCGGCTGGGGGAGCTTGGTCTGCTTCGTCTGGTGGGCCCGGGGACCACGGCTCCTGCCTGGAGCTGTGCCCGAGGAGGAAATGAGGAGGGCGGTCTGACAGGACGCGGGCTAAGCTAACTGCGGGCTAAGCTAACTGCTAGCTCATGCAGACCGGTGGTTCGGACCGCCATGGATGTGTTGTTGTCTTTGTGTTGCGCTGCTGTGGGCCGGGGAACGGCATTTTGTTTCATTTCATGTACGCAAGTGCATGAGGTGAAATGACAAAGTGTCCCTGATTCCTGATGTATTTTTCTTCAGGCATTGACTATATGCGTGTGTGTGTGTGTGTGTGTGGGTGTGTGTTTGTGTCCAGGCTCCAGGTCGTGGGGGGGAGGACAGTATGGGGGAGAAGTGTCCTCACAAACTGGGATCGACCAATCACCTTAGACTTCTCCTTTACATCCTCATCCCAACTATCACTCTACTGGCTGGACTGCTGCTACTCATACTGGCCCTGACAGGTAGGGACACTCACTCTCTCTCTCTCTCTCGCTCTCTCTCTCTCTCTCTCTCTCTCTCTCTCTCTCTCTCTCTCTCTCTCTCTCTCTCTCTCTCTCTCTCTACATTGACTCCATCCCCTGTGAAATCCATTTCATCCTGAATGAAACTGAACTCATGATCAGACGAAACATTCTGTCTTCCATAGTTTGCTAATCTGCATATTTCAGCATCAAAGCTCAGCTGGTTGGAAATGGAAATGAGTCCCGCTCCTCTCTCTCCTCCCACTCTCTCGTTTTCATGTTCTCTCATGAAGTTTGACAAATTCAGATCTTCCTCCATATTTCCTCTCCTGCTCGGTTCTGTTGGACTATCTCATCATATTTCCTCTCCTGCTCGGTTCTGTTGGACTATCTCATCATATTTCCTCTCCTGCTCGGTTCTGTTGGACTATCTCATGTTGAATTTCAATGTGTTTAACCTGCGAGACACAGAGACCAGCTGATGCTGGCTGAAGTTTGTAAAAAAAAAACAAAAAAAAAACGAGTTTAGTAAGAAAGGAATTATTCCAGATCGGAAGGAGCAGGGCTCCACCCGTCTAAACAAGAGACATCAGGTGTGTCTCAGCTGTGGGGAAGAGGAAATCAAACACACCCAGAGGAGAGAATCACATTACTACTTTTGGCTGCTCCCGTTAGGGGGCGCCACAGCGGATCTTCCGTTTCCATCTCTTCCTGTCCTCTGCATCTTCCTCTGTCACACCAGCCACCTGCATGTCCTCCCTCACCACATCCATAAACCTCCTCTTTGGCCTTCCTCTTCTCCTCTTCCCTGGCAGCTCCATATTCAGCATCCTTCTCCCAGTATACCCAGCATCTCTCCTCCACACATGTCCACACCATCTCAATTTTGTCTCTCTTGCTTTGTCTCCAAACCGTCCAACCTGAGCTGTCCCTCTAATATACTCGTTCCTCATCCTGTCCTTCTTCATCACTCCCAATGAAAATCTTATCATCTTCATCTCTGCCACCTCCAGCTCCTCCTCCTGTCTTTTCATCAATGCCACTTATGAAAAGCTGGTCTCACAACCATCTTTTACACCTTTAACTCTTGCTGGTACCCTTCTGTCACAAATCACTCCTGACACTCTTCTCCACCCACTCCACCCTGCCTGCACTCTCTTCTTCACCTCTCTACTGCACTCCCCGTTACTTTGGACAGTTGACCCCAAGTATTTAAACTCATACACCTTCATCACCTCCACTCCTTGCATCCTCACCATTCCACTGTCCTCCCTCTCATTCACACATAGGTATTCTGTCTTGCTCCTACTGACTTTCATTCCTCTTCTCTCCAGTGCATACCTCCACCTCTCCAGGCTCTCCTCCACCTGCACCCTACTCTCACTACACATCACAATGTCATCCGCAAACATTATAGTCCACGGAGACTCCTGCCTGATCTCCTCCGTCAACCTGTCCATCACCACTGCAAACAAGAAAGGGCTCAGAGCCGATCCTTGATGTAATCCCACCTCCACCTTGAACCCATCTGTCATTCCAACCACACACCTCACCACCATCACACTTCCCTCATACATATCCTGCACCACTCCTACATACTTCTCTGCAACTCCTGACTTCCTCATACAATACCACACCTCCTCTCTCGGCACCCTGTCATAAGCTTTCTCTAAATCTACAAAGACACCATGTAACTCCTTCTGTCCTTCTCTATACTTCTCAATCAATATTCTCAAAGCAAACATCACATCTGTGGTGCTCTTTCCTGGCATGAACCCATACTGCTGCTGCTGCTGATCATCACCTCTCCTCCTCTTAACCTAGCTTCTATTACTCTTTCCCATGTCTTCATGCTGTGGCTGATCATCACCTCTCCTCCTCTTAACCTAGCTTCTATTACTCTTTCCCATATCTTCATGCTGTGGCTGATCAACTTTATACCTCTGTAGTTGCTACAGTTCTGCACATCACCCTTGTTCTTGAAAATCGGTACCAGTATGCTTCTTCTCCACTCCTCAGGCATCCTCTCACTTTCCAGGATTGTGTTAAACAATCTAGTTAAAAACCCCACTGCCATCTCTCCTAAACACCTCCATGCTCCACAGGTATGTCATCAGGACCAACTGCCTTTCCCCTCTTCATCCTCTTCATAGCTGCCCTCACTTCCTCCTTGCTAATCCACTGCACTTCCTGATTCACTATCCCCACATCATCCAACCTTCTCTCTCTCTCATTTTCTTCATTCATCAGCCCCTCAAAGTACTCCTTCCTCCTTCTCAGCACACTCTCCTCGCTTGTCAGCACATTTCCATCCCTATCCTTGATCACCCTCACTTGCTGCACATCCTTCCCAGCTCAGTCCCTCTGTCTAGCCAATCGGTACAAGTCCTTTTCTCCTTCCTTAGTGTCTAACCTCTCATACAACTCACCATACGCCTTTTCCTTTGCCTTTGCCACCTCTCTCTTTGCTTTACACTGCATCTCCTTCTACTCCTGTCTACTTTCTTCATCTCTCTGACTATCCCACTTCTTCTTTGCCAACCTCTTCCTCTGTATACTTTGCTGTACTTCCTCATTCCACCACCAAGTCTCCTTGTCTTCCTTCCTCTGTCCTGATGACACACCAAGTACCTCCCTAGCTGTCTCCCTCACTATTTCTGCAGTGGTTGTCCAGCCATCTGGCAACTCTTCACCAGAGGAGAGACTCACATGAACCACCTTAAACCTCCTTCATCTGACAGAGGAAGAGAGAATGAATAGACAGGCTGTTTGGAGAACAGTGTGTAGGATGCTCGATAAATGCTACACACACACACACACACACACACACACACACACACACACACACACACACACACTTGTGCTTTCTAAATTATGAACAAACTTTCTTTTCAACTTGCCTGTGTGTGTGTGTGTGTGTGTGTGTGTGTGTGTGTGTGTGTGTGTGTGTGTGTGTGTGTGTGTCAGAGAGAGAGAGAGAGAGAGAGTCAGAGGAGTTGACAGAAAAATTCTGCATATTTAATCTCATCACCATGACAGCAGTGGGTGGAACAGCCAATCAGAAGCAGCCGTGTGGAATCCACTTCAGTCATTCATGGTCATGCAGTGACAAGAACACACACCGAGGATTTACTGCCGCCCCTCTGTGTGTGTGTGTGTGTGTGTGTGTGTGTGTATAAAACCATTGTCAGTTTTACTATCTGTGTAAATACTTGGAATTTACACACACACACACACACATATCCATGCACACACACACACACACACACACACACACACACACACATATGCACACAGGGGGCATGTGTGTGTGTGTGTGTGTGTGTTCCCTCATGAAACAGCTAATGGTCTTCAAAGACCTTGAGGCTATTTGTTTCCTTCTACCCATCTGTCTGTCTGTCTTACTGCCTACCTGCCTGTATCTGTCTGTCTGCCCGCCTGTCTGTCTGTCTGCCTGTCTGTCTGTCTTCCTGCCTGCCTGCCTGTCTGTCTTACTGCCTGCCTACCTGCCTGTATCTGTCTGTCTGCCTGCCTGCCTGTCTGTCTGCTTGCCTGTCTGTCTGTCTTACTGCCTACCTGCCTGTATCTGTCTGTCTGCCCGCCTGTCTGCCTGCCTGTCTGTCTGCCTGTCTGCCTGCCTGCCTGTCTGTCTGTCTGCCTGTCTGTCTGCCTGCCTGTCTGTCTGTCTGTCTGCCTGCCTGCCTGCCTGCCTGCCTGTCTGTCTGTCTGTCTGTCTGTCTGTCTGCCTGTGCATGTCCTGTTCTGTCGCTGTCATTGTCTTTACTCATCAGCCCCGCAGCGTACTCCCTCCACCTCCTCAGCGTACTCCCTCCACCTCCTCAGCGTACTCCCTCCACCTCCTCAGCGTACTCCCTCCACCTCCTCAGCACACTGCCACCTCTGCCCTTCATCCCGCTGCCCTGCTGCACACCCCTCTGTCTAGCCCAGCCCTACAAGTCCTTTTCTCCTTCCTTGGGAGTTTTACCCACATATCTGTGCAGGAGTGTTTATTGAAATACAAGTGTGCTTTATCTGCGGCAAAAGCAGCGTATCTCTCTCACTTAATCAGTATTCATAAACAAACCCCCAAACTTCTCTTTGACGCTGTATCTAAACTTACTAAAAAGCAGACGTCTATTAGCTGCTCACCATTCACGGCCCATGACTTTCTAGATTGTTTCTTCAATAAGGTTGATGAGATCTTAAACAAAATTAGTTCTTCAACTCCATCTACTCCTGCAGATCCTGTCTTACCAGATTCATAGCTACACAATGAGTCAGTGACAGTCCCAGATTCATAGCTACACAATGAGTGAGTGACAGTCCCAGATTTATATCTACACAATGAGTGAGTGACAGTCCCAGATTCATAGCTACACAATGAGTGAGTGACAGTCCCAGATTCATATCTACACAATGAGTGAGTGACAGTCCCAGATTCATATCTACACAGTGAGTGAGTGACAGTCCCAGATTCATATCTACACAATGAGTGAGTGACAGTCCCAGATTCATATCTACACAGTGAGTGAGTGACAGTCCCAGATTCATATCTACACAATGAGTGAGTGACAGTCCCAGATTCATATCTACACAATGAGTGAGTGACAGTCCCAGATTCATATCTACACAATGAGTGAGTGACAGTCCCAGATTCATATCTACACAGTGAGTGAGTGACAGTCCCAGATTCATATCTACACAGTGAGTGAGTGACAGTCCCAGATTCATATCTACACAATGAGTGAGTGACAGTCCCAGATTCATAGCTACACAGTGAGTGAGTGACAGTCCCAGATTCATATCTACACAGTGAGTGAGTGACAGTCCCAGATTCATATCTACACAATGAGTGAGTGACAGTCCCAGATTCATATCTACACAGTGAGTGAGTGACAGTCCCAGATTCATAGCTACACAGTGAGTGAGTGACAGTCCCAGATTCATATCTACACAGTGAGTGAGTGACAGTCCCAGATTCATATCTACACAGTGAGTGAGTGACAGTCCCAGATTCATATCTACACAGTGAGTGAGTGACAGTCCCAGATTCATATCTACACAGAGAGTGAGTGACAGTCCCCGTTAGTACAGCTTCTGAGACCATCTCTCCTGATACTTTGACCCAGCTCCTGTCAGCTTCTAAACCAACTGCTTGTCTACTTGACCCCTTACCAACAAAACCTTTAAAGACCCCTGGCCTTTCCTTTCCTTCTTGCTGTGAGGCGACCGTGCTAACCACTGCGCCACCATGGCGCCCCCAAGTGTTAGCTTTCACAGGCAAATTCTATCCAAAGGACAAAACCGTTAAGTGCTCATGACTTATGAGCATATTTTGAATACTGCAAAAGAAGAAGAAGGTTCTGGGTTCGAGCCCCGGGGTAGTCCAACCTTGGGGGTCGTCCCGGGTCGTCCTCTGTGTGGAGTTTGCATGTTCCCCCCGTGTCTGTGTGGGTTTCCTCCGGGGGCTCCGGTTTCCTCCCACAGTCCAAAGACCTGTAGGTCAGGTGACTCGGCCGTACTAAGTTGTCCCTAGGTGTGTGTGTGTGTGTGTGTGTGTGTGTGTGTGGACCCTGTGATGGTCTGGCGGCCTGTCCAGGGTGTCTCCCCGCCTGCCGCCCAGTGACTGCTGGGAGAGGCTCCAGCATGTCGTGACCCTGAGAGCGGGATAAGATGGATGGATGTGGAGGAAACGTCTGATCTGATCCTCCAGCCACTTTATCTTCTCTCTTGTTGACTGGTTTTTACCTGGTGTGTTGATGAGTGAAGGTGAATTCATGAACCGTTGGCATCATCATTCAACACACCGATACAGAAACCAGTGGCAGAGATGGAGAACATTTCATGCCTCCACGGGGATTTTATGAACGTGGATGTTGGGAGAAAGTTAAACGTTCTGTTCTGTGTTCTGCCATGGGACATGTAATCACCTTCATTCATTGGTTATTTTTTTTTGGTGTGCAAATTGTGTTCAATAGATATAAATTGGCCGGCACGGTGGTCCAGTGGTTAGCACTGTTCCTCACAGGTCCTGGGTTCGAACCCCAGGCCGTCCCAGGTCCTCTCTGTGTGGAGTTTGCATGTTGTCCCCGTGTCTGCATGGGTTTCCTCCCACCATCAAAAAGACATGCATGTTAGGGTTAATGCCCCTGTGCCCCTGAGCAAGGCAGCGGAAAGAAGAAGTGGAGGTGGTCCCCGGGTGCTGCAGCTGCCACTGCCCCTGTAGAATAGCATGGTTACACGCAGAGACACACTCACACTAGCCTGTACGACGACAACACAGAGTGGCTTCATTAAGTGCAGGTGAAAGAGCTAACAAGAACAAACATACGTGTTTCATTTCACGGCACGTTTAAGAGCAAGTAAAGGGAAAGTAAAGGGAAAGTAAAGAGAAAGTAAAGGGAAAGTAAAGGGAAAGTAAAGACAAAGTAAAGAGAAAGTAAAGGGAAAGTAAAAGGAAAGTAAAGAGAAAGTAAAGGGAAAGTAAAGAGAAAGTTAAGGGAAAGTTAATGGAAAGTAAAGAGAAAGTAAAGGGAAAGTAAAAGGAAAGTAAAGAGAAAGTAAAGGGAAAGTGAAGAGAAAGTAAAGGGAAAGTGAAGAGAAAGTAAAGGGAAAGTAAAGAGAAAGTCAAGAGAAAGTAAAGGGAAAGTTAAGGGAAAGTAAAGGGAAAGTTAAGGGAAAGTAAAGAGAAAGTAAAGGGAAAGTTAAGGGAAAGTTAAGGGAAAGTAAAGAGAAAGGGGAAAGTAAAGGGAAAGTGAAGGGAAAGTGAAGGGAAAGTAAAGGGAAAGTGAAGGGAAAGTAAAGAGAAAATAAAGGGAAAGTGAAGGGAAAGTGAAGAGAAAATAAAGGGAAAGTGAAGGGAAAGTAAAGGGAAAGTGAAGGGAAAGTGAAGGGAAAGTAAAGGGAAAGTGAAGGGAAAGTGAAGGGAAAGTAAAGGGAAAGTGAAGGGAAAGTAAAGGGAAAGTGAAGGGAAAGTGAAGAGAAAGTAAAGGGAAAGTGAAGGGAAAGTAAAGAGAAAATAAAGGGAAAGTGAAGAGAAAGTTAAGGGAAAGTAAAGAGAAAGTTAAGGGAAAGTCAAGAGAAAATAAAGGGAAAGTGAAGGGAAAGTGAAGAGAAAGTAAAGGGAAAGTGAAGGGAAAGTAAAGGGAAAGTGAAGAGAGAGTAAAGACAAAGTAAAGGGAAAGTGAAGGGAAAGTGAGATTTAGTTTGAATGTGTGGTTGTTGTGGGTGTGTATTGTGTGTACTCTGGAAAATGTCTCCATTGTAAGCACATTGTAAGTACATGTTTTCCATCATCCAAGCCGCTCATCCTGCTCTCAGGGTGGCGGGATGCCGGAGTCTATCCCAGCAGGCACTGGGCGGCAGGTGGGGGGACGCCCTGGACAGGCCGCCACAGGGCCATCTCAAAACTGCACATGTGTGTGTGTGTGTGTGGGGGGGGGGGGCATTTGTTGTCCATTCCATTGACAGTTGTCATATGTACATCATTTCTGTCCTATTAATACACACACACACACACACATACACATACACACACACACACGCGTGGCAATGTGAGGGGGCGGGGCTTGCAAAAAGAGGGTTTCAGATAGACTGAAACATTCTTCCTTCAATGTGTTTAGAAGAACTCTCTTCTTGGGGCGTCTGGGTAGGGTAGCGGTCTACTCCGTTGCCTACCATCATGGGGATCGCCGGTTCGAATCCCCGTGTTACCTCCGGCTTGGTCGGGCGTCCCTGCAGACACTGTTGGCCGTGTCTGTGGGTGGGAAGCCGGATGTGGATATGTGTCCTGGTTGCTGCACTAGCGCCTCCTCTGGTCGGTTGGGGCACCTGTTCAGGGGGAGGGAGAACTGGGGGGAATAGTGTGATCCTCCCACGTGCTACGTCCCCCTGGTGAAACTCCTCACTGTCAGGTGAAAAGAAGCGGCTGGTGACTCCACATGTATGGGAGGAGGCATGTGGTAGTCTGCAGCCCTCCCCGGATCAGCAGAGGGGGTGGAGCAGAGACCGGGACGGCTCAGAGGGGGCGGAGCAGAGACCGGGACGGCTCAGAGGGGGCGGAGCAGAGACCGGGACGGCTCGGGAGAGACTGGGGTAATTGGCCGGGTACAACTGGGGAGAAAAAGGGAGGAAAAAAAGAAGAACTTTGCCTCTGAATTTGATTGTTCGTTGCTATCCAGCCTGTTGCCGTCCAAGTCACTGTTCGTTTGAGCTAACACTTACCCATCTGTGTGTGTCTGTGTGTGTGTCTGTGTGTGTGTGTGTGTGTGTGTGTGTGTGTGCGCACGCGGTTAGGAATCTTTGGCAGTGGTCTTCTAGATTCAAGTCTTCTTCCCTCTCTAGCGCCCCCTGAGGCTGTCATTGTAGGTGACCCAGATTACCATGGCAACCATTCGAACCCCTCCTTCAACGTGTGGGAAAACGCCACCGTCTCGTTACGAAACCAAAGCAACCACGAGGTCACACGCCCCGGTCACTACAACACCCGGGCCTCCTCTCCGGCCCCGCCCACTGAGCCATTCACCATAGCAACTGATTGGTTGACCTCTGTGACGCCGTTGAGCACCACCTGGACAAGTAGCACCACCCAGGAGCCTGACACAGGTAACCACAGCAACGAGATGCTTTATTCAAAGTTAGCGATGGTAATTAGGGCATCTGCAGTCGGCTTAGTGCGACTTAACAAAACAAATCAATGAAAAAGCTTTAAAGTGGACCGAGTTAGGACTTAAAAACCACCGTCTGTCTGTTCCGGTGCTCCTGTCCTTCTCTGTAAACTGCAACTGTGTGTATGTGAGTGTGTGTCTTCTCTAGCTGGATCATGATCTGCTGTCCTCTACTGACTGTCTGTCTGTCTGTCTCTCTGTCTGTCTGTCTGTCTCTCTGTCTGTCTGTCTGTCTGTCTGTCTGTCTCGCTCTCTCTCTCGGAGTGCATGCTGGGAGTGGAAGTCGGTGAGTGTGAGTGTGCGTTTCAGCATGAGTGCGTTTTCTATCTTTTCTGTCCTGCGTTGTTTTTTTTGGGATTTGTATTTTGGCAGATTTGCTGTCGTGGTGGTGGTTTTGGTTCCGGAGAGGTTTCGACCAGCCCGGCTGTGAGTCCTGCAGACTCGCAGAGTCGGAGGCGTGGGGCTGGAGGAGCTCACAGGCCGACATGAAGTTAAACTCTGTCCGACTGTCAGTTGCTCGGTGGAAGATCCCACTTTAGCGATGGGTGAAGTCGTTGGGTATGACAGTGTAAAGTCTGCATCTAGGATGAATACTGGAGCCGTTGTGTTTCTGGACAGTACTGATAAAGTTAACATGGTTGTGGAGCAAGGTGTGGTAATCCAGGTCACCTTTGTTCAGTTGGTGCCGCTGGTTAAGTTAGTCAAAAAGGTCATTTTGTCCAAAGTCCCTCTGTTCATAAGCAATGAAATGTTGCGGAGAGAACTGGCGAGACACGGAAAATTAATGTCCCCTATAAAAGTGAGTCGTCTGAGCTGCGAACCTCCACATTTAAAACATGTTGTTTCCTTCAGAAGGCAGCAGGTCTTTATGGTTCTGAGGAACAACACAGAGTTCAATTTGATGTTGAAGTTCAGAGTTGATTATTTGACTACACTGTGTATGGATCTTCAGAGACAAGGAAATGTTTTGGCTGTGGAATGGAGGGTCACCTCATACGTTCCTGTCCAGAGAAACCAACTGCTGAGCCAAATGAGGGTGAGACTGCAGCACAGGGCCCTGAGCAAACTGGGACTGTAGCGCCGAGTTCAAAGCAGGAAAGAACACACAGTGAAGCTGAGTTCTGGCTGCTGATTCAGGTGCTGCTGTTCCTGGTTCAGCTAATCCAGGGGCTGATGGTTCAGGTGCTGCTGATCCAGGTTCTGCTAATCCAGGGGCTGATGGTTCAGGTGCTGCTGATCCAGGTTCAGCTAATCCAGGGGCTGCTGGTTCAGGTGCTGATGATCCGGGTTTGGCAAGTTCAGGGGCTGCTGGTTCAGTTACTGATGATCTGGGTTCTCCTTATCGGGGAGCTGCTGGTTCAGTTACTGAAGATCTGGGTTCTGATAATCTGGGGGCTGCTGGTTCAATTGCTGATGATCCGGGTTCAGCAAGTTTGGAGGCTGTGGGTTCAGGTGCTGCTGATATGGGTCCTACACATAAAGATACTGTTGTAGAGGTTGTTGATAAGTGTCCCACAGATATTATTAACTGTGATGTAATGGACACACAGACTGAAACAAAGGAAGCAGAATGTTCTCTGGAGGAGGAACTTGAGATGTTGATAAAGAAAGACTCTTCTAAAGACAAGGATAAGAAGAAGAAACCCGATGAGGTGCCTCAGCCTTCTAGTATAGCGATAAAGATTTCTTGTCAGAGTAGATGTCTGCAGTCAGATGAAAGTGAAAGTGATGAGAGTGATGTGGAGTCTTTAGCTCCCTCGCAGACGGGGACTCAAAAAAGACTGGATACACTCTAGTGAGTATTAAGAAGTGGAGGGTGGTACATGGATCTACAGTGGAGGGTGGTACATGGATCTACAGTGGAGGGTGGTACATGGATCTAGGGTGGAGGGTGGTACATGGATCTACAGCGGAGGGTGGTACATGGATCTACAGCGGAGGGTGGTACATGGATCTAGAGTGGAGGGTGGTACATGGCTCTACAGTGGAGGGTGGTGCATGGATCTACAGTGGAGGGTGGTACATGGATCTACAGTGGAGGGTGGTACATGGATCTACAGTGGAGGGTGGTACATGGATCTACAGTGGAGGGTGGTGCATGGATCTACAGTGGAGGGTGGTACATGGATCTACAGTGGAGGGTGGTACATGGATCTACAGTGGAGGGTGGTACATGGCTCTACAGTGGAGGGAGGTACATGGATCTACAGTGGAGGGAGGTACATGGATCTACAGTGGAGGGTGGTACATGGATCTACAGTGGAGGGTGGTACATGGATCTAGAGTGGAGGGTGGTACATGGATCTAGAGTGGAAGGTGGTACATGGATCTACAGTGGAGGGTGGTACATGGAACTAGAGTGGAGGGTGGTACATGGATCTACAGTGGAGGGTGGTACATGGATCTACAGTGGAGGGTGGTACATGGATCTAGAGTGGAAGGTGGTACATGGATCTACAGTGGAGGGTGGTACATGGATCTACAGTGGAGGGAGGTACATGGATCTACAGTGGAGGGTGGTACATGGATCTACAGTGGAGGGTGGTACATGGATCTAGAGTGGAGGGTGGTACATGGATCTAGAGTGGAAGGTGGTACATGAATCTACAGTGGAGGGTGGTACATGGAACTAGAGTGGAGGGTGGTACATGGAACTAGAGTGGAGGGTGGTACATGGATCTACAGTGGAGGGTGGTACATGGATCTACAGTGGAGGGTGGTACATGGATCTAGAGTGGAGGGTGGTACATGGATCTAGAGTGGAGGGTGGTACATGGAACTAGAGTGAAGGATGGTACATGGATTTACAGTTTAGGGTGGTACATGGAACTAGAGTGGAGGATGGTACATGGAACTAGAGTGGAGGGTGGTACATGGATCTACAGTGGAGGGTGGTACATGGAACTAGAGTGGAGGGTGGTACATGGATCTACAGTGGAGGGTGGTACATGGATCTACAGTGGAGGGTGGTACATGGCTCTAGAGTGGAGGGTGGTACATGGATCTACAGTGGAGGGTGGTACATGGATCTACAGTGGAGGGTGGTACATGGAACTAGAGTGGAGGGTGGTACATGGATCTACAGTGGAGGGTGGTACATGGATCTACACACAGACGGCAGGTTCAAATGATCCTGAACAGAAAAGACCAAGACGTGGGTGTAGCTTTTAGGGTGGAGGTGGAGGATTTAGATTATGTGGTTTTGTAAACTCAGGGACCTTGAAGTGTTTTGGCTGTGGAGGAGAGGCTCATCTGGTTCAGACCAGTCCTGAGAACCCACTCCTCTGAGGACAAGACACAGAGGGGAGGAGAGAGAGGGCACCAACACAGTGACACCAGGCAGAGCAGTGACGAGATAACAGAGAACAGGCAGAGTAAAACCAGGCAGAGCAGTGAAGAGACAACAGAGAACAGGCAGAGTAAAACCAGGCAGAGCAGTGAAGAGACAACAGAAAACAGAGTAAAACCAGGCAGAACAGTGAAGAGACAACAGAAAACATAGTAAAACCAGGCAGAGCAGTGAAGAGACAACAGAAAACAGAGTAAAACCAGGCAGAACAGTGAAGAGACAACAGAAAACAGAGTAAAACCAGGCAGAGCAGTGAAGAGACAATAGAGAACAGAGTAAAACCAGGCAGAACAGTGAAGAGACAACAGAAAACAGAGTAAAACCAGGCAGAGCAGTGAGAGAGAACAGAGAACAGAGTAAAACCAGGCAGAACAGTGAAGAGACAACAGAGAACAGAGTAAAACCAGGCAGAGCAGTGAAGAGACAACAGAGAACAGAGTAAAACCAGGCAGAGCAGTGAAGAGACAACAGAAAACAGAGTAAAACCAGGCAGAACAGTGAAGAGACAACAGAAAACAGAGTAAAACCAGGCAGAGCAGTGAAGAGACAACAGAGAACAGAGTAAAACCAGGCAGAGCAGTGAAGAGACAACAGAAAACAGAGTAAAACCAGGCAGAGCAGTGAAGAGACAACAGAGAACAGAGTAAAACCAGGCAGAGCAGTGAAGAGACAACAGAAAACAGAGTAAAACCAGGCAGAGCAGTGAAGAGACAACAGAAAACAGAGTAAAACCAGGCAGAACAGTGAAGAGACAACAGAAAACAGAGTAAAACCAGGCAGAACAGTGAAGAGACAACAGAAAACAGAGTAAAACCAGGCAGAGCAGTGAAGAGACAACAGAAAACAGAGTAAAACCAGGCAGAGCAGTGAAGAGACAACAGAAAACAGAGTAAAACCAGGCAGAACAGTGAAGAGACAACAGAAAACAGAGTAAAACCAGGCAGAACAGTGAAGAGACAACAGAAAACAGAGTAAAACCAGGCAGAGCAGTGAAGAGACAACAGAAAACAGAGTAAAACCAGGCAGAACAGTGAAGAGACAACAGAAAACAGAGTAAAACCAGGCAGAGCAGTGAAGAGACAACAGAAAACAGAGTAAAACCAGGCAGAACAGTGAAGAGACAACAGAAAACAGAGTAAAACCAGGCAGAACAGTGAAGAGACAACAGAAAACAGAGTAAAACCAGGCAGAACAGTGAAGAGACAACAGAAAACAGAGTAAAACCAGGCAGAGCAGTGAAGAGACAACAGAGAACAGAGTAAAACCAGGCAGAGCAGTGAAGAGACAACAGAAAACAGAGTAAAACCAGGCAGAGCAGTGAAGAGACAACAGAGAACAGAGTAAAACCAGGCAGAGCAGTGAAGAGACAACAGAGAACAGAGTAAAACCAGGCAGAGCAGTGAAGAGACAACAGAAAACAGAGTAAAACCAGGCAGAACAGTGAAGAGACAACAGAAAACAGAGTAAAACCAGGCAGAACAGTGAAGAGACAACAGAAAACAGAGTAAAACCAGGCAGAGCAGTGAAGAGACAACAGAGAACAGAGTAAAACCAGGCAGAACAGTGAAGAGACAACAGAGAACAGAGTAAAACCAGGCGTGCCGCACAAGAGACTTCTTAAAGCTACGAAGTAAGACCTGTCTGCAGGAGAGCTGAGGATGATGAGGGGCTACGACAGGGGAGCAGAGCTTCCACACCCCAGAACCTGGGCTGGTAGTGTGCTCAGTGGGAGTTGGTGAAGATCTGGTTTTCTTTTTATTTTATTTATTTGTTATGTACATTGTGTGAACACAACATCACGCCACGTTGTGCGTCTTGGCAGAGAGCTCCTCCTCTGGTGCTCTCCCTGAGGTTTCTCCCTGTTAAAGGGTTTTTAGGGAGTTGTTCCTCATCCGATGCGAGGGTCTAAGGACAGGATGTTGTGTTGCTGCGAACCCCCTGAGGTGATTTTGTGGTTGTTATGTTGGGCTGTTTTATTTTGAAATTCTGTTTCCACAAATGCTTGTTCAGACTGCTCAGTGTTTTCCCCCTGAAAGTGTTTTCTGTGTGAGCTGGAGGATGAAGAGGTGACTGTGTTTGAGTATCAGCTGTTGGACTGTAATGTCTTCTGACTAAAGGTACCTTTTTAAAATAAAAATCTCTCTCTCTCTCTCTCTCTCTCTCTCTCTCTCTCTCTCTCTCTGTGACATTGATTAGATAAGGGGAATGCTAATGAGAGGCAGACTGCTCTGTCCTCTGATTGGACACGTTAGACATTAGACAGGAAGTCCCGCCTCCATCCAGCTCCCACTGCTTTAACCAACAGCTCTTAACAGATGCTTGTGGGCATTTTTAGTCTATTTTAAGTGAATTGCTGTTCTTTTTTTTAAAGATTTAATTTCTAATTTTGTCGTCAAAGTCAGTATGTAGTTCATCCCATAATCCCAGCCACTGTTTTATCAGTTGGAACAGAACAGCACCACCACATGGTGGCTTCTTACCTGCTCAGTGTTTTATAGCCTTCACAGTATTTCACTTTTTGCACCATAATATGAGAAGTGGCGGCACAGTGGCACAGTGATTAGCGCGGTCACCTCACAGCAAGAAGGTTCTGGGTTCAAACCCCGGGGTAGTCCAACCTTGGGGGGGGGGGGTCATCCGGGTCATCCTCTGTGTGGAGTCTGCATGTTCTCCCCGTGTCTGTGTGGGTTTCCACCAGGGGCTCCGGTTTCCTCCCACAGTCCAAAGACATGTAGGTCAGGTGAATCAGCCGGACTAAATTGTCCCTAGGCGTGTGTGTGTGTGTGTGTGGGGGGGGTCCTGTGATGGCTTGGCAGCCTGTCCAGGGTGTCTCCCCACCTGCTGCCCAGTGACTGCTGGGATAGGCTCCAGCAGCCCCGCGACCCTGAGAGCAGGAGAAGCGGGTCGGATAATGGATGGCTGGAACACGAGAAGTAAAATAATCACACACTCTTATCATACCTAATAATAAATGGCTAGTAAATGTGATAATAGGCCTTGTAAATATATTGAGACTAGTAAATATGACAACATGAGTAGATAAAATCATCATGTGACGAGTAAAAATGAAGATATGACTCGTTACAGTTATGGTAATATAATGAGTAAATCTCCTAATGTGAGCAGTAAATCTCAGTAGGTATTAGTGAGTGGAAGTGATTAAACCAAAGTAAATGAGTCTGATTTGTCCATTTACTAACACAGGACCCAGACCGGCTGACTGGTTCTGTTGTCTGCCTCGGTAGACTGGTTTCTACCGTCGGACCTTTCTATGGCTTTCTGCCTTACTTATTCCTTTTGTCTAGTCATAATTCATATCTCTGAACATCAGAGGGCTGCATGCGGGTAGAAATGACATGCATTACACTACAGGCGTCTAGCACAGTCGACTAACCTCTACACGTTTAGGGTGTGAGAGATTTGCAGCGTGTCACAGGACGTTCCGAGACATCTGGCTTGTGACGAGCAGAATCTATTTAATTAAAAGGAACATTAAATGCAAAGGAAATGTTGTGTAATATTTAGATCCTGTAGTAAAAGTGAGTCCTGTGTGTCCACTAGTGATACAGTAGTGGGTGTTTCTGTAGGTCTGTTGTAACGCCACTAGGGGGCGCCATGCAGTCTGCTGGAAGAGCGACGCGTGACGTCACACAGACTCAACGCTAAGAAACTCCAGCGGTGACACTCTTCAGTACAGAAGAGACAAAACACGTAAAGCCCAAAGTCGCCATCACAGACCAGGTGGAGGAAAGTGACTGGGAGGGCGGCCAGTACGAATCACACCTCCACAGTCCTTTAAGGGTGCTTTCACACTTGGTCCGTTTCAGCCCTCCAAACCAACTCAGAGCGATTAGTCAGCATTTTTTGCGCATAGGTGAACACTCCAAACGAACTCAGACCCCTCTGAATCGAACCGAACCCAGACCACATCAGGAGGTGGTCTGGGTTCGGTTCGATTTTGGTCCGCGAATCGGTTCGCTTATTCTGTGCATTGTGAGCACCAAGCGCTCTCGCTTCGCCCTTTGCTGGTGTATTTTCGCCCTCTAGGCTTGCCGTAGACAGAACTGGGACGCTCGAAAATCAGACGACACGGAGTCATGGCCGCAAGCCAGACTAGTGGACGAGGAGCAGTCTGGTCCGAGGACGAAACTACTGCACTGCTCCAGATATGGAATGAAGTACAAATCGAACGACACCCGTCTACAACGCACAGAAATGCCGAGGTTTTCCTCCAGTCTGCAGGTCGCATGAGAGCGAGGGGCTTCGACAGGACCACCGCACTGCAGCGCCGCCTCAAAGTAAAACCACTAGGTCAACAGTACTGGACCACACGCCATGACATGAGAACAAGGCCTGAGCTCCAGAGTAGCTCTAGTACTGTGAACAGCAAGAGGACTGAGGCCCCATCAGAGCTGAAGTGGACCAGAAAGAGAACCGAGTCCTCTTTCCAATGAACTGACAATGTGAACGCGAGGAGAACGGAGTCCCTTTTCTGTTGGTCCACTTTTAAGAGGACGAGTTTGGGTTGTTTAAAGAGAACTACATGTGAAAACGCACTGACACACACCTGATGTGATGAGCTGCCATCCCAGTGCTCCGGTCTTACTGGCCGTGTGCTGAGCCCACATGGCGTCGGAGCGTTTACACAAGACATCCGGGGATTTCTCTGACACCTTCACATAGTTTACATGGAGTCTTCCATGATGAGGACGTCCTGGTTAAAACTGACTTTCAGACACACACATGTGACGTGGGTGAACTCTTTATTTTATATCATGACCATGAATCATTATTTTACATCATCATCTGTCTCCCTCGTTGTATTTTTATCATGGCTTTATCTTTCCGTTAAATTACAACGTGGTTCTCTACCAGAAAATGGTGGATTGCTCCCTCTGGGTTGGGGATGAGTTGTTGCCTCAAGTGAAGGACTTCAAGTATCTCGGGGTCTTGTTCATGAGTGAGGGTAGGATGGAGCGGGAGACTGACAGGCGGATTGGTGCAGCATCAGCAGTAATGTGGTTGTTGTACTGGACCGTTGTGGTGAAGAGGGAGCTGAGCCGGAAGACAAAGCTCTCAGTTTACCAGTCAGTCTTGGTCCCAACCCTCACCTATGGTCATGAGCTTTGGGTGGTGACTGAAAGGGTGAGATCACGGACACAAGCGGCTGAACTGAGTTTCCTCCGTAGGGTGTCTAGGCTCAGCCTTAGAGATAGGGTGAGGAGCTCGGACATCCGGAGGGAGCTCGGAGTAGAGCCGCTGCTCCTTCACATCGAAAGGAGCCAGTTGAGGTGGTTCGGGCATCTGATCAGGATGCCTCCTGGGCACCTTCCTTTGGAGGTTTTCTGGGCACGTCCAACTGGGGGGAGACCCCGGGGTAGACCCAGAACTCGCTGGAGGGACTACATGTCCAAAATGGCCTGGGAAGGCCTTGGGATCCCCCAGGAGGAGCTGGAGGGCGTTGCTGGGGAGAGGGAGGTCTGGAGTGCCCTACTTAGCTTGCTGCTACCATGACCCCACCCCGGAGAAGCGGCTGAAGATGAGATGAATTACAACATTTGAATGATGGTTAAGCCACTGCTCTCCGACACCTCCTACCCCAGAGGGCTGATGGGTATTCTAATGCTGCCCAGAGAGGCATGTGATTGGTTCATTATGTCAAACAGAGAAAAACATTAGTGATGGTGACAAAACATGTCTGTCTGACTGTCTGTCTGTCCATGTATGTACTCTCTCTGTCTCTGATATACTTCTGATAACAGTTATGATTCACAAGTTCTGCTGTACTTCATGATGTCAGTGGGTTAGTCGAATTCTCTCTCTCTCTTCAGGAGGATGTCAGCTAATAACAGAGCCGCAGTGTCACATGTTGCCTTACAACCAAACATGGCTGTCTTCCTCTGTTGCTGTGGTGAAGAGTTCAGAGGTCGACATGTTACTAAGGTAACCCCTGTTGTGTGAGTACTGTTACTGGTTCTACCAGCTGAGCTACATGGGGAATGGGACCCTGAACCCTTAAAAATGGCTTACTAGAACGACCCAGGCCGCCATTTTGATGGTTTGGGTTTTTCAAAGTTTAATAACTTTTTGAAATAAAAGATACAAACCTGCCGCTCCCTGAATGCTCCTCAAACCGCATACAGCTGCATTAAAATGAGTTTTAGATCAACTGCGCAAAAAAGTCATGATAAGATCGACCTAAAACCACCATGAGCCGTCAACATGGCCGCTCGTAACTTGTGCGTGATGGTGTGTGTCATGTCAGTATTTATGATGTGTCTCCGCGGTGGCGTAGCGGTCTAAGCATCGGCTTGGTGTCGATGCAGTTGCCCACTGGGGACTGGGGTTCGCGCCCCGGTCTCGTCAGATCCGACTATGGCCGGACTCGACGAAGCAGCAATCATTGGCAACGCTGTCTTCGGGAGGGGGGCGGAGTCGGCTTGTGTTCGTCATGTGAATGCGTCTCTGTGTGTGTCGGAAAAACAGTGGTTCGGCTTGGATTCGCCTTGTCACGAAAGTGGGGAGGCGTCTCCTTCGAGACTGCCGGCCGGAGAGATGCAGTTGGCGAACGCATGCAATACGAGGGTGGGTGTTTGAATTAAAATAGGGATCAATTGGCCACTAAATTGGGAGAAAAAAGGGAAAAATCAGAAATAAAAAAAAAAAAAAAAAAAAAGTATTTATGATGTGTGTTGTCGCATCATTTCCTGTGTGGAGTTCGTTGCTCTGTGCTAGAAACACACTAGCGTTCTCCAGTACAGACAAACCGTCTAAACTCGATGTGTGATTATGTCCAACATGTCTGGTTCCAGACACCGCTACAGACACACCATGACTACCACCGAGGCCTCGCAGTATTTACACCATGACTACCACCGAGGCCTCGCAGTATTTACACCATGACTACCCCCGAGGCCTCGCAGTATTTACACCATGACTACCACCGAGGCCTCGCAGTATTTACACCATGACTACCGCCGAGGCCTCGCAGTATTTACACCATGACTACCACCGAGGCCTCGCAGTATTTACACCATGACTACCACCGAGGCCTCGCAGTATTTACACCATGACTACCACCGAGGCCTCGCAGTATTTACACCATGACTACCACCGAGGCCTCGCAGTATTTACACCATGACTACCACCGAGGCCTCGCAGTATTTACACCATGACTACCACCGAGGCCTCGCAGTATTTACACCATGACTACCACCGAGGCCTCGCAGTATTTACACCATGACTACCACCGAGGCCTCGCAGTATTTACACCATGACTACCGCCGAGGCCTCGCAGTATTTACACCATGACTACCACCGAGGCCTCGCAGTATTTACACCATGACTACCACCGAGGCCTCGCAGTATTTACACCATGACTACCACCGAGGCCTCGCAGTATTTACACCATGACTACCACCGAGGCCTCGCAGTATTTACACCATGACTACCACCGAGGCCTGGCAGTATTTACACCGTGACTACCACCGAGGCCTGGCAGTATTTACACCATGACTACCACCGAGGCCTCGCAGTATTTACACCATGACTACCACCGAGGCCTCGCAGTATTTACACCGTGACTACCGCCGAGGCCTGGCAGTATTTACACCATGACTACCACCGAGGCCTCACAGTATTTATACCATGACTACCACCGCAGCCTCACAGTATTTACACCATGACTACCACCGAGGCCTGGCAGTATTTACACCATGACTACCACCGAGGCCTCGCAGTATTTACACCGTGACTACCGCCGAGGCCTCGCAGTATTTACACCATGACTACCACCGAAGCCTCACAGTATTTACACCATGACTACCGCCGAGGCCTCGCAGTATTTACACCATGACTACCACCGAGGCCTCGCAGTATTTACACCATGACTACCACCGAGGCCTCGCAGTATTTATACCATGACTACCGCCGAGGCCTCGCAGTATTTACACCATGACTACCACCGAGGCCTCACAGTATTTACACCATGACTACCACCGAGGCCTGGCAGTATTTACACCATGACTACCGCCGAGGCCTCGCAGTATTTACACCATGACTACCACCGAAGCCTCACAGTATTTACACCATGACTACCACCGAGGCCTGGCAGTATTTACACCATGACTACCGCCGAGGCCTCGCAGTATTTACACCATGACTACCACCGAGGCCTCGCAGTATTTACACCATGACTACCGCCGAGGCCTCACAGTATTTACACCATGACTACCACCGAGGCCTCGCAGTATTTACACCATGACTACCACCGAGGCCTCGCAGTATTTACACCATGACTACCACCGAGGCCTCGCAGTATTTACACCATGACTACCACCGAGGCCTCGCAGTATTTACACCATGACTACCACCGAGGCCTCGCAGTATTTACACCGTGACTACCACCGAGGCCTCGCAGTATTTACACCGTGACTACCACCGAGGCCTCGCAGTATTTACACCATGACTACCGCCGAGGCCTCGCAGTATTTACACCATGACTACCACCGAGGCCTCGCAGTATTTACACCATGACTACCACCGAGGCCTCGCAGTATTTACACCATGACTACCACCGAGGCAGCCTGGTGGTGTTAAACCAGATCGTTCTATGTAGTTTTAAACCAGGTCAGACTCTGTCCTGTTAGCGAGTTAGCATTGGCTAGCTTTGGTTGGTCAGTTGTTGACAGACTGTTGTTTGTTAATAAATTAAAAGTGCTCCAAACCAGGCGTAACGAGTGTACACTTGAGCACACCAACGGCGGTCTAGGCTGCTGCTGGTTTTACTGATCCAGTTTGAACTGCAGAGGTTTCTGGCCCTCATTCTTCAGGTCAGCTGGTCAGGACCAGCTAGTGAGAGCTGACCCTGCTCAGGTCATGTGACTGGACTCTGTGACGTCCAGTCACATTAGGATTGACTCCATCTGCGTGTGTGTGTGTGTGTGTGTGTGTGTGTGTGTGTGTGTGTGTGTATCAGGTTTTTCAATTACCTCAGTAGGTTGTCATGTTACCGACACATCATGCTGTTCGGCTGCTCTCTGGCTCTGCCTGAATGCGTGTCTGAACACACCGGACAAGACAGGTTGGACACACACACACACACACACACACACACACACACACACACACACAGAGTAAGTAAACAGACACACATGCCACAAGCACACACTACAAACATAGACACACTTGCAGTATGCGCTATAGTGCGCACACACATGAACCCAACCAACCAAACATCACACCCCCACCAACACACACACCCCCACCAACACACACATACACACACACACCCCCACCAACACACACATACACACACACACACGTATCCACCAACACACACATACACACACACACACACACACATCCACCACACACATACACACCCCCACCAACACACATATACACACACACACACACCCCCACCAACACACACATACACAGGGTTCTTCATACCTCTCTCGCTCTCCTTATAAGTCTCAGCTGTTAAGGACCTTAAGTGGGACAGCAAGCGTGTGTGTGTGTGTGTGTGTGTGTGTGTGTGTGTGTGTGTGTGTGTGTGTGTGTGTGTGTGTGTGTGTGTGTGTGTGTCTGAATGTTGCTGTCCAGCTAAAGGGGTCTTTAGCCAAGAATAACACCCTCACACTCCTAAATTAGATCTAACACACACACACATACACACACACACCCCCACCAACACACACATACACACACACACACGTATCCACCAACACACACATACACACACACACACACACACACGTCCACTGATAGCAGTTTGTGTCTCTGTGACCTCAGTCAGTCAGAAACTGAATACTGGAAACTGAATTTTAGTGTGTGTGTGTGTGTGTGTGTGTGTGTGTGTGTGTGTGTGTGTGTGTGTTTCTGTTTGTGTGTATGTTTGTACGGTGTGTGTGTGTGTGTGTGTGTGTGTGTGTTTGCATGGTCTGTGTGTGTCAGGCGGGTGGTGCTTCCCTGCAGGTCGTTTTGCGAGGTGGCGAGGGAAGGCTGTGAGCCGGTGCTCCACATGTTCAACGCCTCCTGGCCCGACTTCCTGCGATGCTCACAGTTTCATGATGTCACTTCCACATCCACATCACCACCGGCAACAGAAGGGGCCATGAGTTGTTACACGCCACGACAGGTCAAGGGTAAACCATGTGAGTATCTGAACACGCACACAGCACCCCGATAAGACTCGTCTCACATATTAGCAGTCAGTCACATTCCATTGGCTGTGTTTCTTCTATCACTCCTTCACACACTGTCAGAGAAGGTTCTTCTATCACTCCTTCATACACACTGTCAGAGAAGGTTCTTCCATCACTCCTTCACACACTGTCAGAGAAGGTTCTTCTATCACTCCTTCACACACACTGTCAGAGAAGGTTCTTCCATCACCCCTTCACACACTGTCAGAGAAGGTTCTTCTATCACTCCTTCATACACACTGTCAGAGAAGGTTCTTCCATCACTCCTTCACACACTGTCAGAGAAGGTTCTTCCATCACTCCTTCACACACTGTCAGAGAAGGTTCTTCTATCACTCCTTCACACACTGTCAGAGAAGGTTCTTCCATCACTCCTTCACACACTGTCAGAGAAGGTTCTTCCATCACTCCTTCACACACTGTCAGAGAAGGTTCTTCTATCACTCCTTCACACACTGTCAGAGAAGGTTCTTCCATCACTCCTTCACACACTGTCAGAGAAGGTTCTTCCATCACTCCTTCATACACTGTCAGAGAAGGTTCTTCCATCACTCCTTCACACACTGTCAGAGAAGGTTCTTCCATCACTCCTTCACACACTGTCAGAGAAGGTTCTTCTATCACTCCTTCACACACTGTCAGAGAAGGTTCTTCTATCACTCCTTCACACACTGTCAGAGACGGTTCTTCTATCACTCCCTCATACACTGTCAGAGAAGGTTCTTCTATCAATCCTTCACACACTGTCAGAGAAGGTTCTTCTATCACTCCTTCACACACTGTCAGAGAAGGTTCTTCTATCACTCCTTCATACACTGTCAGAGAAGGTTCTTCTATCACTCCTTCACACACTGTCAGAGAAGGTTCTTCTATCACTCCTTCACACACTGTCAGAGAAGGTTCTTCCATCACTCCTTCACACACTGTCAGAGAAGGTTCTTCCATCACTCCTTCACACACTGTCAGAGAAGGTTCTTCTATCACTCCTTCACACACTGTCAGAGAAGGTTCTTCTATCACTCCTTCACACACTGTCAGAGAAGGTTCTTCCATCACTCCTTCATACACTGTCAGAGAAGGTTCTTCCATCACTCCTTCACACACTGTCAGAGAAGGTTCTTCCATCACTCCTTCACACACTGTCAGAGAAGGTTCTTCTATCACTCCTTCACACACACTGTCAGAGAAGGTTCTTCCATCACCCCTTCACACACTGTCAGAGAAGGTTCTTCTATCACTCCTTCATACACACTGTCAGAGAAGGTTCTTCCATCACTCCTTCACACACTGTCAGAGAAGGTTCTTCCATCACTCCTTCACACACTGTCAGAGAAGGTTCTTCTATCACTCCTTCACACACTGTCAGAGAAGGTTCTTCCATCACTCCTTCACACACTGTCAGAGAAGGTTCTTCCATCACTCCTTCACACACTGTCAGAGAAGGTTCTTCTATCACTCCTTCACACACTGTCAGAGAAGGTTCTTCCATCACTCCTTCACACACTGTCAGAGAAGGTTCTTCCATCACTCCTTCATACACTGTCAGAGAAGGTTCTTCCATCACTCCTTCACACACTGTCAGAGAAGGTTCTTCCATCACTCCTTCACACACTGTCAGAGAAGGTTCTTCTATCACTCCTTCACACACTGTCAGAGAAGGTTCTTCTATCACTCCTTCACACACTGTCAGAGAAGGTTCTTCTATCACTCCTTCATACACTGTCAGAGAAGGTTCTTCTATCACTCCTTCACACACTGTCAGAGAAGGTTCTTCTATCACTCCTTCACACACTGTCAGAGAAGGTTCTTCTATCACTCCTTCATACACTGTCAGAGAAGGTTCTTCTATCACTCCTTCACACACTGTCAGAGAAGGTTCTTCTATCACTCCTTCACACACTGTCAGAGAAGGTTCTTCCATCACTCCTTCACACACTGTCAGAGAAGGTTCTTCCATCACTCCTTCACACACTGTCAGAGAAGGTTCTTCTATCACTCCTTCACACACTGTCAGAGAAGGTTCTTCTATCACTCCTTCACACACTGTCAGAGAAGGTTCTTCCATCACTCCTTCATACACTGTCAGAGAAGGTTCTTCCATCACTCCTTCACACACTGTCAGAGAAGGTTCTTCTATCACTCCTTCATACACACTGTCAGAGAAGGTTCTTCTATCACTCCTTCACACACTGTCAGAGAAGGTTCTTCTATCACTCCTTCATACACTGTCAGAGAAGGTTCTTCTATCACTCCTTCACACACTGTCAGAGAAGGTTCTTCTATCACTCCTTCACACACTGTCAGAGAAGGTTCTTCTATCACTCCTTCACACACTGTCAGAGAAGGTTCTTCTATCACTCCTTCACACACTGTCAGAGAAGGTTCTTCTATCACTCCTTCACACACTGTCAGAGAAGGTTCTTCTATCACTCCTTCACACACTGTCAGAGAAGGTTCTTCTATCACTCCTTCATACACACTGTCAGAGAAGGTTCTTCAATCACTCCTTCACACACACTGTCAGAGAAGGTTCTTCTATCACTCCTTCATACACACTGTCAGAGAAGGTTCTTCTATCACTCCTTCACACACACTGTCAGAGAAGGTTCTTCTATCACTCCTTCATACACACTGTCAGAGAAGGTTCTTCTATCACTCCTTCACACACACTGTCAGAGAAGGTTCTTCCATCACTCCTTCATACACACTGTCAGAGAAGGTTCTTCAATCACTCCTTCACACACTGTCAGAGAAGGTTCTTCTGTCACTCCTTCACACACACTGTCAGAGAAGGTTCTTCTATCACTCCTTCACACACACTGTCAGAGAAGGTTCTTCCATCACCCCTTCACACACTGTCAGAGAAGGTTCTTCTATCACTCCTTCATACACACTGTCAGAGAAGGTTCTTCTATCACTCCTTCACACACTGTCAGAGAAGGTTCTTCTATCACTCCTTCATACACACTGTCAGAGAAGGTTCTTCTATCACTCCTTCACACACTGTCAGAGAAGGTTCTTCTATCACTCCTTCACACACACTGTCAGAGAAGGTTCTTCTATCACTCCTTCACACACTGTCAGAGAAGGTTCTTCTATCACTCCTTCACACACACTGTCAGAGAAGGTTCTTCTATCACTTCTTCACACACACTGTCAGAGAAGGTTCTTCTGTCACTCCTTCACACACTGTCAGAGAAGGTTCTTCTATCACTCCTTCACACACTGTCAGAGAAGGTTCTTCTATCACTCCTTCACACACTGTCAGAGAAGGTTCTTCCATCACTCCTTCATACACTGTCAGAGAAGGTTCTTCTATCACTCCTTCACACACTGTCAGAGAAGGTTCTTCTATCACTCCTTCACACACTGTCAGAGAAGGTTCTTCCATCACTCCTTCATACACACTGTCAGAGAAGGTTCTTCCATCACTCCTTCATACACACTGTCAGAGAAGGTTCTTCCATCACTCCTTCATACACACTGTCAGAGAAGGTTCTTCCATCACTCCTTCACACACACTGTCAGAGAAGGTTCTTCTATCACTCCTTCACACACACTGGAAAGACATATGCATCAAATTAAACTAAAGCCACAATCCTGGTGATATACATTTGCCCATGGAGCAGGGGCTTTAATCCAAAGCAGTTTACAAGTGAGTCAACAATTAGCAGATAAATTCCAGCTGGTTTGATTTGGCCTTTACCCACTGTCTGACCGCTAACACCCGTAAACTGGAACTTTTCCTATCTAGAACAATTAAGAACCTGTTTAACTTCTGGCATTGATTTGTCTTTTTGTTTCCATTGTATTTTAAGAACCTTATTACTCCCTATGCCATGTTTTATATTCATTCAATTTCTTTAGTGTATTTATTTGTATTTTCTATATTGAGTGTAAAGCACTTTGTACCTGTGTGTTTTTAAAAGTGCTATATAAAGAAAATTTTACTTACTTGAAGCTTGGGAAATACGACACGCGAAGCGAAGGTCACATTGCAATGCCATTTGTCACGTGACATCGTGCACAGCAAACAATCTTTAAATTCAGCTTTCAATGAATGGAAGCAAAGGCCATACCTGTATGTTGTTATTTTGTCAAGAAATTAATTTCTGGGATAATTTATGGTGACAAATCAACAATGCAAATCAACATTTTCACCCCTTTTCCAAAGTAATGCCCATTTGTGCGAGTTTTTCGAGGCTAGGGATCCCAGCTAGCTCAGGGTGTTGCACAATACCAGTGTTATTGTAAAATTTATAACGCGTCAGATTTTGTGACCCTTTGATTAAACACTGTCTCCTACCTCATTAATTATATTGGCTTAACCAATTAACCATCAATACATTGGAAATATGTCAATAAATATGGCGGCACGGTGGTGCAGTGGTTAGCGCGGTCATCTTACAGCAAGAAAGTCCTGGATTTAAGCCCCAGGGTAGTCCAGCCTTGGGGGTCGTCCTCTGTGTGGAGTTTGCATAGTCTCCCCATGTGTGTGGGTTTCCTCCGGGGGCTCCAGTTTCCCCCCACAGTCCAAAGACATGTAGGTCAGGGGAATCAGCCTCACTAAATTGTCCCAAGGTGTGTGTGTGTGTGTGTCTGTGTGTGTGTGTCTGTGTGAGTGTGTATGCGCCCTGTGTGATGGCCTGGCAGCCTGTCCAGGGTGTCTTATGCTGCCCCATGACTGCTGGGATAGGCTCCAGCATCCCCGCGGCCCTGAGAGCAGGATCAGTGGTTTAGATAATGGATCTATGGGTGGACATTGGAAAAGCTAGGTTTCTAACCTTGTATACCATGTGGTGAAACAAAAAGGTATGTGAAATTGCTTACTTAGATCTCCATTTGGCTGGTCTCATGATACCAGACAATCGGAAATCTCCGCCTGCTGATGTCTGGGGACTTCTGTATGCAAGATAGTTGTTACAACGGCTGTGAGAACGGCTGCTAACAAACCTCCGTCTACTGCTTTGGAAATCAAGGACATGCCCTACCGGAATGACTCTTATGATCATTATAACAAGCATTTCATCGCTATTCACGATGTCAGTAGACCTTCGAGTAAGTGATGATTTGTGAGTGACAGTACAGTCCCGTGTACGAAGCTTGAAAAATTATCCAGCAGCAAATTTTCTGCACTTCCTTGCTCCTCTGATGTCAGTGCAGGGCAGGGTCACACTTTATTTGAAGGGGTGTGCATAAGACTGACATGATACCTGTCAAGGTGTCGAGGAGAGTTAATGACTGTTTTCATTAAGTGTCATTTGGTCAGTGATGTCATTTTTAATGCAAAGTTGACATTTTTTGAGATGTCTGTTTTCGAGTTACAGACCTTTGAACATATCAAATCTAGCAGCTCGGTCCTACTCAGGCTGCTACAACAAAGACATCTCAAACAATGTCAACTTTGCATTAGAAGTTACAAAGTTGACTGAATGACAATGACAACAGTCATAAACCTTCTCATCTATGCTAGTTTGGTCCTCTGGACCACATCAGACTCGGTCAAATGACTGGCTTTCACTGCAAGTCCTTCAAGTTTGTACTGAGCTTGGAAGATCTGCTCCTGGTTTCAATGCTCCGACTACCTGGAACTAGGGCTGTGCAATATGACCAAAACCTCATATCACAATATAGGTCATGCATATCACGATAACGATACATATCATGGTATAGGTCATTCATATCACGATAACGATACATATCATGGTATAGGTCATTCATATGATACATATTACGGTATAGGTCATTCATATGATACATATCACGGTATAGGTCATTCATATCACGATAACTATACATATCACGGTGTATGTCATTCATATGATAACGATACATATCACGGTATAGGTCATTCATATGATACATATTACGGTATATGTCATTCATATGATAACGACACATATCACGGTATAGATCATTCATATGATAACGATACATATCACGGTATAGATCATTCATATCACGATAACGATACATATCATGGTATAGGTCATTCATATCACAATAACGATACATATCACGGTATAGGTCATTCATATCACAATAACGATACATATGATATAGGTCATTCATATGATAACGATACATATCATGGTATATGTCATTCATATGATAACGATACATATCACGGTATAGATCATTCATATGATAACGATACATATCACGGTATAGATCATTCATATCACGATAACGATACATATCACGGTATAGGTCATTCATATGATAACGATACATATCATGATATAGGTCATTCATATCACGATAACGATACATATCATGATATAGGTCATTCATATGATACATATCACGGTATAGGTCATTCATATCACAATAACGATACATATCGTGATATAGGTCATTCATATGATAACGATACATATCACGGTATAGATCATTCATATGATAACGATACATATCACGGTATAGGTCATTCATATCACAATAACGATACATATCATGATATAGGTCATTCATATGATAACGATACATATCATGATATAGGTCATTCATATCACAATAACGATACATATCATGATATAGGTCATTCATATGATACATATCACGGTATAGGTCATTCATATCACAATAACGATACATATCATGATATAGGTCATTCATATGATAACGATACATATCACGGTATAGATCATTCATATGATAACGATACATATCACGGTATAGATCATTCATATGATAACGATACATATCATGATATAGGTCATTCATATGATACATATCACGGTATAGATCATTCATATGATAACGATACATATCACGGTATAGATCATATCACGATAACGATACATATCACGGTATAGGTCATTCATATCACAATAACGATACATATCATGATATAGATCATTCATATGATAACGATACATATCACGGTATAGATCATTCATATGATAACGATACATATGATATAGGTCATTCATATGATACATATCACGGTATACATCATTCATATAACGATACATATCACGGTATAGATCATTCATATGATAATGATACATATCACGGTATAGATCATTCATATCACAATAACGATACATATCATGATATAGGTCATTCATATGATACATATCACGGTATAGGTCATTCATATCACGATAACGATACATATCACGGTATAGGTCGTTCATATCATGATAATGACACATCACGGTATAGGTCATTCAAATCACGATAATGACACATCACGGTATAGGTCATTCATATCACGAAAACGATACATATCATGGTATAGGTCTTCATGTCACAATAACGATACATATCACGATACAGCCCGTTTTCTGTAAATTCAATGAGTAAATAGTTTATATGACATGACCACATGGAAAGGCCTATTTCTTACTACATTTTGAATTATATTCAAACTCGACAAATAAAAGGTACTTACTCATATTTGATTATTTTTCACCTTTTATTTAGAACTTTTGCGCACATTTTTAATTAAGCATGTAACAAAATATAAAATATTAATGTATAAAATATAAAACGTTAAATAGATGTGACAGAAACTTACCAGTTATCCTTTAACCTAATGTATCCTTTAACTTAAATTGTCCTTTAACCTAATGTGTCCTTTAAGAAAGAGCCACCATGGAGCATGATGTTTGCTGATGACATCATGCTAGCGAATGAGGACAAGGAAAGGTTGGACAGAGGTCTTTTTTTTTATCATATGAATTTATTTCTGATTTTTCCCAATTTAGTGGCCAATCGACCCCTATTTTAGTCCAAACCCCACCCTCGTACTGCATGTGTTCGCCAACTGCAGCTCTCCGGCCGGCAGTCTGGAAGGAGACACCTCCCCACTTCCGTGACAAGGTGAATCCAGGCCGAACCGCTGCTTTTCCCCCACACACCCAGAG